>JAPYKE020000397.1:0-600000 GCA_028554795.2 Sinohyriopsis cumingii
TTCTAGAAGGTTATTTTCTATTACGTAATGGCTTTTGTTTTAGAAAATGTTAATTGTGACCTGAGGTCAAGTAGAGAAATATATATCCTTGCAGATGGGAGGTTAATTTCATTTGTGTTTTAAGTCTTAACACAAACAAGTTGTATTATATGCTGTGACCAGTAAGTTTGGGCTGCATTTTATTTCTTCAAATTATAGAATTCAAGTGATTATTTTCTCTGGAAATACAAAAGTGCTCTAATAAAATTCTTGGATAGAGACATTCACTAGAATTTATAGTGAATTCAAACCTGGAAAAGACTGTTAACACATCAACACCTTATAAACTATCACAGACATATCATCGCCTTCAGTTTTTGGATTTATTCTTAACTTGTGCTGACTTTTATTCAGAACTTTAAATTATTAGGATTTCTGTCTGTAATTCTTGGATTATTTTGGGATTTAACTCACCATATCGTAAGTATTTTTTCTTCTCATTTTCACTTTGTAATCTAGGGAAATAAATTTGCGAAATTTTACGAAGCTTGTTGTCTTTCCCTCTTTTCTGTTAGTTATTTTAAGACCATAGACTCGTAACATAATCGACAAAAACTTTCCAGAAGTCAAACCAAAATGGATGGCATCGATCATCAATGGCAAGCCGATTTAGCTGACGTTTCTCATTTGGTAGAGTACAATCGTGGTTACCAATATATGTTGTGTCAGCTTGGGTCGTTCCTTTCATTTCTAAAACAAGTTTCGAATTCGTACGAGTTTTAAAGCTTGTTTTGAAACAAAGCTTACATCACCCTTATACGATGGCAAACAAAGTAACCGAATTTCTGATTCAAACTTTTGAAAAAAGAATTGAAAAAGAGGTACATGCATTTTTCACTACCAAGAATCCAGAACGAAAGGCAATGTCGTGGAATGTTTTCAAGGAACTGTAAAAGAACGTATGTAGAAATATTTTACAAATCAACACACTTCCAAGTATATCAACGTGTTACCACATTTCGACAAAAACTACAACCAATCGAACCATCTGATGTGCACCTGAAGATGTGACTCCTGAAAATGAAGAGATGGCGTTTTATCGATTGTTTGGAACCTCACCTACTGGCCCACTAAACGGAAGAATGAACGGTGAAGTCTTAAAGGAACCTTTAGATGCCTGAGTTACAATGACTGACCAAAGAACATGATGTGTACGATATGGAAAGCATTTTCGATCGAAGGGCAATGAAACCGGCTTAAACAAGATCACCTCGTTTGCTCGACTGCCTAAAAATGTTGTTGTAGTAGGGGTTTAACGCCATTTTTCAGCACACGATAGGCTATACATGACGGCCAGTATTAATGGTGGAGGAAGAACCCGGTAAAACTCCGGAAAGAACCACCGACCCACGAGAAGCTACTGGCAAGCTTTCTCACATACCCACATTTGCTGAATCCGCGACTCGAACCCAAGCAGACAGAGGTGAGATGGCAGTGATCCGTAACGGAGGCCTAAAAATGTCGAAGTACGTTAACACTGAAGTTGTTGTTTATAAGCATTTTTCGAGGAATTTATACAAAAAGCTACAATGGAATTTGGATGGACAAGGCACGAAATAAAGAGAATAAACGCCATTTGAATGTATGTGTAATCAACTTGTCATAGGTGACACACGTAGCTACAAAAAAGTGACTTAGACTGCGTACATGAGCTATGTGACTTGAACAATAGAGTATCGACTGAATAACCTTAAATTTGAAGCTTCGTTTTGGTTCTTGCATGTGGGCCATTAAATCTTAGCATTATTTGGAAGCTTGCATTTCTATAAAGGTCAAGTATATATTAACTGATGTTTTCGCTGCAACCAAATAAATTAATTTTGACATATACCAATCTGACTATATATCCACTGCATCGTGTGTACATATGGTGTAGTGACAAAATGAAATAAACATTTAATTTTGATCATATGTTCAATAGAAACATCAAATTTCACCATATTTATGCATCTTTAAAAGACCTGACAAACAATTAATGAATTTTTGACAGAAGACACTTTTTAAAGATATACAATATTATACACATGTATATTTAAAACGTAGTCTTGCTTGCGCTCCTCCTTAACAATGGATAAACAAGACAAACTGTATTCTTAGCTCACGCCTTATGTCCCTCACCATATGGTCCCCACAATTCAAGTAAAAAGTATCACAGTCTTTTTTTCTCCTCTTTCTTTTTATATAAAAAAATTACATTAAAATGTTGCCTATCATTGGTATTATTTTTGTCTTTTTCCTGATCTTGTTTTGCGATGTTCTGAATATTGAGCTGAGGGTTCGTTAAGTACAGAAGCGCATGAAGGTAGTCAACCCACGACAACAAAAAACAGCTGACGGTAGTATTTTACTAACAGGGTCTACAATATAATAGAATGATGATAAAAATTATAATACAGCGTATCTTTCCTATTTGATGAATTACTTCTGTACACAGCTTCACGGTATCCTCTGCTGAATACTACAATGTTGAGTTGACAATAAAACGGGAAAAAATCTGAATGAAGTAGTTAATGAAAAAGTATTTGTTGAAAAGAGCGATATAATAATAATAATAATGACAACTTTGTATAGCGCCTAATCTTTAGAAGCTCTAAGCGCTTTACAACATTGGACAACACCTATAAGATAAAAAAACATCTAATGATATGATTTCAAAAACAAACACCATGAAACTAGAAAACATTAAAAAACATGCTGAGAATATTTAAGGTAGGAAACATTATTAGGTCTTTAAATTTGTTCTTGCAGTTGAAATAAGTAAGTTTTGAGAGCCCTCATGAATGTGATCATTGTGTCTTTGTGTCTAAGTTCAGTGGGCAATTCATTCCACGTTGCTGGGCCCTGGTATGCAAATACTTTTCTTTTTCTTTCTTTTTTCTATTTATTTTTAAATCGCAGTGTCCGAATCGCTCAGTGAATATATCCTGTATTCACTCTTGATAACACGTTACGTTCAAACTATTAATTTGACAGGCTTGTATGACAACCAGCTTCAGTAATGTGTAACAAAATATATACTGCTATTGCCAAGCTGAAAAACATGCATTAAAAGTCCAGAAGTATTGTTAAAGACTGAAACAGCTACGGTAAACATTGTGATCAACTCAAATGTTTATAACGTTTACTTGAATCTGGAGCACCTCCAGTACTGCTTCACAAACTGCAATTCCAAACCCCATGGAACCCAAAGGCTTCTTGATATCTCTCCGCATGATGTAATCCATAAAGAAAAAATTCATTTCTCATGGGCAGTGGCGATGGCAACGATAGTTCTGGCCATGTGACACATGATGACATATTCAAATCAACACATGATGACATACTCAAATCAACACATGATGACATATTCAAATCAACACATGATGACATATTCAAATCAACACATGATGACATACTCAAATCAACACATGATGACATATTCAAATCAACACATGATGACATACTCAAATCAACACATGATGACATACTCAAATCAACACATGATGACATATTCAAATCAACACATGATGCCATATTCAAATCAACACATGATGACATATTCAAATCAACACATGATGACATATTCAAATCAACACATGATGAAATATTCAAATCAACACATGATGACACCCCCTGCCAACCATAACCAAGACCTCATCTCAGTAAGTCAAACCAGTTTTCAGTAAGGTGTAACAAATTATCATGTGCTGCTACTATTAAGCTGGAAAACATGTATTTAACAGTCAAGTAGTGTGACCCAAGACTAATGCAGCATGGGTAAACATTGTGTTCAGCTCAAAAGTTTGTATGGTCTGTATGAAACTGAATTACCTCCAGTACAGTTTCCCAAATTGCAATTCCAAACCCTATGTAGCTGAATGGCTTCCTGATATCTCTCATCTTGACATAATCCTTAAAACAAAGAATTTGTGTGCGCCATGGCAACATCAGTCATGTGACATATTCAAATCAACACACAATGTCCACTAAACAAAATGTTTGCCCTTTCTGACTTTTCCCCCCAAAATCTGAATATTCTTTTGTACTCTTCTGTACTATTAAAACTTTTCAAGAGGTTTACTGTCCCTTCTGTCCCAACGTAACACTTGTTGGACACCATTTATAAGGAAGAAAAGCAACAGCTTGATCATGCAGACGATTTGCATCACAAGATGCATGGCAGCACAAAATACCTAAAACTAATCCAAAACTCTATGAAAAAGTTCAAACTGAGAAATATAAGGATTCGTTATCTTAGAGAATGAGGGACAGAATGACTGAAGCATGTTGGTAGGAATGTTTCTGGATGAAATAGATAAACAGACAGTCAGACAAACAGACAGATAGATAGGCAAATATAAATGAATGCACAGATATATAAACTGAGGTTATGAGAATGGAAAACAACCAGCTAAAAAATGGAAGGAAAGAGGAAGAGAAACAACTATACTGCTCCATAAATATCTAAATGGGCAAATAATGCGTAAACTGATTCATAGGTGCATATAAATCGAACTAAAATCACCCTGCACAAAATGTAGTCAAACAATATATGTACATAAATTTTTACATTGCTGAAACACTGGCTTCATGTATACGAACCATCAGCATTCTGAAACAATCTGAACTCTTCAAACAAATTTTCACAATCTGAATGAAGCCACTGATTACAAGAGTGACAAAGAAAAAAAAAAGCAAACTGGAACACAATTCAAGTGACCAGAATCACCAGACAAGAATGTAGTTCTCGAGTGGACTGACGATCCCCACTGCTTCCCTCACAATGGCCTTTACGCCTTTTCAAAAGAAACAATATATTAAAGGAAAGAAAAAGAACAAGTTCATTGTACTGTATGTCTGTATGTTGTGCATTTTATTTGGTACACTCACAGGTGTTAGTATAGATACTGAGTTTTGGTGTTCAGTTT
Organism: Sinohyriopsis cumingii; assembly: GCA_028554795.2. Classification (NCBI taxonomy): domain Eukaryota; kingdom Metazoa; phylum Mollusca; class Bivalvia; order Unionida; family Unionidae; genus Sinohyriopsis; species Sinohyriopsis cumingii. Next base: position 4,947 of record JAPYKE020000397.1, read on the forward strand.
GTAATGTGTTGTTCTACAAGATCCTGTTAAACCCCTCTCTTTTGGATATTCCAAGTTGCCCTGTACTACCTCATGTTAGCCAATAGCATTGGCGTCCCACCTTCATTATACTCTACTTCAACGGGTCTAATCCCTGTCCCTTGTGTTGTTTGGTGATATGCGAAATCTTGTGCTATGTTTTGTTGTTAGGCTATGTCAGTGCAAGGTGCATGATTTTATTTTAGTATGTTAATACTCCTTTAGTAGTTCTCTTCCTCATGCCCTGGTGATGCTAGCCATCTATTGTCTTGGAAATCAGTTTCTGCTGAACCTTTCACATTTGATCATACAATATATTTTTTGGTTTTGCCATATAAATTGTTATCTTGTGTATATGGCTTGTTGCTAACATCTTGCTACTGAACATTCGTATTTTATCCCAAATTTTCTTTATAACCATATCTCTTTCAGTTTTTGTTCATTTACAATTTATGATCATATGTTTCTTGGAGTATACTCCTCATTTAAAGAAATATTTTTGTTATTAATAATATAAAATAAGCTTTTGTCCTGAACTATGTCTAATCAAACAGCTTTTGTTGCTGATATTTTGAATTTTTTAATTCTTCTCTATACGAAGTATCAACATTCAGCTATTATTAATGTACAAAGTGTATTCACTACATTTTTTTGGCTGAAAACATGAGTAACAAATACATAAACTGCCATTTCTGGGGTGATTCTGGCAAGAATATAACAGAAAATCAGGGCTAAAGATTTACATTGTGCAAAGCATTTTCATTGAAAACAAAAATAGTTGTCAGATGTAGTCACCTAAACCTAATGGAAATATATACATCATTTATACATTGTTTCAAAACAAATATTAACTTTTGTAACTCTTATCAATGACTGTTATGCACACTGTGTTGAAATGCACAACTGAGGATAGATCGTTTTTGGCAATATGCATTGTACAAGCATTTTAACCTACATATTTACAATCCATGAATATAGGTTCCACAACTGAGAAGAAAACCATGCTAGGCAATTCAATTGTTAATTTCCTTTATTAAAAGTGACTGTGAACAAAAATCAAATACATACATAAGGAACAGAAATGGCCATATTGTATCTATATAAGTTTCGTATGGATCTGAGTATGGGCCGAAAATGATTCTTACAGTATCAACCCATTTATGAAAATCTGAGTGTTTGTGTTTGTATTTTTGGGCATGTTTAACATAGCTTTAACAATTTTCCAGTCATATCACTACAATGTCTGCAGTGTGACAGTCGATAGTAATGTCTAGTAGTGGGGCATCATGTCACAGACATGTAGCATCATGTCCCATCCAGTCACATTATCCTGACAACAGGCCGACCAGTCCTAACACTAACCTCTTAGCGATGCTGAGCATCAAGCGAGGCAGCTGCTAGCACCATTTTTTATAAGTCTCAGGTATGACTCAGCCGGGGTTGGAACCTGTGACCTCCTGCATTAGAGGTCGATGCTCTAACCACTAGGTTACTGGAACGCTCTATGAAAATCAGAACTCTTGCCATTTGTGTTTAAACTTTTATTGACACCTACTAAGGTACATGTGCCGTTATTACTAACTACATAAAATAAGATAAAATATGTCCAAAATATCCATTAAAGTATAAGTTTATGATAACTCAAATATGCTGATTAAAAATGACGTCTATAAAGAAGTAAAATATGGATAAATGCACAAATTAATATACATGTTTAAAAACTGGCAGTACTGCGCAAGAGTCAAAGAGGACTAGTGACAAATAATTCATATTTACTACTGTACAGTGTATAACTATGCATATATGATCAAAGATGGACAAATAATACATATTTACTACTGTGAAGTGTTTAACTATGCATATATGATCTAAGATGATTAGTGACAAATAATATATATTTACTACTGTGAAGTGTTTAACTATGCATATATGATCTAAGATGATTAGTGACAAATAATACATATTTACTACTCTGAAGTGTTTAACTAAGCATATATGATCTAAGATGGACAAATAATACATATTTACTACTGTGAAGTGTTTATGTGTATATATGATCAAAAATGATTAGTGACAAATAATACATATTTACTACTGTAAAGTGTTTAACTATGCATATATGATCTAAGATGGACAAATAATACATATTTACTACTGTAAAGTGTTTAACTATGCATATATGATCTAAGATGGACAAATAATACATATTTACTACTGTAAAGTGTTTAACTATGCATATATGATCTAAGATGGACAAATAATACATATTTACTACTGTAAAGTGTTTAACTATGCATATATGATCTAAAATGGACAAATAATACATATTTACTACTGTGAAGTGTTTATGTATATATGATCAAAGATGATTAGTGACAAATAATACATATTTACTACTGTAAAGTGTTTAACTATGCAAATATGATCAAAGATAATTAGTGACAAATAATACATATTTAATACTGTACAGTGTTTAACCATAGTGTTTAACCATGCATATATGATCAAAGATGATTAGTGACAAATAATACATATTTACTACTGTACAGTGTTTAACTATGCATATATTACATGCAAATATTTGAACACTAATAATAATCCACTTTACATATTTCTAATATACAAGTCCAAACTGGAGCCAAAGACAAAAACTAGATAAAGCCAGTGCATGTAGAAAAATTTCAATGTACAGGGCTTTCAGTGATACATAGACCCTGACACAGGTATTTTAACCAAATCTGCATTTTGTTTGCATTTCATTTGTTCTTCATTTACATCTGAAATGCAATTGAAATTTAATTTCTGTGCATATTATTTGCAACTGCATCTTGTTTCATCTCATCATTATTTCATTTATGGTCTCAGAAATGAAAAATGAGTTATTTAATGTTTCTATTCATCACTTCCTCTTGATTCCATTCGTTTGGAACAAGATGGAAATGTGTTTATCAAAGTCAGATATTACATTTTCAAAACTGTAAAAGGGAGGAAAGTATTACTTTGGTATGCTGTCTTCATTAAAAGTGTTTTTTAATAAAATAGCAAATATATAAAATAAAAATGAGAGCATCAAATGCATGATAATTAAAAGTCTTATCACAATGGATAAAGAGCTGTTTATTTATCAGTGAAAGTAATCAGTCCTGGTTTATCATGTGAAAGAGCTTTTAACCATTGAAATTAGGCAGTAGCCTGAAAAAAATTTATTTTCAAATTCATTCAAGAAATTCATTTCCATTTCTTAAAATATATATACAAGATTTCATTTGCATACAATCTGCATTTTCATCTGCATTTAAAAAGTAGAGGAAAGATCACTCCTCATTTTGTAAGAATAATTGATATTTACTACTTCTTGGTGATGCCAGTGGAACACTGGCCAACCATACTACTAGCCATGTATGAAGCAATGTAGCTCTCTAAGTTCAAACAAACAAAACTTAGAATAACTGGCAGTTGTGACATGTTGAAATTCTTTATAGTTCTACTTAATTTTATTACACTGAAAGGCCTTAAGCCACCACTACAAGCATAATTAGTAGAATTACCAATAATGTAGTTTTCAGGTAGGTAATGACTACCAACATCTGTATTAGTGTTTCTTCAAAACAATAGAATGTTCAGTAGTTTTGATGTTTTAATTCTGCCTATAATTTATATTGCACTTCAATTAATACTGCACAGGATTTACTAAAAAATATCCCCTGGAATCCTAAAATATTGCACAATTTTGCCAGAATAACTATATACAAAATATATTCTAAACAAAAATTAAAAAGTACTTGGAACTTTAAATAACCAAGTTCCCTGCCTGTAGTCATAACACTCACATAATTACACATACCACTGACAAATGAAATGCAAGAAAATAAAATGAAATTAAATAATATATTAAGACCCAAAACTTCAAATTTTTTACTAATTATCATGATTTTGGCCTGTTCAGCATGATGATTACAGTGGTCTCCCTCTTGAACGGTCACCCCCTTATTGGTGGCCATCCACTTTTTATGAACAGAATCCCTTGACACTGACAAGTTTGTGCTCAAAATTACCCATCTAGAATGGCTATCCCTCTAATGCAACCAGCAGCCAGCATATTAGTACAAAATATAAAACGTTCCCCTCAAAAGTGGCCACATTTTATTTTAAATGTGTCCAGAACCAATAATTAATTCATATGGTAAGTTAAATAATCTGATTATCTCTACCGATACCCGTCTCCTGATGTCAGGTTTCTATTACTGAAAGAAGCATTGGCTATAGGACATGTAAGACCAAGATATTATACCATTATCTACAAAAGCCAATGTTTACAGGAAATGGGCTCAACATTGTTGTGATACAGTTCTGGACTTCACACAGCTGCTGAGTTCTTATCTTGGATGATTACAACCGACACAGTGGTCAAGATCATATCATGGTCAGCATAGGCTAAATATTGATTCTATGGATTAACAGACCTAGAGATATTAACCTTGCACTTATCAGGCTAGCAGACAAAATCCCCAAAAATCACATCAGTACATTTATCACTTCCTTTCTAAAGAAGGCATTTTGTCCACTTTACAAAAGTTTCATCTACATAATTAAATTGCAGTACTGTACATTAGCAGCATAGGAATAAATCATTACAAAACTTTAACATGTCATCACATAAACAAAGACTTATTAACTTAGAAAAAATTAAAATTATTCGACTCAATGACATTAGGGAAGGGGGGGATTTGCTGAACAGTTTTATGCTGAAAGCACTCGAATAAACAATGTCATAACTGATAAGGAGAAAATTCAGTAGGTGTGGGAAAATGGAGCAAATGGAAAGAGAATTTTTTATGAACCAAGATTTAAATGATGTTTTTGAATGGTTTTTCAATGTGCATGACAACAATACCTCACTCACAATTCATGCTTACATCAAGGATAAGAATTATTAATGTATGTTATGTTTGAATAATTAACACTACTTCGAAACGAAGAGGTGTGCTTTGATGTATGCAGCTTTCTTAATATGTACTTTATATATACTTCTCGAAACATTTTTAATCCCCCTCTGGAAAGGCCACCCATCTTATAAGGCAACACTCTCTGCATATTGTGGGTGGCCATGTAAGACGGGGAGCACTATACTAAAACTTTACCACAGTACTTGCTACAATAGCAGACATTAATTCACAGTTTTTCTTTAAATTCTATTACACTAATAGACGTGTTAGGTGCCAGGGAAATATCAGCATATACATAAGACTGTAAATCAACATTACTCACTGTAGTCATATTATCCTGTAATAAATTGATGCTAAGGAGGATTTCATTTTGTCCTTTTTTTTTTCTAAATACATCACCGTAAAAAGTAACTAAATACATCACTGTAAAAAGTAAATAAAAACAAACAGGCATGACATTAATTCAAAAGGAAAAGGAAACCATATAGACTTGATCACTTCTGTATTTTCATTTTAATATCCTGCCAGGTTTGTACTGCCTTGGTGCAAATTAGATTCTCATGATGTTTGCTTCCTCAAAATACTGTTGTGGTCCATTTACTGTGCATATGATCAATTTATGCCCATATCTGGAAGAAAAGTGATTTGAAATTATAGGTTGTCTAGGTAGCATTACAGCTACACAACTGATGACAGAAATGTGTTATGTTCAGTCTTTTAAAGATAAAACGTTTTGTGAAGACATAAAACTTATAATCAACTTAATCAGTATTGAATTTGTCTAGAAGAAGGTTTTCATGATAATTATAGATAACTGACCAAAAGGAGATTCATAAAGTTGTTTCACCCCAAAGTTTAATCTCAATAACAGGTCAAATAAATTGGTATGAATACAATAAGAATTTCATCCTGTTTGTGTTCCAAACAAAATGTTAGAGTGCAAAACACAAAATGATCTTGTAAATCCGTTAAACATCATTACATTTTCTTAAATCTAGGGCAACGTTTTTACAAATTAGTAATGGACCAAATTTATAATCTCTTGCATTCCTGGTCTAACCTGTAAGTCATACTTTTGCAAATACAGATTCCACACTAATTTTGCCAAAAGTACATCTGTGATGTAGGGTGTGAATGATATGGAGTCAATAATCATAAACTAATTGCTTTTATACTTCACACACTTAAGAAAGATATAAAATACTGAACAAACTTCACATCTGACATGATTTATGTTTGCAAAACTTTGTATGCCATCACCAGTCTACCACAAACTAAAAAATCAAAGTCCAAAAAGTTAAAAAGTTTACAACCAAAATTGAAAAATTTGTCCTAAAAGTTCTATTGCAAGTCCAAAAGTAAAAATTGTTCCTAATGAATTCCAGTTATGTTTGAATGAATTCCAGTACTGAATGTGCTAATAGTCTTGATGTATCACAATGATATAATCCAAAATGGCCTTGACTGAATTCACAATAATCACAAAATAGTGATTTAGTCTGAAAATATTGAGCACTTTTTAATTCCAGTGAATAATTTAAATAAATCCTCACAAATTAAAGACTGATTGCAACAATATGACATATTCTACTTTTGATGTTAAGACAGGAATGAGTAATTCTGATATAATCAACATTATTATAAAAACCTAGGTCACAATTTAAGAACCTGGATGAGGGTCAAAAGTTAATTTCCAGAACATTCTAAGACATGAACAATCTCATATAGATCCTCACAACTATGTCATCTTTAAGGACATTTTTATCAAACTGTAAACAGAATTTGTTTCTAGAAAATTCTAAGGTGAGAACCAAGGCTGTATCCAGAACTCACATCATTCTCACTAAATGGCTGTGATCTGGTATTAGGCCAAGTGTAACAAATGTGCAATACCTCTAGTGTGATCTAGAGTGTGGTGTTTATAATTTTCTTAATGCATGTCATCCATAATTTATTGGGTTTTTCCTGGTCACCAACTATAAATTCCTTGTATGAGTAAAGAAAAAGATCACATTCCTGGCCCTTAGCTAGCAATTTACCCTTAACTCCCTAAATACCCACACAGACCGTTCCTCAGTTATGCGTTTAGTATTTGATATTTTGGCAATTTAAACATTTCACCCACAGGAAAGGGTCGTGCAAGGAATGGCTGCCACAGATTTTTCATTGATACACTCATGAGCTTCTTTAGCAAATAACTGAGGCTATTTCCGAATTGTACCTGGGTGGTTGTTTTTGTGGAATATTCACAACTGCCTCTCGAATGTTCTCTTCTGATCTCAGGCATCCCTGGCAAGTGTTCGATAGTCTCAGCTGTTGCTTCTGTGGCTTTAGCCATCCTTACAAATGGTCCCAGTTTCTGTGGTTTTCTGCGGTTTCACGTGGGTTTGAGTATAGGTACAAACTTTTGTTCAAGACCCATTGAGGTCTTCTCATGCAATCTGTTTTGGCTTATCATGGTACACCCTTAACACTAATGCAGCTGGCTGTAACATCACGGATCAGTTCATTGTTCACAGGCAGCTCTTTTTTGTTGTGTCAGTCAGCAAACTCTGCTATGGTACAATTGACAGGTTTTGACATCATGCATATTACAAACTCTGCTATGGTACAATTGACAGGTTTTGACATCGTGCATATTACAAACTCTGCTATGGTACAATTGACAGGTTTTGACACCGTGCCTATTATCATGGTCATGATCCATCTGGAGACCACTCTAAAGAGATGATTAAGAAAACCATATTGTTCCTGGTTAACCTCTGCAAACATATTCCAAAATTTATCTCACCAGTGGTCAGCAACACACCTAGTCAATCAATTTTTGCAAGGCCAACAGTGTCAACCCACAAAAAATATCATGTTAGTTGTCCCTGATCAATTTATGCATGTTTACCTATCATTGTCACATAGCTCATGTCTGTGTGTGTGTGTGTGTGTGTGTGTGTGTGTGTGTGCTGGCTCCAGGAAAATATTCTTAGGGATGGTCAAGCATCACATCATTATCTTCCAGATCAAGGTTGTCAATGGCAGGGACTTAACTGATTGAGGAAAAGACCTCAGTGGTGGACAATGATGACATCTATGATGATGCAGGTGCTTCTGTGAAATCCTGAATACATCATAACAAGGTTGATCATCTACAAAAGTTGCAATCAAGCACTATCGATCCCAAATCAACTATAGCACAATCAGATTAAGGAACAGCTGAGTTTACTCAGATCCTGCAAGGCCAATAAGCAATGCACAAACCATGTTTGGAAACCTATCACCATGCTTGTATGCCTCAGGCTCCACTGATGCAGAGAAGTCAATGACAGTACATGTACAATCATTTCCCTTTAGTGATGCCATGTTGAATGTAAATTATTGTACAACTTATCACGATCCTTTCATACTGTGTGTGATGCAGCATGAAAACAATAACTGCAAATCCAGCATTCAATGGCCAAGTCCAAATTGCTGGAAATTGCATCTGATGTCAGCTGAAGATGCTTCATACTTCACGGTCTAACAAAAAAACAACTTGACAGTGACAGCTGCCGCATTAAGAAAGCTACCTGTGACACTGTGGAATAAATATCCTGGTGAAAAGCATAGCCCAGTATACAACCACCATGGGCCTGGAACATGGATATGCCATAACCAACCATCACCCAGAGGTTAACCTATAAACCACACAGATACTGCATGTTACTGACAATATCTCACATATAAAACATCAAGCAATATCCATGTGCATCAATGTGCTGACATGAATCTCATCCATGACTTTAATGCGAATACTGGAAGACCTAAAAAATAACTAGATGGATCATCAAAAGGCATTATGAGACCAAGATTGCATTTGGTGGTTGCTAGCATGGTATGATCTATCAATATATTTATGATTTTGGATCAAATCAATATTCAGGTAAAGCCAACAGACTACCATCCAGTGTTGGAACCTTGACATCACACAGCCTCCTAGTAGGGCATTTGTGCAAGATGAATTATAAGTTGTTCCCACAAAAACACTATTGCCACCAAGATTTATTTTGGAATCCATACATGCTCATATGCACTAGTGATAACATCATGAAAAATCCACAGCAAGGTAAAGAAGGCATCAATAGGTGGCAATAGAGTACCCAGCAGGAAGAAACTCACTTTGTACAATATTATACAACCAGGCAACATGTCTTTGCACTAATAAGATTGGCTGTACATTTGAATTTGTGCTGCTCATGTAAGCACTTCACATACATGTCGTTTGGCACTCAGCATTAAGAAGCTGTGTTATAAATGGTTGGACTGGTGCTAGACTTCACTATAAACCACCACAATGCAGACGTCATAGTGATATGACTAAAATTGCTAAAACTACATTACAAATCTAAATCTCACACACACGCACACAATACTAATGAACCTTGTGTGTGTGTGTGTGATTTGGATTTTTAACATATCTTTAACAATTTTTCAGTCATATCGCTATGATGCCTACAGTGTGGCAGTTTATACAATTGTGTAGCACTAGGGCATCATGCCACAGACATGTAGCATTATGTCCCACCCAGTCACATTATCCTGACACCAAGCCTACCAATCCTAACACTAACCTCTTAATGCTGAGCGCCAAGCAAGGCATGAGTTAGCACCATTTTTATAAGTCTTTGGTATGACTTGGCTGGGGACTGAACCCACGACCTCCTGCATCACTAGGCCACTGGAGCAGTTGGTAAATAAACTTTGCATGCCTTAACAAAAATATTGCGTGAAAGAAATGTAATGTCTTCAATGTGTATGTATTTATCTGTGTATGACTTGATGTTTCCATGGATTGTGTTGGAAACTGTTTTGTCAGGGAAAGATTTAGTGTGCAAATAGAAGTCATTACTACTGTACACGACACACTATGCCTATTTGGATCTGATAGCAAGGATACCAATCTTTCTGGTTATGTTAACTCTGGTAATGACAATGTCACATCTATGATACCAACAACTGAAGATGTCTGTGAAATTAGTGATTGCCAGGAAGCAATTGATTTTTATTCTTTAATTGAGAATGATAAGGAGTGCAGTGACGAAATTTATCAAATATTTTTTGTAATTCATGTTTATAAAATAACCCCTATTTTGCATTAATACAATTTTCAGTCAATAACACTGATTAATAAGCAAGTACATATAGTAGTATATCTATACTGATACTTGCAACAGACGGTAAAACCTGTTTACTACGTCTCCACCAACATCAATATGGATACAAACATAAACATTTTTAAAAATAAACTATGAATCAGGATACAACATTTCTTGGTTAAACTGTTATAAAATCCAGTCCCATAAGAAATATTATAAACAATCTTTACAACAAGCCTCTTACTGTAATGCTAAACTGTACTGTTGTTGAATAATGACTGAAATAGGACCATTTAAGATCAAGGAGGGAAGTGATTTGCTGTTATAATCAAACATAATACTCCTGATTTGCAGTGTAAAGCCAAAGATAGCACAGGTTTCCATGAATATAGGGCTTATGTACTTTGTGCTCTGTATTTTCAAGAATGACTCAACTGGGATCACTTTTTAACCATTAAATCAAATGGTTTACTTCAAAATATAACTGAGGCATTTTACATCTGCTAAATTTTTCATCTCAAACACATTTTCGTGGTAAATACATGTATCTGTATTATTTCTAGTCTAAATGAAAGCTTCTTTACGCATTTTACTGTCGGTAAAAAATCAGTCCCATCTGAATCTTTCCAAAACTATAGTATTTTCATGTAAGTGTATTAGCAAGAAACTAAGTATCAGGATACAAATGGAATCTAGCAGAGAAATTCTAGAAATTATGCTTCTATGTGCGAATTTTTTATGGAATGACTATTATGGATATCATGAGAATGGATGGTGAGAACATGTACTCTAAACCATTTACACTTTTCAGTTCCCAATTTTCTTATAATGTACATATATGTACTAATGCATGGTTATCTGCCCCCCCCCCATAAAAATATTAAAATATGTAATCACTGCTTTAAATATTTTAAAAAAAATATATACATTATTAAACTTTGGCAATTGCAATTATGAAGCCCATAAATTCCTGCTCCCCCTACCTTTTTGTATAATTAAGGGGAAACAGGTAAACTAGTTTTCTAAGTCAAATGACATGTCAGGATATTGAATGTTAAATAACATGATGGCAGTTTGTAGATCTCAATAATTGTGTTACAGTGGGTTTTCCTGGATGTGGTCTTGAACTAAAGTAAAAAAGCAAAAATCATTGTTTTCTTATCATGTGTATTATGACCATGATATGTGACCTTTAGACACCAAAATGTTTAGGTTTCTTTTTCACCCTGAGTGTATGCCATCCAAAAAGTCTGGTCAAAGAAACTGCTCAGGAACAAACAACATTCTCCAAAACCCGATTTCTTAAAGCCACAATGACCTTGACCTTGGGCCTATCCACCCCTCCCCATCAATAAGCCTCAACCAAATCTTGAAGGCGAGCCCTCCACAAACTTTGATCAAGGTAGCTGGTCTAGAAGTAAAGTTATTATGCAAAAAAATATTTTTGTGTCATATTAACCTTGACCTTTGACCCCAAACCAGTAGGTTTCTTACTTACCAAACATACACGTCACTCATAAACTTTGGTGAAAATATACAGCTGATACCTGAAATTTGTGTGAAGAAACAATTCTTCTTTCTTCTGTCAATGTGACCTTGACCTGAGACCTTTTGACTGCCAAATAAGCAAATTCCTTACCGAGGAGCAAGCCATCTTCAAAATTTGCTCCAGGTCTGTGATGTAAAACTACAGCTATTGTATGCAAATAATTTATCTTTTCTGGGAGGTCAGTGTAACTGTGACCTTTGATCCCAAAATTGATAGACTTCTTCCTTACCCCAAATGTAAGCCACTCACAATTTAACAAAGTCTGGTATCCGTAGATGGTGAGAACTATATTGTGCAGAAATGAAATTTGTAACTGATATATAGATGGATGGATGTCATAACATAATAAATTACATCTTATGGCAGGCATATAAAACGGAAAAAAAATTTAGAACTGTGTTCATAGCACACAGACACCCAACCTGAAGCCTGAAAAAGACCTCAATGTTTATGGCATGCATACAGAGCAGAAAGGAGAGAAAACTAGAAATATGTTCATAGAACACATACACCCAACCTTAAGCTGAAAGAGACCTCAATGCTAAACCTAAGGTGTGACATACTGACATGGTAACATTATATGCCGTACCACTCATGTGGTGGGTGTTATGTACATTTAATTGATATTGTGTGCATGACCTTTGTCTGTGATGGAGGACAGAATTCTGGCCTACTTGACTATTGCCACTTTCCTTGAAGATGTTAACAGGAATTTAAGTTCAAGTCCAAGCCTTGATTATGATCTTAGAAGGTTCTGGAAGTGAAGTTGTTTACAATTTGATGTATTTTCCATTTAAGATGCTGGAGTTTCTTTCACCAAAAATTCTATCATGATATAGGTCAAGTTGGGATGTGTATAAAAAGAATTTTATCAACTAAGTCCTCATTTCTATTTTAAAATCAGTCTGTGGAGTAATTTACAGTTGTGTTCAGATAGAATTCTAGAGGAAGTATTTTAGTCATTCATTGATTTTACTGAAGTGCTCATTGACTGGATTAACACTAACTTGAGATTACTGCAAATTCATTTACTGACATGTTGGATTACATCATTGTAGCACATCAGGGAATTCAGGACCATTGGAATTCATTTGGGATATTCAATACTTTTGGACTTGTAATAGAACATTTAGGATTTTTTGGGACTTAATTCACACAATATTGTAAGTTCCTTTCAAATTTTTACTTTGTAACTTAGATAATTAAATTACTTATTGACTTTGCTAAACTTTACTGCTTTTGCTTCTTTCTATAACTTAGTTTAAGACAAAAAAGGATCACATTTATCCAGGTAATAATCACATCTCATTGTGAACAGTACTAACCCAGACCTACTACTATATAATGGATTAATGCTGTTTGCTAAAATCACAGATCCTGATATGCTAGTCACTAGATATGGATCTATTTTCTTTTTGTTACTGTTTGATGGAAATGATAACCAAGTTTAAAAGTTGTGATGACAAACCTTCAGAGTGTTGTCCCAGCTGCCAGTACAGAGAGCAGTGCCATCTGGTGAGACTCCCAGGCAGCTGACCCTGTTTTCATGTGCATATATTATAGTTACACGTTCTCCTTTTAATACATCCCAGATGTTCACTGTATAGTCATTATAGCCACCAAATAAAAGACGCCCTACAAAACAAAACAACAACAAAAAATGGTCAAACTGCAATTTGACAAACAGACTCCAGTCTTATAAGCATCGGTTATTGAATTGTCCTGAATAATATCTGTGGCCCAATTATTATGTTACCTCAGACAATGTAATTATTTTTCAATACAATTTCAATCACATACAGTAGAACCTGTCTTGAACAACCACCCCTTCTGCCAAATAATAAAAGTTTCTCAAGACTGGTGGTCTCTCATTACAGGTCATAACATTATATATGAATAAATCCATACACTGAGAATCTGGTGTCCCAAGACAGGTGGTCTCTCTAGACAGGTTTAACTGTATGATATATTTTAAACCAATAAATAAAATATTTTTTGTAACACCATCAATTAAATATAAAGCAAAACATAATGTTACACACACAACAATATATATATATATATATATATATATATATATATATATATATATATATATATATATATATATATATATATATATATAAACACACATACACACCACAAACATTAAAATAACATGGCATATGGCATTTAAAGTGTTGGTATAATGCAAACTGATATACTAATACTATTGGTATAGTTGGTACATATATCTCAAATTGTGATCCACCCATGGCACAATAATACAAATATATAAACATTCTTTCAACTACAGGCCTATAGATCAGTGATGAATTTTTCTATACATTCATTAATCATAAATAACATATATGAAAATAACAATAAAAAAGGTATTAATAGTCCCTGTTTTCTAAATGAAATTAAAATGGTAAACAATTTCATCCAAATCCTTTCTTTTTTCCATTCCTCTCTCCCCTCTTGGGCATAAGGTTTAAAATAAGCAAACATATGGAGTGAGAGAGAAAAACATTGCATTGGATGAAAACATTAAAACTGAACTTGCACCAAGTAACCTACAGTAATCTGGTTCATTGTAATGGTATGTTTATGCTTTCCTTGGAATCTATCTACAGTGTTAATAATATCAATGATACAAAGTTGCAATAGCCAGTTGACACTAGGCCTACATGTTAAATTTGTCGGTTATGAGGCACACATACTATAGCGTATTTAATGTTTTGTTGAAGTTTCTTAAACCTATTATAATGTTCTAAAAATCGATTATTAATTATTAAATATAAAAGTGTCCAAATGGTACCCACCCTCTGGATTATCGTAGCTAGATATGGACAAAAATCCATGAAAATATGAACACTAGGGATTTTTGCTTGTGTCATATGATGATGTCTCTCAACCTATGAATGATGCTAAAGTTTAGTCAAACCATTCAAAGGAGGAGAGAGAGAGAGAAAATTGTAATGAAAAATTTATACATCTCGTGGCATATAATTGATACAGTGTACATATTACACATATAACCATTCCCTCAATAACTGGTGAACAACAGGGTCCAAAAACATCTACCAAATTATAAGTGAGGACACAAGTTACTGGGGGACCTAGAAAAACCTAGCAATGTGATGGAAATTGATGGGAGGCAAAAGTTGAAAAGAGAGTGGCAGGTTTACATTGTTGAATTCAGTAGTCGTCCTATTATATGGTCACCGCTGCTGCACCAGGATAGTGTCCATGAAAGATCGATGGCCTTTCCAGAGGGGGACTGTATTTGTGAGAAGGACAGTGTAAAGCTGGTATAGCATGCTCTGTTATAATCATGGTGTGGATCTTGAAATTTCATACATAAGTATTTTTGTCTTACACAAAAGAAAATTACTTTTTCTTCTTAAAATTTCAAAAAAGAACTCCAACTTCTACCCTTCTGCTCATGCATGAGCAAAATAACTAATGGAAAGAGATGTTTCTAAGACAACAAGGCATTAGGCTAATGGAAAATCTGTTGGAAGTCAATGTATTAGGATGTATTCAGAAATAGCCCCCAAAACATGTTTCCTACTCAAATTTCAGGCAAAAATGACAAAAACCTCCAGGGGTTAATGAGTTAAGCGGTGACTGCAATAACACGTGCACCCTTCATCAGATTAGGTGTATATATTCTTCAATGAAAATGAAGCCACATTCATCAACTAAGTCAGCACCAAACTTAAATAAAAACAATGGAATCTGATGGATTGTTGCATTTTCCAAAACAACTGCAACGCTTTTATCATCGTGTGAAAGTTTCCTTATGCAGGAAAAACGTTGACTCTTATGATTGCTACCAATGGTGGCACAAATGCAAATTAAATTTCCAATCTTTTGCAACCATAGATATCTTGCCATCAAGTTAAATGAAAGTGAGGCATCTTGCAAATATGTTTTTATACTTTTAAAATCATTCACATGTTTTCATTTCCATATGAACTCCCTCATTCTTTGGGTAGCCTTGGCAAGATGATGGCCATCTCCAGATGACTAAAATCTAGGCCAATCATGTACATTTAGTATGCACGGGTGACAATGAATATCACAGTAAATTATTTAGTGTTACATGTCTGACTGATATTTGAATTTTATAAAATGTGATTTATACTTGGATATATGGATTTTTTTATATATATTTACAATGCTTAACACACTGGACTGTACTTCACAAATGTAAATTGTCAATATAGAAGTGTATGCATCACTTTCTTCAACTAACTGACTAACAACATTGAAGAAATCATTAAAAACATTATTCCAGATGGCTTCTGTAGGCTTAACATCTACCACTAACCACAATGTGTATAGCTTCACTACTTTTTGAGTTGAATTGAATACACTGTAGTTTTATTCTTTTTGAGTTGAATTGGATACACCGTAGTTTTATTCTTTTTGAGTTGAATTGGATACACTGTAGTTTTATTCTTTTTGAGTTGAATTGGATACACTGTAGTTTTATTCTTTGCTCAAATTCGAAAAAGTTTTCCTTTCTCACTGTATTGTGGATTCAATGTATATGAGTGATGAGGTTTGCAGGTGAGTACACGGCGTATATACTCAAGTCACGCTATACATTAGACCATTTATATATAAACAGGATTCACGTATATGTACCAATTCATGGTTCTCTAAATAAAGTAAACTATTATATTATGTCTTCTCTGTTTTCACTACATGTGTATTTCTCATTTAATATGCATCAATATAAGATGGTAACTGTGCCGACGAAGCACATATTTTACTGTCCACATTTATTACCCCACCCACCCCTTACACAATTTTTTTTTGGGGGGGGCATTTTCTTCAGCTAACTGAATTGGTTGCATATAACACGGTTCAGTATATAATCCGGTCGGGTTTTATGGCTCCCAACTACCATGTTATAGCGGGGTCACACTATTTATTCCTTAAGCTCCTGTAAATTCAGTCATTAATATAATCAGGAAAGACTAGATATAATTTGTGTAGAAAACTGTGCCATACTACTGCATTTATGTCGCAAAAATATTGAAATTTTACATGAAATGATTTGGTGCATTATAAACATACAGATATACACCATAGCATTTTATCTTTATGAAGTCTGTATTCCAGAAACCTGGTATTTCAAATAAACTAGGTCATGTGGCATCGAATTTCAGTCTGACTTGGTAACATGTTTCTCCTTCTAGCCATATAAACAATCAACTAAACTTTGAAAAGGCATACACCAGTTTAATAGTAAGATTCGAACAAGTAAACATGTAAATCTGCAAAATTCTGGTGTGAAAAAGTCCAAAATGTTTTATATGTACATCATTATGGAGTTCATGCATAAGTACAATTTAGATACTGGTATATTCACATGTCTGTGTACACGGCCAAGTGCATGCATGCACATGCACACACACACACACACACACACACACACAGAGTCCAGGGACATCTAGACTTTTTAAAAAGGGGTTGTTTACTCGAGGATAAGGAGAATTTTCCATCAGTGGTGAGACCCGCAATCGAACTATACGTTTATAATTTGATCTGAAAAAATGGAACAGCTATAGCAGACCATCTCGCTCGATTTTGATGATGCACAGAAACATATACAATTGTATTTTAAGTCATAAGACAAAACAATACAGGTACACAACATTCAAAATCCAGCAACTGAATATCAGCAAAGAAGATAAAAATAGATCCCAAATGGTTCCTTCCCATCAAGTTTCCTTTTGCCAATCTTACTGCTTCTCTCTTTCTCTTTCCACACACACATACACATAAACACACAGGAATGGTCAGGAGCAAAAGATCTGTGCTACTCAGCATCAGCAAATAGTGAAATTATAAAGAAATTAAATCGATAATCACAAATGTAAGCAAACAGTTGAATTAGCAGTATTAAAAAACAAATTAATTTCAGGATTATTTTTAATCAAATTAAAATCTGTGGACAGATGATACTAGAAAAAAATACAGAAAGAAAGAAATAGTGCATGAGGAACAAACTCGCTGAAGGAAAAACAAAAAATAAAGCGTATTTATATATAAAAATCTAAAAAGACAAAAATTCTTTGTAGGTTCAAAGTGCTGACTAAAGATTTTTTAGTCATGCTGTATACCTCTCCACTACTTGCATGCCTTAAAACTGATACACAAATTATTATGTACTGATAGTTTGTTGCTGTGTGGGGCTCTTTTGGGTATGACCAATCCCTCGTAAGAATTGTTACCCCATTTTTAAACAAATATCTCATACACTTCTTTGCATTACAGGTAGAGACAAATTCATAACACTGCAATATAACCCATTCTTTAAATAAATATTTATTCAATAACTATACTGCAATTTTGTATTTTTGCTCTTTTATTGTCAGTTGGAGAACAAAATCTAGTCTTCAGCAGAGAATACTGTGAAGCTGTGTACTGAAGTAAGTAAACAAATTGGAAAGATTCATTGTATTATTATTTGTATCATCATGTCATTATGTTTTAGATCCCATTAGTAAAATAATATGTAAACTGCATGTTGTCGTTGTTGTTGATTTGCTTCATGTGCCTCTCTTACATTTAACTTAACCTCATCCAATGTATTGATAGTGTCAACTGCCTCAATGTATTGATAGTGTCAACTGCCTCAATGTATTGATAGTGTCAACTGCCTCAATGTATTGATAGTGTCAACTGCCTGGGGTTTCAAGTCTGGGACTAGAGGTATGAAGGTTGGGAGATAGTATTCCACCTTGTCGCAATGCAAACAGGTCCACCAACAATCGGTCAAACTGGGTACATATCTGAAAGAAAACCAAGGGATGAAAAGACCATTCTGTCTGTATTAATTGACTGTTCCAGGACAAAGCTTCAGGAGTCCTGGAATATGATGAACTTGTACGTGGATTTGTTGTTGACAACACCACTTTATAAATTCCCACATCAGGACACAAAGACCTTGGAACTTGGTTCCTCCTTGTCGTTGAGATAAGTCACGACTGTAGGACATGCTTGTTGTTTGAGATGAATCGCCACTGTAGAGTTGTCAGACAGAATGAGAACTCCCCTGCCACCAGTGAAAGACTTTTACAATGGATATCATCTCCAGAATTTATTGATATGAAGATGTCCTTCCAGGTGAGAGCATACAATGCTGGCTCCTTAAGGGATGATAGTAAGCGTTCTCTCCAGCTTTCTGTACTTGCATCGGTATACACTGTAATCTCTGGTAGATGTATACCTGCCGTGAGTCTAGTTATGTTGCCCTAATACCACAGATGGTGCCTCCATTATGTGCAGATGGTGAGAGGATGGTCCAGTGGGCAAACTTTAGGCCTCCATTCAAGCAGAAGAATCATTAACAATGGGCGCATAGGAAGGCAACTTAAGACCATGAGGTCTGCTGCCATGCTGAGCAACCCTAGTAGACGAAGAATTTCCCATGTGGATAGAATTCATCAAAAGTAAAGGTACTACCATGGTTTGTACTTCAATGAATGATCATGAGGGAGACAAAATATGTTGCTTGTGTATTGAACTCCATATCTAGGTGAACAAATGACTGAGATGGTACTAGATCATTCCTTGTTGATGAGAAGTCTGGATTGGTAACAAGAGATATCTTGACACACGTCAGTACTTGATTCATCAGATAAATGAAGCCCCAGGGGCCAATGCTTAGCCCCAGTGGGAGTGCCCTGAATTGTAAAGATGCTGTAGGCAAATCGCAGGAATGTCCTGGAAGAAGTGTAAATATGGACATGATGGA
The DNA here is from genome assembly GCA_028554795.2 of Sinohyriopsis cumingii. NCBI lineage: Eukaryota > Metazoa > Mollusca > Bivalvia > Unionida > Unionidae > Sinohyriopsis > Sinohyriopsis cumingii. Next base: position 24,345 of record JAPYKE020000397.1, read on the forward strand.
TTGCACCATTTAAGTCCACAATAATGGTAAAGTCTCTCTCATGGATGGCATTCAAAATGTGCAGTGGTGTTTCCACTGAGAACCAAAGGGCATGGATGAATTGATCAAGGGCATGTAGGTCAATGACCAGACTCAGAGTGCCGTTTGCATTTGGGACCAAGAAAAGTCTTGAGCAAATGATAGGACCCTGTCAATGCTTTATCTGCTTTGGTCTGTGAGAGCTGTGCTTTTCACTGGATGAAGCTTTGATAGGACAGTTTCTGAGGTTTGTGTCCAATGAGTGGCACTAGGTTCCTTTCGATGATTTATAACTGAAAATGGTGGAGAGAACTTTAATCACTGCTGAACTGAAAACTGGTTTACATTATGCAGCAGTGGAAATATGGAATGGATGGAGAATGCTAATTACAGCCAGATGTTTATACCCTGATTTTGTTCACAAAGTATTTAAAGTATTCAAATGGTTTTGCACACGATTGATGATTATTCCAAATTATTTTAAATAACATCATGTTTTGATACAAGTTTAGTCAAATTGTTTCCATCAAATGCATGTGATTTTTAAATGAAAATTTTAAATATTTTAAAATTAATTATGCCTTTTTTGCTTTATATCAGAGTGATTATCCTCTAGAAAGGACATCCTTTTATATGCTATGGTTGTGAGAGAGAGAGGGAAATTAGTCTCCTCAGTGGCATGTTTGTAGACATTTTTAACCTAGTGTGAAACAGAAGGTTAGAGTATGAAGGCTGTGCTCTTAGCTTGTCCTTATGGTGGTCCTTCAGGAAGTGCAGGCAGAGATCACTACTTTGCATTCCGCCAATTGTAAATTTGTAGCTGCGCTTACGGCACTGGCCAAAGTGTGTTAAGCGGCTCTATTCACTACTCAGGCCATTCTTGACATCCATGCACATGCCCTGAGGTGGAAGAAGATAAGCCATATTCTGTCTTTTGGAAGATAGCCATAAAAGTGACAGTCCAACATCAAAGCCATGTCAACTATTTTGCATACTAACCACCAAGTGTCATCAAAGCCATCCAGTCCATACGTATGGAGTGTGGTTTTATCATCTCCAAAGCAGCGATACCAGTGTCAACTGCTGTTGTTTCCAAATGATAGACTGGTATATGACTGGTATATGGTAAGGTAGAACTTCTGATGAAGGCGAGTCAGAATGTCTGTAACTCTCCCAAACTGCAGAAGTAATTGAAGTTGGAGTCTTCCATTCCATTGTTAGTTCAAAAAATGTAGCTCTGGTCCAGGTTGTTGATGGAGTAGGAGGACAAATTTCTGGGGGTGTCAAAGGTGGAAAACATCTTCAATGGAGGTTCAGAAGGCTGAGTCTTCCCATGCTGATGGATAGTGTAGAATATATAACAGCACTGGATAACAGCAACATCATCTTGGTTGCATGGGGTGAGGCTAAGGTCCCCTGTAATGCTTGAGACTTAGCTGGTGACAAGTGATGAGGTCTGTCACTCGCTGAACTCTTAGAACATCCTGGACTAAAAACCGTGACTTTGAGACAGTCACCAAGACTTTCTTCTCATGGCAGAGTGTTGAGAAATTACGAAGCGACATCTGTTGAAGTGAGAGGAAGTATTCGTGGCATTGTGCCGAATGAGTGTCTTGAAGTGATATGAGGGTTAGACTGGTTCCTGCACATGTCTGCAAAAGCCAGGTCTGATGTACTGGAAGCTGGACTGTTTTAGCCTGTAGTATTGATGTTTTGATCCTTTGTGATCCCTAATATATGACCTAGGTCGGTAACAATGGAAATAGGCCATCCATGTGGGGAGGATATCATTAGGGTCATCTGTTGGGGTGGGTTATTGGATGTTTGATCTGTGTAACCTGTCCTATGTCTGTTGAGTGAGAGGGAACTTGGCTGTTGGTTAGCTCTGTCCCTTGCTGTTCCACAATAGGAATCAAGTCAAACCCCCTGGAGGTATGGTAGACGAAGTTGCCAAAATTGCTGAGGCATGACTGCCTGCACAAGTTACAACAATGAAGTTGGCATCCAGATGTTACAAATGCCTTGGAACAGAAACTCACCAATATGTACCCTTTAGTAATGATATTACACATATATTAGAAATTTTTATTAGCACTATAGACTTGCATGTATATATAAAAATTATAGCCTGTACTTAATGTAAAGCCTCGTACAAGTATCTAAATGTGTGCCGATGACAAAGTGTTACAAATTGTCAAGGCAGAACTTTTTCTGGATAGGAAGAGAAAAAGTTGCAAATATAGATGGAGTATACTTTCCTTAGAAGTAAGATACTCCTCCAACTTGTAATGGTATATCTTCCATGTGGATTCTAACTTCTGTGTGGTCTCTCGTGACAAGGGCATGTTTCTCAGCACAAGTGGAAGTAGTAACTCATGTATTCTAAGGTCTCACTGGACAGTTTCGTATTTTGACACCCCCCTAATTTTTAAGGTAGAAGGCATGAACCTAATTATCACAAGCCTAGCATTTATAAATTCACACATAAGCTAAATCTATAATGTGGTTAGATTTAATTTGAGTTAGGCTTGGAAATAGGTTGGCTTATTGGTGACTGCCTGTCACAGTTAGATTTGCATTGGAGATCAAATGCGCAACTTGGGCTGCAAATGAGTTGTCGACTTGGCTTACATATTTATGTGTGTCTGTTACAGAGGTAAATATCTAAAAATCTAGATGGTTGAGGGGTGATGAAAAGTATGCTGATTTGTTATCATACTAGTGAACTTTATTCATGCATAAGGCACATACTGATTCTTTTAGCTGCCTTGTCACAGAAAAATATTAAACATAGCTATTTCTTGTCAAAAATGAATGTAAAATTTAGGGGTTGGTGGCAGTGTTGGTTCAGTATAAAAACCACCAATTGCACCAGGAATTAACCTGATTACTGCAGTCAAAATCTCACATGTATGCTTTCTATAAAAATCATTAGTTTGTTTTTATTTGTATATTCAGTGTAAAATTATTCCCATTTTTCTGAAATTGGTCAATGTCCGATGAAAATTCACCAGATAAACTGTCCAGTGAGACCTTAAGAACCGGTGTCATTTTTTCAGTCTTGTCAAATGTGATTCACTGTGCCATAAATAATTTCCTTATTACCTGCATATCTTGAGTCTGACATAGTTAGGTATTCCAAACATACACTTCATATAGATTTGATAGCAAATAATCATAGTAGAAGAAGGGAGTTAACTCAACAGTTTTAATGCTACCAGGTATTGCTCCTGATCCATTCTCCTAATGAACAACAAAAGCCTTAAAAGTTTCATGCAATGTGGTTTAATTGAAGTATTTCACATAGTTATTCAGTTTATCAACATTTTCATTACAAACTTAGTATATTTTCCTAATTTTATGATGATTGCCTTAATTTAATGCTCTTGCATCCATATCTACTCATGATGTAATGTTTCAATACATATATTTCATCTTATTTACAGAAATTTAAGTTATAATGACCTATATATAAGAAGTTCAGGGTTTTATTTTATTGTAGGCCTCAAGGTGTATGGGAGCACACCTGCCGAAGTGATATTGCTAACAGCAGGACATCAACAATTTATTGGGAGTCAGACATGCCAATTGTTGTGGAGATTTCACAGGAACAAGTATATCTGCACCAGTTTCATTGAAGTTTTTGGTTAGTTATGTTAAATGGATGTCCCTTTTTACACTGTGTTTTTTCTCCTCCCCTTTTTTACTTTGCATGATTTTCTATTTGCTTTAGATTCAATTCTATGCAGGTGACAATCACTAGCAAAACAAACTTCTAAATAGCAGCAACTTCAAGAACATTATGTGCCGGCTAGTATGAAAATGATTTAAAGGTGACCTTCTTAGTGTTCTTAAAATACATTATCCATGCATATTGTTTTATCAACAGATGGGATAAATCTGGGTATAGAATTTCATTGTTTAAGTTTCCCAACTGATGTGGTTCAGTTTACAAAGATTGGTCCATACTTTTGATGTTACCTGATGAGTTGCCTCCCTTAAGTCTACCTTGGATTTCTCTATTCTAGAATAGATTTGACCTTCTTCATGAAATCAGTGAGAGAGTTCTGGTCAGTTTATATATGCAGTGCATCGTTATTATTCTTTCAAGTACTTAGCATGTTCATTCTGCAACTATTGTACATGAAATTCAGCTTGGCTTCTTTTACATCTTTTATTCACTACTATTTCAGATTGCATGAAGAGTTGTATTATTTGTGCTCTCATATATCTCTGATATCACCAGGCACTAACAAGACAGGGTGTATTAGCTATGAAAAATGAAGAAACTGACATATTATAAAGAAATTGTATGTTTCAGAGGGGAAAGTAATACATGAAGTATGAAGCTGTCTCACAGCTGTTACTTTGTTTGATAGCTTTTGGTCATCGATAAATTCAATAAATCATAGGAAACAAACAATTTTGAATTTTAAACTTCTTAAGGTTGCGTTTTATTTAGAATTGGCCAAAGTTTTGAAAATAAGAAGATTTTCCCTTAATCAGACTGCTATTTGAATTCTTAAAGTCTCACTGGATAGTTTCGTATTTTGACACCCACCCTAACTTTTAAGGTAGAAGGCATGAACCTAATTATCACAAGCCTAGCAGTTATAAATTCACACATAAGCTAAATCTATAATGTGGTTTAGATTTACTTTGAGTTAGGCTTGAAAATAGGTTGGCTTGTTGGTGACTGCCTGTCACAGTTAGATTTGCATTGGAGATCAAATGCGTAACTTGGGCTGCAAATGAGTTGTCGACTTGGCTTACACATTTATGTGTGTCTGTTACAGAGGTAAATATCTAAAAATCTAGATGGTTGAGGGGTGATGAAAAGTATGCTGATTTGTTATCATACTAGTGAACTTTATTCATGCATAAGGCACATACCGATTCTTTTAGCTGCCTTGTCGCAGAAAAATATTAAGCATAGCTATTTCTTGTCAAAAATGAATGTAAAATTTAGGGGTTGGTGGCAGTGTTGGTTCAGTATAAAAACCACCAGTTGCACCAGGAATTAACCTGATTACTGCAGTCAAAATCTCACATGTATGCTTTCTACAAAAATCATTAGTTTGTTTTTATTTGTATATTCAGTGTAAAATTATTCTCATTTTTCTGTAATTGGTCATTGTCCGATGAAAATTCACCAGATAAACTGTCCAGTGAGTCCTAATACTTTGCCACAAAGTCTTGCTCCTAAGGGGAGATCACTCTGCCCGACAGTCACATATGTCAGCAGACAACTTTTAGCTCCCTTTAGCTAAAAAATAGTGTCTGGGAGGGCTGCATTTGCGAGGTAGTAGTAGTTCTCCAAAGGCATTACGATTAGGTAACATATTTTAAGAAGAATCAAGATGTCACAAAACACAATCACAAAATGGAAAAAATATTACAAACAACAGTCATCATCAGAATGCCAATTTGTCTTAAAAAACAAAAGGGTATTTTGTGGTAATTTTGTACAGGAATTTTGTTGTCTAATTAAATGTTTATTTCATGGTTTCATTATACCATATGTATTGTCATGTTACAGTAAACAGTCATTTTCCTGATTGTCAAAATTATTGTATGTGCTCACTGAAGCGGAAATGTCAGTTTAGATGTAGTGAATGCTTGACCATTATGGAGATGCAAGGCACCAATGAATGATGATGCAATCCAATTTTTTTGTTTGTTACAATGTCCATATGTAACAACCAAAAGGATGTTCTAGTAAAAGGTTGTTCACATATACCTTTGTATATGGTGAAATTATGAATCTGGTTGCTGAATGTGGATGGCCTTCATTTTTACAATATAGCTCAAATGTTAGCAAAAAATGGCCATTTTACAGCCAAATGTGACATCGTGACCATGTGCCGATGACATCATATCAAATAATTTTTAAAAATCAATTGCAATTTTAAGTTTTTAAATGCTGATATATATTTTGATATGGTATTATCAGAACAATTACGTTTCTGAAAATTTGTGAATTTTTGGTCCAAGAAAAGAAACATTATAGTACCTTCCCATTTTTACCTTCTTCAATGCATGTTTTAGCCTTTGCTTAAATTGAAGGTAATGTCCAAGTATCCACAATGTGCCAGGAAATAGAGGGTATTTAAAGCATTATTATAACATGCCCTTGCTTCCATAAACATTAGTGAATAAAAGCACAGTTACAAATTGATAAACAAATGTTTCTAAACACAATATCTATAATTATGGATTAAATACCTACAGATTGCATGTTACATGCTAGGTACTTTGCATATAGTCTTAACTGAAATATACCAACAATTGCATTTAAAAATTTGCTTATATCATTGTGAGGAAAAATGTCTGTTGGTGCTATCATAGTTGTGATATTGGTTGTTTGACCTAAATAAAGATAAAATATGGTATTTTAAAACAATTCAATTCTTGAATTCTAAAATTAGAATAAGAGACTGATCCAGACAAGGAGCCAAGGAAAACCAAACAAAGGAATGAAACTTTAAATGAAACATTAAATCTTAATTTTTTACTAGAACATGTCGACTGGTCTAAACATGTCTTAGTAGAATTAAATAAGCTTGTGCTTTTTAATCAAAAGGCATTCAAAGTTTCCTTTACTTACAAATGACATGCTTTGTAAAAAGATATAATTGCAAGCAAAATACAATCACTCCAAATAAAACAAACTGTCTCTCAGTGTTGATTCCTGAGGTTTCTCTATATCAAATACGATTTTTAAACAATATCCTTTTAATTGTAAAATAGATTCTTTGGGAAAAAATACACAAATACTTTAGCAGCATGCAAAATATGTGGCTTCTACATGAAGTGATACTACCATAAAGCAGTATTTTTTGTGGATGCCAACTTTAGCAATTTCATCCCAAAGATGAATCTTACATTTTGGCCAGTAATACTTTAGTAACTGCAAATTTAGGGAGGATATAATATCTAAGATGATATATTTGTATGTGATTAACTTTTGTAATCTCCTTCTGAGATGCTGAAAGCTAAAGTTTTTCTATCAGATAAAAATACCTGCTTTATGGTATGTTATTTCAATCATAAATACCATGAGTACAAATTTATACTTGCCACTTATAGAAAAGTCTACTGCATTACAACCAAATATTATACTTTCTTTCTTGTAGCAGCTGACTTCCCTATCTGCCCTTAGATCAAAGAGTCGGCACTGCAATTAGAAGTTACAAGTGTGAACTAATCAAATGATTCAAGTGATCCTGATATTGTTTACTTGGCGTACTGACATGAGATAGCTAGATCTGAATGCATTTCACTTACATCCCCAAGTGTAGCAGTACAGTTCCTGAAATGGGTAATTTTACCACTGAAACAAAAAGAAAAATAGGAACACAAACAGAATGCTGAATGAATGAAATACCACTGAAACAAAAAGAAAAACAGGAACACAAACAGAATGCTGAATGAATGAAATACCACTGAAACAAAAAGAAAAATAGGAACACAAACAGAATGCTGAATAAATGAACACAAATGAAACACAGAATGAATGCAAATGAAATGCAAAACGAACACAGGATGATGAACGCAGAATGAAGAAAGAGTCCCTCAAAGAGACTGACGCTTTACTGGGACAACAAAACTTCCAGGTATTCAAGATAAAACCCTTTCTTTCTTTTTAACTGCTGAGCGTTGAAACCATCTGATATTCATGATAACAGGATTTTCAAATTAGCTGCTGTTGTGGACATATTGGATGTGATATTGGCACCATTTTCATTTAATTTCAAGCATACATCATTAGAAGTCTTTTAGTGAAAAGCTACAGGTCAATATGACCATTCATTCTGAGGAAGCAGCAACAGCAGGATATTCAAGACACTCATCATGAGAAGCCATACTGAAAGTATGATTGGCACCATTTTCATATAGTACAAAGTAGGTAAGTAGGTATCATATTGGTGAAAACCCCATGTTCCTACAGCTGCCCATTTCGAACGAGGAGAGATAACAATGTATTCATGACAGCCACCATGGTGGCAATATTGAGGGTAAATCTACATCAATTTCTTTAGGACCAAGTGGATACCATAACTTTTCTAATTAATACCCGATGTCAAAATGACTTTCCATTTAAGAGAAGTGAAAACAAGATTTTCAAGATGACTATGATGGTAGCCATATTGGACATCAAATCAGTACCATTTTAATTTAGGACCAACATTATAAGAAGTGAAAAACCCATGCTGATATGACTTTCCATTTTGAAGGAGTAACATAAGAAAGAAACTTTTAAGATGGCTGCCATGTTGCCCATGTTGGATATGAAATGCACACCATTTCCATTTAGGACCAACTAGATATCTTAGAAGTCTTCTGATCAAAGCAGGATGTTGATATGACCAGCAACCCAGACAGAGCAATAATAATTTTCAAGATGGCCATTGTGGCAGCCATCCTGGAGGTCATATTTGCACCATTTTCACTGACAAGCAACTGGACATAATAAGAAGTACTTTTTTTTAAAAAACCATGTTAATAAGACCATCATTTCAAGGTAAGTAATAATAACCTGATTTTCAAGATGGCCACTGTGGCAGCCATAACATACATATTGGCACCATTTTCATTTAGGACCAACTAGACATCATAAGAAGTTTTTCAGTAAAATACCATTTTGATATGATCATCCATTCAAGAAAAGTAGCTATAATAAGATTTTCCAGATGGCTAATTTGGTGGCAAATATTGGATCTTTAAGCATCAATATTTTCATTTTTGACCAGCTAGACCACTGGATGAATATGTTTGTAAAGTTTCATGGCAATTCTCCAAGTAGCTTAGAAGGAGGTGAAATAATAAACTTGTAGTAATGGATGGAAAGATGGACACAAAACTATCTGATAAGCCTTTTTGGTCTAGGACCAGTAGAGCAAAAACCAGGGCAAGAATGATGAATGAAAAATAAAAAATGAATTAAACATGAATGCTTTCATAAATGTATATGAAAATCATTTATTTTCAAGCTGCCTCTAAATTTCCACAGGTGAAGGGTCAATTTGTATATCAATTTTTCATCCCCTAACAAGCTATGACATTGTTCTTTTGACAGCAGACATAATTTTTTTTAACCCCACAGATCTAATTATCGCTAGTGACTTTACCTGTAGAATCTTTACTTGAATAAAACAAAAATATAAGAAAAAGAACTTGCAGGTAAATGCTCGACAACTATATTTTAATGCTTATTGTAGTTAAGGTTATATTTTAATGATCATATATTCAAAGCTGTCTTTTAGTTTTAAACATTTACTATTTCATTCAAACAAACATTTAATAAGAAAAGATATGAATCCTATAGTTATCTCCCATTAGACTTAGTCTTTAAAGCAGAAAAAACTACTTCCATTTCAAATGAGTAAATATGAAATGAAACAATGAACAAAAGTAATAAATGCAAATCCAAAGCCTAGTAAGAATAGCATATCTTATAGTAAATTATGTTTCTCTGAAAATACTTACTCAATCAAATTAACATTGCAAATTGTTTGAGGTACCTCCTGAATCTAGCCCGCCCACAAACCTGAAAATGTCTGTCTATACAAAATTCTTACTGATTGTCTCCCCTTATCCTACTAAGTGGCACTCCATATACTGGATATCGTCAGTTTTAACTTCTGCACTGTCTGAGACCAGATGCTTGCATTGTGGGGAGGGTTGGGAGGAATTTGTAGTAATGTGACTTGGTAAGGAAGAAATCCTGAATACAAGGACCTGAAATTGAATATTTCTTCCTCTAAGCAGACATATTTTGGGTCAGAAGGAAATATAGGGATGTGTAGATAGGTATCCTGAAAGTTGATGGAGACTGCCAAATTGGATGGGGGAAGAGCATTCCAGATTCAGGAGGTTGTCTCCATCCTGAAAGGTTTCTCAAGAAGAAAATGGTATAAATTTGGGAGAATGATTATAATGTTAAACATTCCACTTTTCTTAGTAACCAGGAAGATACAGGAATAGAAGGCAGATAACTGATTGTTCAGAACCCCTATTGACTGCTCCTTTCTGTAAAAGGGTGTGCACATCCTACTTCAGTTTTACCAGATTGGATTGATGAAGAAAGATGGGGGTCCTGGATAGAGGAAGTGATTCCTGAAACTGGAGTCACAGACCTGCCAACACTGATGAGACCGTCTCAGTAAGGCAGTTGATTTTTCTTCATAAGTTTGACCAGTTTTCAGCAAGGTGGAACAAAATATAAACTGCTATTCTAAAGCTGGAAAATGTATTTAAAAGTCTGGTATTCAAAACATGCAGCAAATGATAAACATTATGTTCAACTGAAAAGTTTGTAAAGTACACCTAGACCTTATTTACCATTAGTACGGTTGCACAAACTTCATTTCCAAACCCTATGCAGCTCAATCGCTTGTTGCTTTCTTTCAACTTCCGTAAATTCTTGAAAAAATTTCTATTTCACATGAAGGCAATCATATCTCCTGCAATGAGACATACTCACAAAGACGTGTGATGTCTAATAAAAGTAATTCTGTCCCTTCTTGCTTTTATTCACAAGAATCTGAAAATTCCTTTATCATTCTTCTGTGCTGATGACTAGCACTATTTAAGAGGCTTACTTTCCCTTTGGTCTTCAACATGCATCGCTTGCTGGACTCCATTTTTAAAAAATTCTATAACCGAACAGTTTGATTGTGCCAATGCTTCGCATGAAACATTATGTGTAGTTTAAAGCATCTGAGGTACTGCTTTAAAATTAGTTTGGTCCCCTGACTAACTCCAGGGAATCAATTATCTGCATTTTTCAGTAACAATCATTTTTCTGTAGATTTTGCTTTTCTTTTGTAGGCCCACAATTTATGGGTCATTTTTGTAAAAATGATGGCAAAATCGTAAGGGTTGGCAGGTCTAGAGTTGATAGACCTCGCTCATGATTGAAAGGACCCAACTATGATCCATGATACTTGACTTAAGTTCAGAAAAGTGGCCTCAGTGAGCACCGATGGGAATGTGTCTGGGAGAGTGATGTGCAGGAGGACAGAGGCCTCCTTGAAACCAGCCACCTTACAATGTGTGTTGGAAGCTACTGCCAAGGTGTTAAACTCAAAAACTAGATCTCCGTGTCAGTTGGGCTCCAAGAGACAGAAAAATGGGTTCCTGAAGGATGGGTGGGGAGACAGTCTTTGGGACTCTAGCCCACCTCTCTCAGCATACTAAAAGAAGAAACTGATTAGAGGTCAGCAGGTAAAACTATGGTTACGAGTAGTGTGATTTGTTCATGGCCTCAATATGTTTAATTGAAAAATTTACCCAGCGCGACTAGAAATACCCACCTTGGCTGACTTAAGGAATTGTACCCAGTAACTGGCAGAAGATACCAAAGGTCTCAATGTCAAGAAGGGAATCGACAAACCTAAATGTTGCAGAGTCAATGTTTTGGCCCATAGAAAACCTCTGAGAAAAATCCTCAACAAATGCAGAGTAAGGAAGGAGGAGGAGTCTGGTTATATTTGAGCCCACAAGGTCTTTTCCAAACTGGAAATGATCTTTATGCACTGTGTGCCAGACGATTTATGGTGCAAGGGAAGGTAAGAGGCAATAGATTTTGTCAGTCACCTCATCAAAGGACCATACCTCCTCTTCCATCTCCAACAGAGAAGAAGGAACAGGTGTAAAAGTATGCATCATTTGAGCTTCCTGTGCATCAAACTCATTAAAGCTCTTGAGATGCGAAAAAGTATCATCCTGATCTATCACACACTAAGTTGGAGAGTGTGCGGGCATCACAAAGTCCCTTAGCTGTCCCTCAATTAGAGCACTCTGCAACATGTCCCACATTTCAACACATGAATGGGGGCTAAAGGACTAGCATTTACAGTGTCTGTCATAGATGATGTGACAAATCTGGCAATCCAATTTGTTTCCACCTGGTGATGATGTGATGGCAAGACACAAGCAGCAGCACTGCCTCTTCTATGAGGACAGGGTCGAAAAGCCCAAGGGGGCATATAAGAAAAGGACTGTGAGGTGGAGAGCCACATATCCTGTAGGGATTCATTGGAATAGTAGGAAAAGGGGGGGGATACAGAATCGATCCCCTAGTCTGAGCCTGTTGGCTTGACTCTCAATGTTGCTCATAATGAAGTGGTGGAGGGGAAGATACAGGATCATCAAATGATGCATCACCGGAAAAGGTGTGGTGTTGTGGGGAGGGTGTGACTCACTACCTCTGAAGGGATGCAAGTGGTATATCACTTCCTCAATAGGAGGTAGAAACATGCTACAATAACAATGCATATACTATACTCCAAAGGAGGCAGCTACACGTTATGATATGAGCGGTTCATCTCCTTCAAAATGGGAGACAGGAACATGACAAAAGATGAGCATTTCCTCCACAATGGGAGGCAGCAACACACTATGGGATAAGTAGTGCATCTCCACTTTGAGGGGCAACAACACAACAAGAGATAAGTGGTAGCAGTACACGATGAGGTGGGCAGTGCATCTCCTCCAAAATGGGAGGTAGCAACAAGCTATGGAATGAGCAGGGCATCTCCATTGGAGGCAGCAACATGTTACTAGATGAGCAGCATATCTCCTTTTTTTGCAATAGGAGGAAGCAATGCATTGGGAGGAGTCTTCTGTTCAGAAGACTCAAAGAAGGTTCTTGCAGAGCCCTGCAACAGAAAAACGGGGAAATTCTGACTCTTAAGAGGGACAGCAAGGTTCTAGTTTTGTAGGTCATGATTTTCAAAATGCACATCTTTCACAATTTATTCCTTATGTCTTTTGAACATTTAGTGCAGTTTGGGTGAGTGTCCTAAGAGGACTTTTTGTGACTACACTTTCCCATAGAATGTGATGGCATTAATCTATGTGAATGAAAAATGACAATACTTAGTGTGACCCCACCAGAGCATGCTCCATTGTAACCCAAATTCAGATATAACATGGTCGTGGCGTGGCTATCAAAATTTCATATGCATATTTCTGATATGCAAAAAAAATGTTTTTTCTTCTTCATAGTGCGAAAAAAAAAAGAAGGAAAGTTTACTATCATTTTGAGGAAAATATCATACATGAATTCTAATATAAAATGATATAAAACATGTTCTGGCTACTGAAATTATGTAAGCATGTATTTTTCTTCAACATGAAACATTTTTTCTTCTTATAACTAAAACGCGTAGAAAAAAGATTATTCAGGCATCGCACTGAGCTTCGCCAATGTTGCAAATTGTGATTTTCTTTCTTATTGGCAACAAAATATATCATCTGGTAATTTGTTGGTGACAATAATTTAAGCTGTTTAAACTTAGTCTATACAATCTTGGGTTTGGAGTGGAGAAATTCAAATGCACCATGAAAGGAAGCCACAAACTTGGATATAAAATGCAATGGAATCTATTGTAACATAAATGGATCCCTTGTTCATACTGACAAAACACCTAAACATTGCATTGTTACATCATATTCCTCTTATGCTGATATTTGGCCTGAGTACATGTATACTGTTGATCCACTCAAACAGTCATGATATCTTACTAGCTACAATCGACCAACTTCTGATGACAGGAACAGGAATGGCAGGTCTGGAAATACTATGACGTATTGGAATTTTCTATTCTAGAACATTCCAAGATGATTACGAGACAAAATCTGTTACCAAAATTATAATAATGATGTGGTAAATATTAGGCAGGCTAAGTATTTTTATGGGAGAATTCCAATAACCATTACCCTGACCCAAATAAATATACTCATAGTGATCCTATTATTTAACCAAAACTCGTAGAAATAAATATCAGCTATGTAATATTAGTTTATAATTTGTTTACAAAAATAAAAGTGAATTGATTTTGGATAAGGTCAAACACAAAATACAGTTATAACTTATAATCATGGAGAATAAAACGTACATATGCAAATTAAATTAATGTAACTCAGCATGTGATGTTATACAACGAACAGATAGTGTAACACCATTATAGACAAATAATGGATAGGCCAGGTTGCAAATGCGGTTAAAAAGTGCTTCAACAGCCAAATTCTTCGATGAATCATGGCCCATGTCTGAACAATATAATGTCTTTGAAAATTATGAACTATCTACACTCGTTCTGTGCAAAACCTTACCAAGGACCAAGCAAGTTACACAAGTGGATTGCATCATACTGACAATTTTTCACTCTTGAGTTGGATATATCCACATCAAATGAATGGTGGGTTTTCCAGCACGAAAAAGAAAGCTAAACAATAGATAAGGGTAAGCAATTGCTGTTATTAAATTTTCATTTATTATGGTACTTACTACAGTACAAGTTTTAGTTGTTGTTGTTGTAGGGTTTAATGCCATTTTTCAGCACAAGATAGGCTATACATGGCGGCCAGCATAATTGGTGGAAGAAGAATCCTGGAAAACCCTGGTAAGAACCACTGACCAACGAGAAGCTACTGGCAGGCTTTCTCACGTACCCATGTTAGCCAAGCCTGAGACTCGAACTCACGCAGACAGAGGTGAGATGGCAGTGGTCCGTAACAGTGAGCGCTTTAGACCACTCGGCCACTCAGGGCCCCTACAATTTTTAGTACTTAGTTTTCTAAGGTGTTCCTAACAAGCATTCTGGATAAATTACCACAGGTGTTACACAGTAAATTTAATAGAACATGGACAAGATGTGATCAGTTGCCATCTGAAATTAAAACGTTTTGTGCATAAGACTGACACTATATTGGAATTTTACATTCCAGGACTTGGGCTCATTAAGATTTAATTTTCACCCCTTTCAAATAGTGTTTTATGTATTTTATTTAATTCCTTCTATGACTTATCTTTTCAAACAATAATTCACTGAGTAAATGAAAAATTACAGTTTTCTGCAAGTATTTTTTCTTCAATATTAAGTCTCTGTTGTCACTGATTAGCCTCACTTTTGCTGATCAGCAACTCTGAAATGAAATGTGGCAAACAACTGAACAAACCTTGAATATTTCATCAATCTTAATTGGTCTTACAAATATAAAACTAATACACAGGTTTCATTATACAACATACGCACTGTTGCATCATCAGATCCAGTGGCAAAAGCATCTCCACTTGGGTAGAATCGTACACTGTTGATGTCGGACTCATGACCTTCAAACACCTGTACACAGTCTCCAGTCCTCATGTCCCAAACCACGGCAGTCTTGTCACATCCCTTGAAGTAAACAAACAATTAAAATCAAGAGACTGAGAGTTTTCTTGAAAAGGAGACCTGTACCATCTTGCCTACAATAAAAGTATAAGACGGCACCAGAACATTCTATACAGAACTCTGTGTCTTCTGAATGATAAAAAGAACACGACCTACCTCTGCTTTTCACTCTTTGTGATACCTAACATTGTTTTAAGCCATAATTTTAAGTCTATTTAATATTGTAATAGTTGACTCATAAGGGAAGTAACTTTTCACTCTTTGTGATACCTAACATTGTTTTAAGCCATAATTTTAAGTCTATGTAATATTGTAATAGTTGACTCATAAGGGAAGTAACTTTTCACTCTTTGTGATACCTAACATTGTTTTAAGCCATAATTTTAAGTCTATGTAATATTGTAATAGTTGACTCATAAGGGAAGTAACTTTTCACTCTTTGTGATACCTAACATTGTTTTAAGCCATAATTTTAAGTCTATGTAATATTGTAATAGTTGACTCATAAGGGAAGTAACTTTTCACTCTTTGTGATACCTAACATTGTTTTAAGTCATAATTTTAAGCCTATGTAACATTATAATACCAGTAGTTGACTCGCAAGGGAAGTAACTCAAACATTATTTCCTTTCACTGGGTTGAAAAAAATTAATCAAGATTGATAGAGAAAAGTTTATTTTTTAAAGTGTGACTTATGTACCACAGACTTTTAGCATTGTAATCATTTTATCAATAAAAATGTCTCCTGCAGAATAAAATCTATGTGACAAGTCTGATTATAAAGTATGATTATAATTATACATTCACTACTGCAAACTGAGATCCAGTTCAACATTTTACTGAGTATTATATTCTTTATGGAGGAAGGATAAAAGAAAATCAATACAAACTCAACCTGCATCACCATAAACACTTTTATGTAATATTTAATGCAGCTAATGCAACAGTTATCAAAGTACTGAAAATATTGACAGCTTGGATCAGCAACCCCACTGCATGGCATACCTCGCCCGTTTTCCATGGTCACCAAGTTTTTTCATTTCTGACTAACTTTCCTCATTAAAGAATGTCATGAAGTATATACACCTCTACCTCGATAACTTGCACACATCAGGGTCCAAAAACACAGACTGCACTGTAAGCGAGGGTGCGAGTTACAGAGGGACCTAAAAAAAAAAGCACTAGACATCCATAAAAACCGCTGGGTTGGTGGGGGGGGGGGGGGCCAGGCTGTTTAATGGCTGAATCTTCGTTTTATTATTGAGACAGGCAAAATTGTCAGTAAAACACCTTTTCAGATGAAGTTGTTTGTTATTCTCTATAAATTACATTTATTTTCAAAATGTCCAACGTCTGAAAAATTGATAACATGATTGCAACTGGTTTCAACAACAAAACATGGTTCGTGAAAACATTTGTGTATTACATCACGGCTTTTTGTTTTGTTGATTAGTCTGGTTCCCATAATGATGTACAGTAGTATTTTGCAAAAGTAGGTTCTACGAAGCAGGGAACCAAGCCAACTAATGATGCACTACCAAACAAGATTCCTTTTTATCAAAAACACGCAACATTTATTTCAGGAGACAATCGTCTACATCAAACTAAAAAAAATTTATTTTTCGATCAGTGAAATACTGATGCCATGATTTCATTGCAAGTAATAGTGAAGCTTCTTATCATCCTTGAGGATATCTCTATGTGCGAATTCAGGAATTCTCTGGAACTTGTTTTTCCCACAATAATCCTTATCTGTGAAACGAAGCTCTTTATTTTACGAAGTACCGTATTTTCTGGCGTATAAGTCGATACTTTTTGACTTGAAAGTTTGGTCTTCGTCTTATACTCTGAATCGACTTATATATGGATTGTGTCATTGAAATTGCTTCGACTTATATATGGATTACAGTATCCGGTATGCTACTGACATTGCTCTATAATCGGCATAATCGAAAACAGGTCACATAGAAGTACAAATTCATGTTAAATTACTATGTCAATAAATTGTCATAAACTAATATGACTGCGTTTATATTTGTAAGTTTTGTCATTATTTATTTTGCATTCTGCGTGTTTTTTCTTACTTCTCAAACATAAAATAAAAGAAAACAATTTACCGTACTGGTAAAAACTTCACCGGAAAAAATGTAGTGAATTGTTTCCTAAATCCCAAGAATGATCACTGAATGCTGTATAAATTTTCTCAACAAGAAAAATATGATCTCCATTCCCACGAATGAAACTTACATGAGTCAACACCTGGCAATATTGGACCGTATATATAAGCATAAATTCACACCCAATTTAGGGATTCTTTCACTCCTGTATTTTGAGAAATAAATAAATATTATTAATTATGCAAAACTGTTTTTGTTTTTTGCTATTTCTTGTTGCGGAGTTTAAGTCTCTGCAGCCGTAACACAGATTGATGGCAAAAGGAAAAGATCAATGAGTAAAATGCTGCACTGGCAACATATAATTGTGATTGAGATTTTTTCCATTTGCTTTGTATTTATACGCAGTAGTCGGTACTTCAATGGTTATCAGTTTTCTATGAAGGTTCAGCAAAGCTTTTGTATTGGTATATATAAAAAAAACAAAAAACAACAGAAGGATTAGCCATTCAATTAATTGTATCTGTTCTATTCATGTCTTCAGAAGTTGGTCAGTTGTAGGTATTGTTCGGTAGCATGATTGACTGTATCACAGCATACAGTACTCAGCCCAGATGTCAGCATAAGCAGATTATGATGTAACAATGCACTGTAAAGATGGGG
This sequence comes from Sinohyriopsis cumingii, assembly GCA_028554795.2. Lineage (NCBI taxonomy): Eukaryota > Metazoa > Mollusca > Bivalvia > Unionida > Unionidae > Sinohyriopsis > Sinohyriopsis cumingii. The sequence continues at coordinate 42,325 of JAPYKE020000397.1, forward strand.
TTATCAATATGAACAAAGGATTGTTTGTGTAACAGATTGATTCCAATGCATTGCTTAGTCAAGTTTGTGGCTTCCTTTCATTCTCCCTTGTAATTTATCCAGTCCAAATCCATAATTATATGTACAAATTAAATAACTAAAAAGTCTTTCGCCAAAAAAATTGCCAGATGGGATATTTTTGTCGCCAATAAGGAAAAAATCACAATTTGCGACATTGGCGAAGCCCAGGACGATCCCTGGGTAAAGGTTATGGTAAAAATTGGAGTCCCAACATCAAAAGTTGCAGTCTCTTCTTTCTTACAGAATCAACACAGACATGAGAGAGAGAGAGAGAGAGAGAGTGAGAGATGAAAAAAAATGTCCGTGTACAAGATCATTCTTTTATTCAGGTCGGTTTTTATTTGTAGCTTTTGCAAAGAGAAAAAAGACGGTATTTTGAGTTACCTGACGATTGTGATAATCCTCATGTATTACAAGCCTACAATATTCCACTATCAATAAACACCTCTAAATCAACAATTCATTCTTGTTTTAATTATGATGTACATTGTCACAACAACCACATGGCTATACAGTGTTATTTACACGGTAATTAAACATGCTTAGCGCTTTGGCTGTAATTGAAACCAGACTGAGGGCAAGAATCGACAGAATAGGTCAAATCAGCGAGGCTGCCAGTAGGGAAATGAAGCTTTTTTTAGGGAAATGAAAATCTGTCAACATTTTATTGAAGTCATTGTACATACAAAATTTGTTATAAGGACAAGAGATCATACCCATTACTTTGTATTCGAACTCGCCGATAAAGATAATAGTGGGGTATATCATTGAATAGATTAGTAATAAAATGTTAATTATATCCAAGTCCAAACAGAACAAACACTTAAAAAATAGTATATATATATATATATATATATATATATATATATATATATATATATATATATATATGTACACAAATTGATTTAACGGAGTCCGTGACTTTCAAACTTACGATAGAAAATGACAAGTTTGTATAAGTTACGTTCGTAACTACAGGTAATAAAATGAACTACAACATGGATGTGCTTTCAATTATAATAAAACAAGCATGGACTGTTTATTCAGCTGTGTCAATTGACAACAAAATATAGCAGTTCAGAAGTAAAATCAGAAGCATGTTAGCATCGGTAATGCAATTTCACGATTGCCGGTAATATGGAATATCATACAACGATACCATCAATATTCATGCAACCGGAAGTTACTAGTATAAAATACAAAGCCAAGTTATTGACCTGGCCTCGTCTTATACTCCGAATCGACTTATATATGGACGAAGGATGGAAAATTTACAAAATTGGTCAATTCGACTTATACTCCACATCGACTTGTAGGCCAGAAAATACGGTACTCATTTTGCTTGGTTGCCTTGCTATCTTTAATCACAATTATGACTAAGTAGGTGAATTTAAGGTAGATTAATTAGATTACATACACAATAAAATTTATCTGTGTTTGACTGATCAACTGAAATGAGTTACCCGATGTACAACCAGAGCCACTGTTTCTTAAACATGTAGGATTTGCATGCCTTTTAACTTCTTTTTTTATTCCACTTCCTTTATTTGATTCAAAAGACATAAAAACCATGAATAATATAAAAGGAGCCTTAGTGCACCAATACAACAAATGCTTCTGCTAGTACAATATCAAAACACGGTGGGCACTTAATTAGGTTCTCAAAGAAATGCTCACGGTCATAGCTGTTACAGTAGATTGACACATTTTAAGTTTAATTACAAGAGGACACATTGCATTTATGATGATTACACTTAAAAGGAACTAAAAGATAGAACCAGATCACAAATTTCAACTGATAATTTTTAAAAATTTAATTGGTAAGTGACATTTTTATTTATGAAATGTCCTTGAATATCATTAATTGCGGTTTACTAATGTCATTTGAAAAGAAAATGTAACAAATTATTTTACATCTTATTGAAAGTTGATATTTCATAATGTTGATTAAAATGTCCAGGTCCTATCTATAATTTACGATGATAAAACGAGCGATACATCAAAGTTTCAGTTACCAATCTTGATCATGATTTTCTTCAAGTTCAACAAATTGTGATACATTTTTTAGCATTTTCTGGTTTAAAAAATGGGATCCATGCCTGACCCTGCGTTATAAGCAGGTTCGTGAGTTTTCAGGTCACGAGTTATCGAGGAAGTGGTGTATGACAAAAAAGTCAGTAAAATTATCTTTCTAAATATGTATTAACTATCAGTTTATTTATTTGGATTTACAATTTATTGCTGGCTGAGATGTAATTATAATCTCCTTACAGAAGTAAATGTTCAGTGACTGGTGCGCAATGTGTCATTCATTTGGAAAATTATGCAACTGGATTAATGACCGCCCTCCTCCTAGTAAAAAAAAAAACAAGCTGGCTGACTCTCTCTTTTTGGAGCAGTTTCCGAATCTCCTGGACTATGGAAATTCGATAGGTGGCAACGTGGTTATTCCTGGAGATTTCAACTTTCACTTTGTCTGTCCCGGAAACCAAAATACATCAAAACTCATAGATTCCATTAATGTTTTCAACCTGAAACAGTCAGTTAACCAACCCACCCATAAACACGATCACATTTTAGACTGGATTCTTCATAGACCTGATGATAACATTCTACGGTCCTCCCTGGTATCCCATGACCTTGCGACAGATCACCTCTGCATTATATGCCATCTTGACGTATCAGTCCCTAACCCTCCACCTTTATCTGCTACTTAGAGAAACCGCCGTATGATAAATAGAACCAAACTAATGCACGACATTCAAGCTAACTTAACAACTTGCTTACCTCCTACTGCAGAACAACTCGATAACTGCCTGTGTTCATTGCTCGACAAACATGCACCAGCTACCAAGTGCAGAGTATCAATTCAAAAGTGTTCTCCATGGTATAGCAGTGTTTGGGACCAGCTTCACACTGCTAAAAGAGACCGCCGTAAAGCTGAGAGGCTTTGGCTTTCCACCAGACTCACTATTCATAAGCAATTCATAAGCAAATCTATGAAGCCTCTAAGAAAAATGTCACAAATATAGTCCATGCAGCGTAATCAGCCCACTACACTACTAAGATCATGGAAAGTTCCAGCTGCAAAGAGCTTTTCGAGATTACTAACAAGCTAATGTCAAGGAACAAATCTACACCACTTCCAACTACCTTCTCTCCAGTTGACCTTCCAGACATGTTTGCAAATTTCTTCCGTGACAAAGTACAAACCATTAGAGATAAACTTGACACCACAATTTCAATTGACTCATCACCAAACAGTTGGGATACAGAATCTGAGCAGCAACAATTAGCAGCATTTGAACCTGTCTCTATGGATTTCGTACGTACAATCATGATGAAGAGTGCACCAAAGTCATGTGAACTTGATCCAATTCCAACATCACTGCTGCTTGAGTGCTTAGATCCAGTATTGCCTTCACTAACTGATGTTATTAATACCTCTCTCTCATCCGGGGAATTCCCATCATTTTTCAAAACTGCCATTGTAAAGCCTCTGCTGAATAAACCAACACTAGACCATAACGATTTAAAGAACTACCACCCAGTTTCTAATCTCCCATTCATATAAAAAATCTTAGAAAAGGTTGTTCTATCCCAACTTGTATCTCATCTAAATTCAAACAGTCTTTTTAGCAATGTACAATCTGCATATCGCACTTGCCACAGTACTGAACTACTCTTCTTAAAGTAGTTAATGACATTTTATCTGCGTTGGATAGCGGAAAGATTACAGTCCTCACCCTCTTTGATTTGTCTGCAACATTTGACACAATAGATCATGATATATTACTTCACCGTCTCCAGCATGTATTTGGCATTCATGATACAGCCTTACTGTGGTTCAAGTCCTATTTGATCAACAGGACACAGATTGTATCTGCAAATGGAATACACTCCAGCCCAGTTGATCTATGTTGTGGTGTTCCACAGGGGTCTGTTCTTGGACCTGTTCTATTCATTCTGTACACTCAGTCGCTCTCAAGTGTCATAGATCATCATCCAATGTCTCACCAATTGTACGCTGATGACACCCAAATATACAAATCTAGCCACCCAACTGAAGTTGATGCTACCATCCAAGGTGAAGAGAGGTGATTTCTGATGTGAAATCATGGATGATATGTAACAAGTTCCAGATGAATGATGATAAAACTGAGGCCATTCTGATCACAACATAAAGACTTTCTCATTCATGTCCTTTACCTCAAACAATAAATATCAGCAGCACCAACATTAAATTCACACAATCAGTATGAAACCTAGGTGTTACTCTGAACAGTACTCTCACATTGCACCAACATGTCATGAACATATGCAAGGCTGCATATCTTGAGCTGAGACGCATCAGCTCAATTCGCAAATATCTTTCAGTTGATGCCACTAAAACACTTGTGTGTTCATTAGTACTTTCAAGACTGGACTATTGTAAGTCAATTCTGTCTGGTTCATCTCAATATCTGCTCCAGAAACTTCAAAAAGTTAAAAACACAGCTGCTTGGATCATACTTAGAGTACCACAATCAGAGCATACGTCCTGGCTGCTCTGTACCCTAGACTGGCTATCCATTCATTTCAGAATCAAACACAAAATTTGTTCTCTGTGCTACGTTTCACTGTCAGACTCTAGTCCAACATATCTATCTGACCTCACCCATGTGTACACACCAGCAAGATACTTACGCTCCTCTTCTGACAATCGTATACTCATTATTCCCACTATGAAAACAATGTCATATGGACAGCGTTCTTTTGCATACCAGGGCCCAGCAACGTGGAATGAATTTCCCACTGAACTTAGACACAAAGACACAGTGATTACATTCAAGGGGGCTCTCAAAACTCACTTATTTCGACTGCAAGAACAAACTTAAAGACCTACTAATGTTTCCTACCATAAATATTCTCAGCATGTTTTTTAATGTTTTCTAATTTCATGGTGTTTGTTTTTGTAATCATAGCGTTATATGTTTTTTATCTTATAGGTGTTGTCTAATGTTGTAAAACACTTACAGCTTCTGAAGATTAAGCGCTATACAAAGTCCTCATTATTATTATTATTCATGAAAATTTCCAGCAAACAGAAAAATGAATGATAGTTAGTGCAGAGTATGAAGAATTAAAGTAAAATGCACTAAGCTGAAAATAATTTGATTTAAATTAAACAACAGATCAAAAGCAATTCTCCAAATAAATAAATATTCTTCACATACCATTAGATTCTGGACATTCTCATCTTTAATTTCAAATATAAAATAGTTATTGCAATGGAGATTAAGTGTGCTGGATCTTGCTTCCAAGCATGGGTCACATCATTTCATGAAAATATTGGCTAAGGACTTTGTAAGGACTTTATAAGGAAAATGTCTTGAATGTAAGGACCAAACATTGTCACAACTGAGCTGATTCTGTACCACCACACCTGGATTCTTTCAAGGTATTTCAATTGGTATATGGACTTCCATTTCCTGTTTCTAGTGAGTTCTTTGTTTATCATTCAATAAACAAAAAAATGTTAGTAATTGTCACAATGAAGCTGATATGACTTATGAAAAAATTACAAACATAAAAATGACTTTTAATGAATTTTCATTTTATTTAAATGTAAGCATTTTTCCAGCCTTACAAGAGTTTAATAAAAAGTAAGCAATTTCCCATATATAAAGACTAGTAAGAACCATGTCAAAGGTAAGAAATATCTGAGTTTGTCAACTTTACCAATCATGCGATGTATATGCCATCCTGAATATTTTATATTGTAAACAACTGTTTGTAACCTGTAGTTTAACACTATATTGATCAATAAATGACTTACAGCTAACAAATAAAAGAATCTTAATTTATTTATAGCATTTATTCATTTATTTTAAATGCAGTCTTTTCTTTTGCAAATATGATGAGACAACCATTCTTCAAAACCATTCAAAATTGCAGTTAATATATAAAAAACGGGGGGGGGGGGGGTTTAGGGAACTGGGCTGTTTAATGACTGAATCCTTATTTTACAATCACGTCGATAATAATTTTTAATAACATGCTTTTTTCTAATGAATTTGTTCATTATTCTGTTTAAATAACATTTATTTTCAATATATTCAACATATGAAAGATCGTTCCAACTGGTTTGAACAACCATCACATGTACACAAAAAATCTGTATATTACATCTCTGTCTTTTGTTTTCTTGATGAGTCTGGTTCCCGTAGTGGTGTTTAATAGTATCCTGCCAAATGGGGAGTCCAAAAGCAGGGAACTAGACTAACTGTTGATACACCACCAAACAAGATTCCTTTTTTCAAAAACACGTGACATTTATTTCATGACACGTCTATGTCGAAACTCATTTTTTTTATTGTTCAATTAGTACAATATTGAAGTAGTAATGAAATTTCTTATCATCCCTGAGGATATCTCTAAGTGCCAGTTCAAGAATTATCCGAAACTCGGTTGTCCACAATGGTCTGTGAAATCTAGCTCTTTATTTTAAAAAGTATTCATTTTGCTTGGCTGCCTTGTTATCTTTGATCACAGTTATGAAAGAGTCGATTAATTTAAGGTGGTTCATGTTACATACACAATAACATTTATAACAGTGTTCAATTGATCAAATGAAGTGAGTTCACCCCACATACGATCAAGGCCACTAGATTTTAAGTTAGTAGGATTTTCGTGCCTTTCAACTTTTCTTTTATTCTACCTCCTTTTTTTATTATTCAAAAGACATAATTAACGTGATAATACAAAGGAGGCCAGCTTTTAATTCAGTGCAACAATACAACATATACTTCCTCAAGTCAGTTATCAAAACAATGTCAGCACTTAATTAGGTTCTCAGAGAAATGCTCGCGGACATAGCTGTTACGGTGGATTGATGCTATTTACGTTTAATTACAAGAGGACACATTGCATTTATGACGATTACACTTAAAAGGAACAAAAAGAGAACTAGAACACAAATTTCAATTGCTAAAAAAATTATTCAATTTGTACTTATTTATTAAAGTACTGCCTCCACTCGGTGTAAGTGACATTTTCATTGTGATTATGTGACCCTCATACGGGTATCTAATTTGCGTCTTACTTAGATTGTATAACCTTTTCCTATAGAGAATTTAGTTAGTTGGGCATTTTGACACTAAAAGGTGTTTTGTTGTGACCAGTTGATTTTAAATTTTATTTTATGGAATTATTATTTCTTTTCCCAATAATATTTTAGTGCTCGTACAGAAATCTTGGACAAAGACAATTATTGAAATTTTATTCAGATTTCAAAAACCAGAATATTATTGTCTGTGGATCAACAAAGAACTGTTGACACGTTGATACTATACTGGCTATAGTACACATCATCACCTTCCAATTTGGATTTTCATCGGGACTTGAACTCAAATTCATTAGAACATTTTAATACTAGGACTTATTTTTAATTCTTAGGTTATTCTCAAATTATTTTTGGATTTGATTCTTAAAACCAAGTTCTTTTTTTCATTTTTACCGTGTCTTTCTAGGGAAATAAATTATTTGTTAAATTTTACAAAGCTTGTTGTCTTCACTCTTTTTCTGTAACTGTTTATTAGAGCCTAAACACTGTAACTATATATTTTATTTCTTGATTCGTTAAGGAAGCGTTTGCCTCAGATATCATATTTTCTGGCAAGTTAAATGAATTCATCTATTTTCAAAAGGTCTCATTGTTCCTGGGTAAGATTTGAAAGAAAGATCTCTACTTTTGATGACATTATAAAAAAGCTGCTGATTTCACTAAAGATTTCTAAAATGAAAAATAATGCTTGGGATTTAAAAAAATTCAAAAACATGGGGAATTTGAATTTAAAAAAAAGTTTTCTGAAATATTTAGCCAAAATTCATATATCCCAGATGAGACCCCAATTTTCTTTGTTACATGTTTAGGCTCTTACAAAACATAACAAGAAAAAAGTGAAGAAAAAATGCTTTGTAAAATTAAACAAATAATTTATTTCCCTACAAAAACAAGGTAAAAATGAATAAAAAGAACTTATGGTTTTACAAATCAAATCCAGAAATAATCAAAGAATTAAAACAATAGAAGTCCTAGTAATAAATAGTCTTAATGAAACTGAGTTTGAATCCCAATGAAATCCTAAATGGAAGGCCATGACATATGCAGTGGTCAGCATCTTACTGACGTGTCAACAGGTCTTTGTTGAATCACAGAAAAATAATACTCCAGTGTTTGAATTCTGTGTAAATTTGGATAACTGTCCTTGTCCAAGAATTAACTTACAGCACAAGTATTTCCTGGGGAAAATAATCTCTTGGAATCCAAATAATTTGAAGAAAACAAAATAATTAGCCTCAAAACTGGTCACAACATAAAACACTTGGACATCTCAAGTGTTACGGCAAGTAATGACTATTCTTTCTCAAAACATTAATAATAAAATCTAGCTACGATGCAAAACGGATGCCTGGATGTGGGTCAATCCCCTGGAAAACCTAATTAATACATGTTATTTATCATGTACTCCATGTATGGCCTCAATTTCACTTATTAATCTTACTCTGAGAAAGAATAAAAAAAATTGAAAAAAATTGTTTACATTAACTCTTACTGGTTCTAAATCAAGGTCAGGAACTAGGTCAGCATTAGATACAAAGTTTCTATTATTAGTTGTTTATGAAAACAGCTAGGTCAAACAGAACTGAACTGGATTTCTGGACAATGTCAAATCCAGTAAATAAAGTTACATTACAACAGCATGTAATGGAATAAAAAAAAAATTTTAAACCAACAAACGAACAAACAATTAAATTAAATCAACTATAAATTAAATCAAATATACACAACAAAAGAAAGAGAACTAATATCTAACTCTTTTTAAATAAGCAAATAGTTGAGTCTCTTTATGGTTACAAATGTCAACTACACTGTAAAACATAAAATCTACTGGTTGCAACAGCTCAGTCATCAGACTGACTTGCTGGCCAAACTGACTTAGCCTATTTCATGAGAAAACAAACCAGCTTAAGGGAATATATAAACCCCATGCCAACAAAGAACAGCAATTAAATGAGTAAAGTTAATTACAAAACTGGCAAGGTATAATGATGATACTGTAGACAAGAGAACATGTGGCCAACTGTTATTTCAATCACTTAGTTCAATTTTGAAGTAACATATTGACTAACTGCAAGACATGATAAAATTTTCTTCTTTCCACCTGTAACTGCTTCTGTCAGATGTCACAAATATTACAGCTATTCAATTTTACATATGCCATCCTATTACAATTTGTGTAGGATATACAAAAGGTCATCAAAATCTAACAGCAATATTGGCCAACAATGTACGAACCATCTTTTGTGATATGATCCTTATTTGTCCATTTATATCAAGTCCAGTCATCGCCAAATACTTATCTGATAAAAACATTTAAAATAAATAAATACTGTATAAATGATGTCTTACCCCTGAGACAAAAAGATTCCCTGTCTCACAAGGTGAGAGATCCAGACTCATTACATCACCAGCATGGCCGTGGAAACTCTGGATCAGCTGACTACTCTCAACATCCCATAATGCACAGGTACTATCTCCACTTCCCGTTAAAATCTAAGTGAAACAACCATATATATATATATATATATATATATATATATATATATATAAAATCTAAGTGAAACAACCATATATATATATATATATATATATATATATATATATATATATATATATATATATATATATATATATATATATATATATTCCCACGAAAAAGAACATATATTCCAATCTTCAATTCCAGTTTCTCATTTGCATCAATTCTTGTACATTTAAATAGCTGTTTCTCATTTACATCTTTTCTTATACATTAATACCTAAGAGGGACCCCATGTGGCTGAGTGGTCTAAGACATCCACCTCTACAGACCACTGACATCTCACTTCTGTTCATGTGGGTTTGAGTCTTAGTCACAGCCGAAGTGGGTATGTGAGAAAGTTTGCCAGTGGCTTCCCATGGGACAGTGGTTCTTCCCAGGGTTTTTCCAGGTTCTTCCTCCACCAAGTATACTGGCTAACATGTAGAGCGTATCATGTGCTAAAAAATGGTGTTAAACCCATAACAACAATCAATACCTGAGGACAAGTAAAACTACAGCAACTGTAATGGCTTGCAACCACAATTCTCTATATTTTATATTGCATATTCCTCCTATTCACCCCACCTCCCAACAGTAACCAGGCATCATAACACAAAATCTGTCACATATGGTGTCTATTCCTATGATGGAATATAAATTAAATAGAAAAATAAAAGTGAACATTCTTTTTAAGATCAGACCTTTTACCCTTCCAAGGGATACCAGGGATAGGAGCCAAGGATGACACTCTTGCTGATGGTTACTTCAAAAACAACATACCTAACTATAAAATTTGTTGAATTTCCACATTGCATTTAGGAGATTTTATAATAAACAGATCAACAAACAAATGGAGAGAGGGTATCATCATATTACCAATCAATATATAATATAATATTAATTTCTGACAAATATATATGAATTCACCTGACCTGGTGTATGTTTACCTATCCTTTCATTATATATCAAAGAAGAATTTCCATGTTTCTTTGTCAGTGAAACATTTGTATACACAAATCATCTTAATACACGATATTTCAATTATTATTGATACCACTAAAATCCTTATGCAGCTCCATACATGTACCTAGATTTACTAGCATTAAAAAAGATGTCCAAATGAGCCTAGAAATATCACTCACCTTGCTTACATAACCATGCTTGACCACTTCATCAAACATGTTTTATGTAGCATTATAAGAATATTCTTTGAAAACTACATCCCAAACTTTTATATGATGTTGATTTTATCTATTTTACTATAGCATATCTTGATTAAACAATAATTTAAAATATAATGGCAGAATTCTCTTGCTCAAAACTGAAGCACATCCAAGATCTTGATGATATAAACACCATCTACCAAGTTACCAAGAAATAATAGTCCCTTGATCTAGAAAGGTAACAAGCTCAGCTAATCAAATGCAAGGTTTCTCATTAATGTACACTGATCTCACTTATTACAGAACTTGTCGATGACAATATTAATAGAAGCTTATGGTGAAGCATAATCAAACTGGAGTTTGGTCTCTAGATTGGTAACAAGCTCATCCAATCATAATACAAGATTACTTGTTAATATGCGTAGGTCTTGCTCAGAATCAATCTAATCCAACATCTTGATAATATGAGACTATTTAGCATCCAAGATGTTGGATTAGTTTGATCAGAAATATTGCTACTAGATTGTTGACAAGCTCAGTCAATCAGATGCAAAGTAACATGATTGATATGCATAAATTTCACTCTGAATCATACTCAACTAGGACCTGATGACAGGCCTGTTTACCAAATCTGATCAAAATCATATATAAAATAAATTCTCTAGCATGGTCAAAAAAATATCCATGTGAAAGATTAAATGATTAACTAAGGACTGGACTTGTTCATAACAGAACTCATCCAACATCTTGATATTAGCTTATTTAGCTGGCATGATTACAACTGGGTCAGAAATACAATCTCTGAAGTGGCAAGAAGCTCAGCCAATAATACGCAAGATCACCTGCTAAAATGCGAAGATTTTTACTCATAAGAAAAAGCATAGATTGATGATATAAATGTAAAGTGTGATCTCTCTATAACATTGTGGCTGTGATGCATAGAACCCGACCTAATTATAGACAGAACCGTGTTATTACCAACCAAGTCAGTTTTATATTAAATTATAGCCAGGTGGAGTGGGGATGGGTTGGGGTGTAATAAATGAAGGCACAAACATACATGCTTTTGATTAAATGAAGATAAACAAGTCTGAAAAACACTAGTAACTAACATCTTACATTTGTGAAGTACAATCCATAATCCGTTAAGTACTGTACATGTAAAGAATAAATCCATGAATTCGAGTATAGATCACATGTTATAAACTTCCTGTATGGCTTACATCCATTAGAAAACACAAATAAAACATATATATATTTGGAAGTCTACTTTTGATCTGTATTCAACAATTCACTATAACTGTCACCAGAAACACGTGGCTATAGCTGTTTACATGCTACATGTGTATGTACTTAAATTGGCCTAGATTCTGGTCAGCTGGAGACAGCTATCATCTTGCTGAGGCTATCCAGGGGATGAGGCTATTCATAGGGAAATGAAAATGTGAACAAATTAAAAAGTTTAACAAACATCATTGCAAGATACACCATTTTCAATTAACCTGATGGCCATATATATATGATTTCAAAATATTCAAAATTTAAGCTGCCGTTGGTAGCAACCATAAGCATTATTTATTTTCCTGCAGAAATGAAACTTTCACAGCACAATTAACGTGTTCCAGTCACTTTGGAAAATGCATCAATTTATAATTTATTTAAACTTGGTGCTGGCTTTCTTTGATGAAAGGTTCTTTCTTTTTACTGAAGATGTAGTCGGCTTTCTTTTATGAAGAGTGTACATGTTATTGAAGTTACATTAAAAGACAGCTTTGGAGGACCAAACAAATATCAGTTTCTTATTGCAAGATCAAATAATTGTAGAACATTGTTGAGACTGAACTTTTTCATTTGCTTAGTACATGTATTTATGCAGAATGATTGGTGCTCTAAACATAATCAGTTTTCTTGAAGTTCCAGCAGAACTATTTTTTTGGGGGGGTACATTTTAAAAACAAAAGGAATCAGCCTTTGTTTGGTCGATTGTAACTGTTACTGTTCCTGCCTTCAAAGGTTGGTTGATTGTAGCTAGTCCCAGTAGCATGACTCCTGGATAGACCAACAAGTAGATCTCTGTTTTGTTTCTTTTTGGGGTTTTTTAAATAGGTTTTTTACTTTTCAGGTAGCAGAATGATGTTGCCTTGCATCAGAAATGTTTTATAAAAAATCCTATCATACGATGAATATACAGGTATTTTGTTCTGTCGGGGATTACTACAGAAAATGTGTGTTCTGAAGGTTTTATTTATGTGGGTGAAAAGAGGAGTTCACTACCATCTACATTCAGTGGTCAGTCTAAATAAATATATTAATTACCAGAGAGCAACCAATAGTCCAAGTCTGAAAGATCCAGTATGAGACAGTGCCTCCCCTAGTTGATCTCCACTACCAGAAATGTCAACAACAAAAATGCATCTCAAATCATACAATGCTCATACCAGATGTCAGAATAAGAGAATTATGATATAACATTATTAAGATGGTTTGTTAATATGAACAAAGAATTTGTATATGTAACAACAGATACAAATTCCAGTGCATTATATATCAAATTCATGGCTTCCTCTCATGGTGCCTCTGAATTTCTTCATTCCAAACCCACTTCAAATCTGGCTTCAAGTGTGGTAATAAACTTGCTACACAATTTGCTACAGGTTATTCCAGAAAAACTAAACCCTATTTAGTTGGTTCTGTGTACAGACCCTAATCATCACAGATTAATTGGTGTGAATACTTCAGACTCCAAATAGATCAAATTTCAAGAGAAGAAAATGAATTTCACATTCTAGATGATATAAACAGAGACCTTAGGTGAGGGTTATTATGGTTGGGGTGTGGTGCTCCCAAGATTTTATGTAAACTATTATGGAAGTCCCACCCAGGCTCGAGTTGGGTTGGAAGTTAAAATAGTGAAAGATAGATGTTAAGCTCTGAGCCCCCAGTCAGCAATGCCAATGGTTAAATGATTGAATATACAAAAAGTGAAGTTCAAAGAATAACAATTTAATGACAATTCAATAATCAAATGATTAAAATTTCCCAAGTACTCTCCTTCTGCTCGACCCTGTGATAGCCTATTCCATCAGTTGATTAATGGTGTTAGATAGCGATGTAATTTGGATTTTTAACGTAGCTTTAACAATTTTTCAGTCATATTGCTATGATGTCTGCAATGTGGCAGTTTATAGTGATGTCTAGCACTGGGGTATCATGCCACAGACATGTAGCATAATGTCCCACCCAGTCACATTATTCTGACACCAGGCCGACCAGTCCTAACACTAACCTCTTAATGCTGAGTGCCAAGCGAGGCAGCTTTTAGTACCATTTTTGTAAGTCTTTGGTATGACTCGGTCCGGGATCGAACCCACGACCTCCCACATCCAAGGCTGATGCTCTAACCACTAGGACACTGGAGCAGTAAGGTGCAGTATTCTTCTCATCTTTGTATTCTTCTCTCCTATTCCTGAAATTCTTTTTCTTCCTCCTGACTTCCTCCAAATTCCTTCTCCACCTAGACTTCTCTATACTCCTCCTCCTTGACTCCTTTTCCTCCTCCTCCTCGACAATCTCCCCTGACTAGACTTGTCGACTATGACTGTTCTGCTAGTCTCACTTCTGTCTCCCTCTTAGAGACTCGGGACCTACCTGAACTGGAAGTTTTGTCTCCCCAAAAGCTTCCTTTATGCAGCTTTGTATATCCTTAGAATCTCATCTCAAAGTTTTACTGCCAAATTACGAATGGCTTCCTCTGAGTAACCCAATCTTGCTCAGCAATCTTCCTAGGCAAGTCTAAATTTTTGCTTGCTAGTTAGAAGTTACAATTCGGATTGAAATTGTTATCACACCTTCCATCTCAATTCCGATGGGGTGTCATTGACCCAATCCAATCAAACTTAGCATACAATGTCCTTCTTGCTGTCTGTCCACGTGGAGACAGATTTATAACACGACCTGGTTCCTCAAGATTCCTCTGATCTTACGACAAAGCTGTAACACATAGGTGGGAAGTCGTGCTATCTAACGCCTGTGCCGATTCAAGATACCAGATGGTTAAATGATTGATCTTCTCTCTGGTCACAGTAACCTTGCATAAGAGATTAACTCTAGCCTGCAGCAATGTTCAGACATCAAAACATGGCTTGTAATAATACCTTAGTTTATACACGACTTACAAACTGGGGCTGAGCAAACGTGACAACTGCATTTAAGACCAGCTAAATATAGTAAGAAGTGCTTGAGTGCAAAATCACATGTCGTTATGATCATTCCTAAAAGTTATAAGATTTTCAAGATGGTCACCCATGTTATCACTCTGAAAATCTGAATGGCAACAATTTTATTCAGTACCAACTAGATATCACAAAAGTCTTTTAATAAAAACCATATGTCACAATAATTACATACCTATTCAGAAGAAGCAGCTATAACAAGATAACATGTCAATTATAGCAGCCAGATCAATACATTTTAGGACCAGTTAGACATCATAAGAAGTCTTTCTGTGAAAACCCCATCCAAGATGGCCACCATGCTGGCTATATATCGCATTATACTGGCATCTTTCCATTTAGTACAAACCATAAATAAGAAGTACTTTTGGTGAAAAGAGGAGAAGTAACAATATAAAAATTTGGTGGCCATGCTGAAGGTATGATTGGGACCATTTTCATTTAGTACCATGCCATCCCAAGTAAATATGACCCTCCCTTTAAGAGGGCAAGTGATAGCAAACTTTTCAAGATGTCCAAAATGGTGGCCATATTACATTGATACCATTTTCATTTAGGACTAATTGGTCATCATGTGAAGTCTTTTAGTGAAAACCCTAAACTGACATAACAATCCATCCAGGAAGAGTGTGTGTGTTTTTTTGATTTTTAATGCAGCTTTAACAATTTTTCAGGCATAATGCAATAATGTCTGCAGTTTATAGTGATGTCTAGCACTGGAACATCATGCTGCAGACATGTATCATGATGTCCCACCCAGTCACATTATCCTGACAACGGGCCGACCAGTCCTAACACTAACCTAATGCTGAGCGCCAGGCGAGGCAGCTGTTCGTACCATTTTTTTAAAGTATTTGGTATGACTTGGCTGGGATTTGAACCTTGGGTTGCTGATGTTTGAAAGAATTGGTTTTATTTAAGCATTCAATATGTACCAGTTCTGCAGACATCTATCTCAGTATGATTACCACATGGTTAAAATGCAAAATTATGCACTCATAGTGTATGCCTGATTTTATAACCAAAAATGTGTATGAAATGTCTGATATGAAAGCATATTTTACAAGTTCATGAGCTAGATCTGAATGCGTGCAGAATAATTCTGCCTAAAAATATGACGAAAACATAAACAAGAAACAAAATTTTTTATTTAGGATCAAATGAGATGAAAAGATCCCAGTACTGAGCAGATAACAATGAAAAAAATAAACATTATTCAAAAGACATACGTGTGAAGCAGTGAAATACATGTAAAGATTGCAGCATAACATGAAGGACCTGAAGCCAATTTTCAATAATATGTTTGTTATTATAAGAATACAAAAGAGCAAAAAATTACAAATTATACCCCCTTCCTGCCCAATCATTACATGCTATAATCATCAATTGTCATTACTGATAGGACATTGGTACATTTCACACCATGGTTACATACAATGACATTAAATAACAAGACTCGGACTTGAAATTAATATACATGTCATACATTATAGGGTTTCAACTATCTTCTCTGTATATTTTGATGAGGTAAAAAGTCCTGTTCACTTTGGACATGGGGCTCTAATGACAGAACTTATTTTTGGCCAAAAAGTACAGAAAAATTGTGGTACTGTGTCACAAATGCTAAGGGTAAACCTTTCTATATTATATTTGTTACATATCTGAATACTTTATAATGTGAATATGACATTTTCCATCGAAAGTATAGGTCATTGCAGAAAGAATAATTATTTTAAAACATAAGAAATTACATATTTTTTATTTGTAAAAGTAAAAGAATTAAAAAAAGAAGTAAAAGCTCAATTGTCAAAGCTAAATGGAACCTCAAAGAACATTAAGGTTCCCCTCAACATTTCATATTTTGCCCAAGGATGAATTTCTCAGTAACAAGTGAATTCAGACATCTGAACAACAGGATCACGTGTTATTTAAAATAGAACCCTAGAATGCTGGCACGAATTAGATTTGTTTAAACATTCAACATGTAACAATTGCTGCGGATGTCTGCTCAGTATGATTACCACAGGGTTTGAATGTGAAACTATGCACTCAGAGTGAATGGCATGATTTACAAAGCAACGGGTGTGGGTGTGATTTGGATTTTTAACAAGCTTTAAAAAAAATCAGTCATATTGCTACACTGTCTGCGGTGTGGCAGTTTATAGTGATGTCTAGATTATCAGAATGTAGAAGCCAAATATACAAGGAAGAGATATTGTATCAAACTCCAGAGCATAACCTCAGGGACCTACCATACATCATAAAAGGAATTTATTGAAAACCCCATGATGATATGACCATCCATTCAAATGGAGCTGACCAATGTGGCAACCATATTGTATTTCAGTTTACAAGTTTGCCACTGTAGCAGCCACATTAATGGTTCAATCAATACCGTTCAGTAAAAA
Organism: Sinohyriopsis cumingii; assembly: GCA_028554795.2. Classification (NCBI taxonomy): domain Eukaryota; kingdom Metazoa; phylum Mollusca; class Bivalvia; order Unionida; family Unionidae; genus Sinohyriopsis; species Sinohyriopsis cumingii. Next base: position 59,814 of record JAPYKE020000397.1, read on the forward strand.
TCCCATGACTATATTACCATCCATTCCGGAAAAGTTTTGATACAAAATTATCGATCTAGCCAAATTGGTGGCCCTGTTAAAAGTCTGATTGGTATCATTTTTATTCATGACAAACTGCATCTTATAATAAGTCTATGAGCTCAAACCTTCGAACAATACAATCATCCATTCAAAAAAAGCAGCTATAACAAAATTTTCATGATCCACAACTGCAGCCATACTGGATGTCAGGCTGGCACCTTTTTATTTTGGAGCAAACAAACATCACAATAAGTATTGAAGTGAATATCATGTGTCAGTACAGTCATTTGTTAGGAAGAGCTAGTTCAGTAGTGATAAAAACAAATTTTTAAGCTGGCCACCATGCCAGTTTATTGGATGTGATAATGAAACCATCCTGATTTAGGTCCAGCTAGTCTTGATTATAAGTCTTTTAGAGAAAACCACATTTTGTTATAGACATCTGTTTAGGAAATGTAGTGATACGATGTTTTTTTATAGCAGCCATGGTGACCATGTCAGAGATCAGATTGGCACCAATTTTCATTTTGCACCAACCAGGCATTTGAAGTTGTTTAGTGAAAACACCATGTTGAATGAACAATCAGTCCACAAGCATCAGACGAAAATATTTTATAAATATATGATAGTTGGAAGGGAGGTCTGGGTTTTCTCTCAGGCAGTGTCTGAGGGGGCAATGAATTTATTTTTTTAGGAGCTCTGGGGAAATGGTAAACATCTTAAACTGCACTCCAGGCACCTCTTTAATTCATCTTAAGTTTTAACCAACAGTAAATACTTTCCTTTAAACCAACTGGGCAAAGTGGCCACCATGGACAGTGCACATTCTCTTCTCCCCCCAGTCTTAATACAGCCTGGGAAAACTTGTCACTAGCAACAACGTAGTTATTTCAAGATATTCAACATTATCAACATGGGGGCCATATTGGTTGTCTGAGGCCCACCATTTTCATTTTGGACCAATTTGAGATCAAACAAAGGCTTTAAGTGAAAACCCGATGTGAATGTAACCTTTTGATCTGGAGGAGTAGCAGTTTTTTGTTGATTTTCACAATGGGTACCATGGTGGATTAATTGCATATCCAAGAGCACCATTTTAATTTAGGATCATATAGATATTGGAATGAAAGTGCATGTACAGTTTTGTGGCAATCCTTCCATGTTTAGAAGGAATATCGATAATGTACTCATGTGACAGACAAAAGAAAGGGAGGGACAATAATATCATACAGGCTAGAGACAAAATTTGCAGTGCCCATTACTTTGCCTACATGCATCAACCAGCACACCCTCTCAAACTAAGCATGCATCCCCAAGAAATGATACAAAAGAGTTGTTAATACAAGCATTCATATGTAACAGACACACTTGCTTGATGTCCAAGTAATTGATTCTCTTTTATTTACAGTCAGTCTGGATTCCTTTGACAGAAATCAAATAATACACAAGTTACAAAAAATGTACCAAATACACATACATCATACGAGCATAGTACAGTGTGACCCTGCTATAGCGTACTCTGTTATAACACGAATTTGGATATAACACAGTTGTGGCGTGGCTCCCAAAATTTCATATACATGTACTTTTCTCATACACAAATGTTTTCTTTCTTTCTTACAAGTACGAAAAGTAAAGTGTAAAAAGTTTATTATCATTTTTGGGGAAGAGGTTGTGTATGAATTTTAATATTAGACAATCATGGCATGGATCTTGTAATTTCATATACAGGTATTTTTCTCACACTCGAAAAAAAAGCTTTTTCTTCTTTAAAGAATGGAAAACATGTAAAAAGTTTATTCAGGGATCACACGGGTTTGCCAATGTCAGATTGCAATTTATAGTCCTTACTGGTGATAGAATATCCCATCAGGCGATTTTTTCCTGACATTGACTGTTTAAACTTGTATATACAGTCTTAGGTTGGGAATGAAGAAATTCAAAGGTATCATGAAAGGAAGCTGCAAACTTGATATAAAATGCACTGGAATTTATCAGTTGTTAGATAAACAAATTCTTTGTTCATACTGACAAACCATCTTAACACTGCACTGTTATATTATAATCCATTTATTTTGACATCTGGCCTGAGTACTGTATGCTGTGAGATCTCTGCGTTTTTTTAAATAACATTTCTGGTAGTGGCAATCAACCGGGCGAGGTACTATCTCATAATGGATCTTTCGATGAAATAGTGTCAAATTATCTGCCGCTCACTAATAATTAATATACATGTATACATTTTGACTGACTTCTCTATATGGATGATAAGTAAAATTCCTCTTCTCTTCACTCATAGAATTAAATCTTCAGAACACTCATATTTTCTGTAGTAATCCCCGTCAGAACAGAACACCTGTGTATTCATTGTCTGATGGTCTTTTTTAACAAAATTTTTGGTGCATGTGTGGAAGGCAACATCATTCTGCCACCAAAAATGTTCAGAAAAAAAAATACCCCACCCCACCACAGGAGTTCTACTTGTTGGTCTATCATTACTACAGGGACTACCTATAAACAACCATCTTTTGAAGGCAGGAAAACTGCAAGAATTGACCATAAAATGGCTAATTTTAAAACGTACCCAGACAAAAAAAATAGTTTTGCTAAAACTTCAGAAAAAAACTGATCACTTTTGAAGCACCAATCATTCTGTATAAATATTAATGAATGAAAAAAGATTTAGTCTCAATGTTCTACAATTATTTCATGTTGCCGACGCAAAAGAAATCTATTTGTTCCTCCAAAACTGTTCTTATGTGGTAACTTCAATAACACATGCACCATTCATCAAAGAAAGCCGACTACAATCTTCAATAAAAACAAATAACCTTTCATCAAAGGAAGCCAGCTTGAAACTTAAAAGAAAAGCAATAGAGTACGACTGATTGTTGCATTTTCGAAAGTGACTGGAACACGTTTATTGTACCATGAAAGTCTTTACCAATGGCTGCATAAAATGCAAATCAAATTTACAATCTTCTGAAACCATAGATATATGGCCGTCAAATTACCTGAAGATGGGGTATCTTGCAATGTTTATTAAACTTTTTAATTTGTTCAAGGTTTTATTTGCCTCATCCCCTGGGTAGCCTTGGCAAGATGACACTGTCTCCAGCTGACCACAATATAGGCCACTTTAAATACATGTACATGTAGCATGTAAACAGCTACAGCCATGTGCTACTTGTGACAAATGTAGTGAATTGTTAAGTGGCAATCCAATATAGATCAAAACAAGGACTGCCATTTTTCTTATAAATACATGGTATTTGTGTTTGCCCGGGTGTACATATTCCAAGATTATACTTGGAATTTTGACTTAAAACCTTGGACATCCAAGGTTTTTCCATGGTTTTCCAAATTTAATCTGAAAATCCTGTTTGCTACGCTAATATAGAGCCTGCGATAATAAAGCATTGGACTGTATTTGTTATAAAAATTTGGAATGATGGTCCCAAATTCAAAGAACAGTTAGTTATAGAAATATAGCATTTTCAGGTTTAATGCTTTGTTTTCAGAAGTAAAGGATTCCAAACATGATTTGTAAATTTAAGGCTGCCAATAACAGTTCTGTTATATGCATACTGTTTGTTTTATTAATTAATCACATTTTATATTTTCAACCAATATTTTCTTTTTACTGGAATGATCCAAAAGAAATGGCAGAATATTAAAGAGGTAATGATAAACAAGCAAATTAGTGAAGTGTTAAAACCGTCATGAAACCAGTATACAGATGGAGGGATTTTCAAAATTAAATGGATAATTTGGATCTAAAGAAATCTTATTGGCATTCTTGATATTTGGACCTTTTAAAAAATTTATTTGTACGTGTTGAACAAATTAAAAATAAAATGTATTCTTATATTCTGTAATATCTGCTTCATTATTGTTGGTCTGATGTTTTATGCCAGGGAGGTGTCCAAGGAATCCTTGGATGATATGTCTGAGGACACCCCAGATGATATGTCCTAGGAATCCTCGGACAATATGTCCAAGAAATTTTTAGAATCTTTGAAAACCATGGACATGTCCAAGGATTCCTAGGAAGCCTCGGTGTACTGATTAAAAAAACCTTGGACACTGGTTTTAAAAAAATTTGTCCTTAGACTATTACCTCGGAAAGTCAGTAACCAATATTCCGAAGTTTTTCCGAGGAACATTTGTCTGAGGTTTCCTAGGAAACCTCGGAATATGTAAAGCCGGGTTCAAACAAAATGTGAGCCATAAATGAAGTTTATAATGTGATCTATACTTGATTTCATGGATTTATTATATACAAATAGAGTACTTAATGGATTATGGATTGTACTAAACAAATGTAGTTGTCAATATGCAAGTGTTTTTCTGACTAGTTTGTCTTCATTTAATCAAAAACACTTCTTTTGCGCCCGCTTTTATTACCACACACACACACCTGCTCACCATATTTTAGGAAAATGCATTATTCTCTTCAGCTAACTGACTTGGTTGGTTATAACAAAGTTCGGTCCATAACACGGACAGGTTCTATGGACCCCAAATACCGTGTTATAGTGGGTGGGGTTACACTGTAATTTGGATGTCAGTAAAAATCAGAGGACTTCTAGCATATGACTGTGATGACTTACAAATAATGTAAAACTCTACCTGTTGGTCAGAGGTAGTAAATGAACAACAGGAAAGATAGCTGGTGTGTGTGGCCACAGCCTTCTTCTTGCTGGCAATGTCTGACTCCTCTAATGTCACAGGGTATATAGTGCACTTGTTGTCCAAACCCCTGAAATCCAAAGTGGTTTCACAGTCAAAATGTGATTTTTTTAAGGCACTAAGATGTAATAAATCTGAGCATCTTTGATACTGGGTACTACAATTTTAACAGCTATTAAAACAATGAAATTCATAATAAAAAACAAGAAATATGATGTACCAGTACATGTTTTTTAAATACATTTCTACTGCTATACTGTCTACAATGTTTTGTTCAATATTACACACACAAATTAAAATTATATTAAGATTTTGGTATGTTTTGTTCCTAAGAAAATAATGATAAATATTTTGTATAATGGCCAGTACTGTACACCTAAACAAGAATCCAAACTTTGGTTGATATTGCTCACCCAGGGTAACTGATATATATCAACTTGTGAATTAAAACTATAGAGGGCAAAGAAAAAGCTTGGAGCAAGTTGTTACATTGTTTATTATTGTTGGTTTTTAACTTTCCTAGAATATACAGGGCCTGAAAATGTCACCTTTGACCCACTGGTATAGGAGCCGTAGAACCTACAAGGCCCAGGTCAAACCTGCCAACACTAACAAGATTCTCTCAGTATGACAGTTGATTTTTTCCATAAGTTTTAGTAAGGTATAACAAAATATCATATAATCCTGTTGTCAAGTTAGAAAAAAGAGTATTTAATCAAGTATTTGTTGTTATCTCTCAACCTGACATAATTCTTGGAATTTTTTTTTTCATTTCACAGCAATCATATCTCCTGCCAAATAACATACTCTAATCAACATGTGATGTCCAATAAACATAAGTGTGGCCCTTCCTGTATTTATCCAAAACAATCTGAATATTCCTTTTTATACTTCTGAACTGATTGTAAATCTTTTTTATGAGCTTTTTTTTATCCTTTGTCTTTAACATATATCTGTACTTGGATGCCATTTTTAAACAAATCTGTAATCAGCAGTTTGAGAAGATGCTTCATGGTCCTACCACAAACCACACACCCATTCTTGTATTTGGTGGATATCAAGGATATGTGTATGGAACCGTGTACCGAGGACATTTGTTCTGGCAATGTTAGAGCATAAAGATATACTGTTTGAGGCAGTAAATTAATAGCAAATGGCGATGTATCAAGGAGGGAACTGTATGATCAATTGTAAGGAATATGAAATTTAGCAATGCAAGCGAGGATGCACACGTTTACACAAATATTCTGTATAATCCATGTAAACTAAGGACGCACACTATTTGACAAAATCATGGAGACCGTGGACATTGGTACATTATAACCAACAAGGACATGTTTGCATATCTAGTCCAGTCTTAACAATCAATATGACCACTCAGGTGGCCTGGATGTTAGAGCAACCACCTCGGATGCGGGAGGTTGCGGGTTTGAACCAAGGTCGAGTTATAACAAAGACATGAAAATGGTACTAACAGCTGTCTTGCTAGGCGCTCAGCATTAAGAGGTTAGTGTTAGGACTAGTTGGCCTGAAAGAGTGTTAAAGATACGTTAAAATCTAATCCAAATCACATGCTAGTTTTAAGTAACTGTAACCTCCATAAGGGTTTCATCTACAACTGTTCTTTAGGGCAATTACATTATTATTTGAATATATATCTTGTTGTTATTGACCGATTGGTGAATTTATTGATTGACAGATTGTCCTGCAATCAGACTTTAATACAACATAACATGCTTCAGACTAATCTACCTCTTTGGAGATCATATTGTAATAAATTTGGAGTATGCGCATTTGGTTATAGCATGTCGTTTTAAGGAATTCTTAGATTTGTGTGATTACTTGTTTGATTATTGGAACTTGGTGCAATAGAAATATTCCTTAGCTTGGAATAATTAGCCAATTAGGAGCAAACGTCACGGAATGAAGTCTTAGTGAGTTTCCATGATGCCATGGTTGACTTTTAGTGAATTCAGGTCAAAACCGCATGAGTGTCCCTGGTGTAATATAGTCCCTATTAAAACCTAATGGTGTACATTGGTGGTGTGACTGCAGTGGCAGGGGGCCCCGAGTGGTCTAAAGTGCTCTCCGCTACGGATCACTGCCATCTCACCTCTGTCTGCATGGGTTTGAGTCTTGGATTCGGCTAATGTGGGTATGTGAGAAAGCTTGCCAGTAGCTTCTCGTGGGTCAGTGGTTCTTTCTGGGGTTTTCCCGGGTTCTTCCTCCACCATTAATACTGGCCGCTATGTATAGCCTATCTTGTACTGAAAAATGGCGTTAAACACCACCACCACTGCAGTGGCAGTATTTATGGTAGGAGACTGGTAAATTACACAAAGGAATAAACAAGAAGGGACTCTGCAGATACCGTTTATGTTATCATGGTGGCAAATGTGATGCAGCTGTACTGGCGAAATGTGCCTTGAAACCATGAATTGACTGGCCTAAAGGTGGTGCAGTAAAAATAGTTACCTGTGTTAGGGGGTAGTTGTATGGTTTCTATGGGTTGAACTGCTGATGGTATGGAAAGTTGATGAAGAGAAGCCCTGCAGATGTGCGGTTGATATATATTTGGCAAGTTTTGAGATCTGTGATCTTGCACTGATTAGCGAAAAATTAATGTATAGAATGGACACATCAGGCTTTCTAATTTACAACTGAAGTTGTATATAAGTCTTTGGAAATTTGGGGTAAACTTATGACTTCTAGTGGAATCGTGCCAGGGTTTGACACCGCTCGGTCAAGCAAATACCCCTGGCTTGTAACAATACTATCTGGCTGGATTTGAGCATTTACGGCAGGAAACTCACCTTACCGGCAATGACTATTTGCTTTTTGACAAAATAGAGTAATATCTTTGTTGCATAATATGCGTATAAATCTTCTCTCTTTCTCTATCTCTCTCTAGGGCATGTGCAGATGTAATGTTGGAAATAAGAGTGAATATTTGTGTTACCCATATTGTGTATTTCACAGAAACGTATTTTTCAAGTCACTTTGGCTGAATAAATCGATGATGCATACAACATCCTTTCTGGTGTAATCTGCATAGTGTTTTATCCCAACCTCAACACAAAGAATAATGATAACTAAAACATCAATAACAACAATAACAACTTATCTATGTTAACTGAACTGAAACCTCCTAAACAGCTTTAAAGTTCAGTAATTGCGAAGTGAAGAACAGAGTTCTATGAAAGTACACATATGTATAGAATTAGTGGATGGGGATAATTTTCTTATACCTTTTTACAAATATTTTATCCTGTTTTATTGTTTTGGAGCCATGAATGAACAAGAATATACTTTAATGGTACAACACTCTCTTGGTTCACCTTCCAAATCACTTAGTTTACACATTTGCTAATTCAAGGTACCACGTAAAGGTGTTTTGTATTGCTGATTGGAATGTTGAAACAGTTTTTTTTCCATGTCACCTTCTGTATAAAACATACTGAAAAAGACTAAATGAGTAAGAATATTACAGTCTAATGCAGCTCTAAATAAATATTCTGTTAAGTTATAAATACAAGTTGGTCCAGTAGAACATCCTGAGCATTTTGGCTATTTTTAAAAACCTCTTTAAATTTGGGAAAGCGATATCGATTGACCCCTTGCTTTTAAATGTTGTCTGTTGTTTTAATAAGACTTCGTTTACAACAGAACTATCGATACAAATATAATTCATATGTTCAGCAAAGTCATCAAATCACCAACTGAAGCAAGTATATACATTTAAAAGAACACTGAATGCATTCAACAGTTTATGATTGCTTGCATGTTTAGTTGCAGGTCTTAAAAACATATTGCTGTAATTAAATGTTTCAATTTGGGACTGATCATCTTGATGATAAATGTTTGACCTCTGTATAATATATTTATCTGTCTATATATTTACTGAAGTTCTGTGCATGTAACTTCCAAATTCGGTTAGTGATAATTCGATCTCACCGTAACATGATTTTTCACTTGATTCACATCTGTTCTCTCCTGTTTGAATACTAAGTAGGCAAATGATGAAACAGGGGCAGATGTAGCTCATCTAATAATCATAAAAAAAATTTTGCATATCAGGGATGTTTTTTCAATATCTTTACGTATGTAAAATCACGCTGCAAATAGGATGTTTTAACTTTACTGTTGGTTTGGATAATTAGCAATATTGGTACAACTCTACATTGAATTCATGCATATTTCCATTTGCATTTTGATGTACTTTTTTGTACATGTATATTTATTTACCTGTATCAGACGTGTATGGTATGAATGCATTGTGAGTTTTCCAACACTACTGTCTCACATGCATGAAATACTAATACAAAATAGAGAGGACTGTTATGTGTACTAGCCTATCTTCTTCTAGTTTAGCTAAGTAGTTGGTTTCTGATGCTTGGAGATAATGTTTTTTGCAATGTGTAATTTGATAGTGGAGAATTCTCTACAAGTTTTCCATCCAGCAATGGAGGACATGGTTTCGGGCGTGTGTATCACCAGCTTTATAAAAAAAGATACACTCCAAAATCATGAACAAGTACCAAGAGTGTAAACGGGGACCTTCCTAAAAATCATGATTAATCATAGGCTAAAATAATTGCGAAAAGCATGATTTTATAAATTTTCCAACAGAGGACATCCTTGGTTGGAGGTGTGTCCTCGGTAAGTTGGCGCGTAATCACAAATGTCCTCAGTTTACACCAAATACAAACACTAACACACAAACACACACACACACACTCAGTTTTATTTCATAAACTGTGGGTGTTAGGGTTAAAACATATATACAATAAAGTATTTAATATTACTCAAATGCACTCAAATGAATCTGAAAATCTCAAATTAATCTGAACATGTGCATGTTTTTATAAGTTTCCTATGACAGAAACAGACATGGGTCATCGGGTAGTAGTTTGTTCAGAACAGTTAAATAAGAAATTTAGATAATAGAAGAAGTCATATACCACCTTTTTGCTTTGTTTGGTATGTGTCAAAATGTATTAATAGACAATGCCAACCGAGGCAATGGAATGTAGAAAGCACAGTGGATTTCTGTAACAATATTTCATTCCTACAACATAACCATTACCTTCTCATTCTAACAAGAAAAAAACTTTATAAAAAAAAAAAAAGAATAAACCATACTGCTCCACCTTTCGCTTTTAATACAAATGTTTACCCTCAATCTTCCAAAAATATGTATTTAATTCTTATCCAGAATTACTTTATTATCAGTTTGATAAAATTACCCGTTATATTGACTGATCACAAAGTTAGAAAATTTGTCTAAGATCTTTGTTATACCATACCAATTTACAGTGTACATAGCAAGTCAGATCAAAATCTGTCAAAAAATATTCTCTCAAACATGTTCACAAGTTCAGACAAAGCAGATGCTGCATTACCTTATTAATATCTGAGACAATGCTGGAATCAAATATTTGTGTGAAATGATCTCCCTATTAGTCAGATTATGGTGAAGATTATGAAAACAGGGATAAGTATGTGTGTCTGATTTGGATTTTCAGCATTGATTTAACAATTTTCTAGTCATCACTACAATGTCTGCAGTGGGGCAGTTTATAGTGATGTCTAGCACTGGGGCATCATGCTGCAGACATGTGGCATCATGTCCCACCGAGTCACTTTATCCTGACACCAGGCTGACCAATCCTAATAGTAACTTTATAATGCTGAGTGCCAAACAAGGCAGCTGCTAATAACATTTTTATAATTCTTTGGTATGACCCAGCTGGGTTCGAACCAATGACCTCCCGCAACTGAGGTAGATGCTCTCACCACTTAGGCTACAAGAGTGGTCGGGAAAAGGGGGTGTAGAAATTTCAGAATTAATAATGTTCAAAATGGTCACTTAGAACTTCTGTTTTTAATATTTTCTATGTCATGTGGTTTAAACTATTTCTGAAAGTTGTGAAATACTACCTTTTTTTTACTTCATCATAGCAAGCGTATAACATAGTTATGGCAACCTCAAATAGACTTTACAGCTGAAAAACTGCAACTATTTCCATAGCAGGTATCATCTTTTCATACATTGTCACTGAATAAAGTATACCCGGTACACAAAAATGATCTTATTAGTAACAGACCTGGATATGTTGACTGAGTCACAATTTACTTCTGATTTGGCACCGCAAATAAAGTTTGTTTCTAAGTTGTTTTTTTTCAAGGGTCATGTGTGCATTATTTTGGCAATTCTGAATATCAATCTAATTTCTGGCATTTATGATCATCAAGTTGGTACCAAAACTAACTACACTTCATCCATTTTTTCAAAAAATTTCCAGCTATCTCTTTACAGGAAAAATGGATAGAAAGTCAACATTTTACTTTGATATTAATGCATTGTATTAAAAGGGATGGGGGAGTGAAATCAAGGCAAGGCAAAGTGACCTTAGCTCTTTTGGTATGTTTACAGAAAATGAAAGATTCAAAGGGCAACTATTTTCCCTGAATTGCCCCTCGGGTGGACACTGTAACATGTGCAGATGTTGCTTGAAACTTAAGTAAACAAATATCTTGATATAAGCTTACATACCCAATCAGATCAGATTTAATAACTACCCTCTAGAGTGTTAACAAGCTCATCCAGAGCATATGCGGGATCACATGCATGGATGTCACTCACAACTGAACTCATCCAAAATCTGGATGATATAAGCTTCCCTAATAAATCTGGATGATATAAACTTACCTATTAAATGTGATCAACACCAGATCAGGATTAAAACCTCTAACATCTGCAAAAGCTCAGTCAAAGCTGAAGCAAGATCACCTCATCAACATGCATGGATGTCGCTTATTTGTTTATAACTGAAATCTTCAAAGATCTCAATGACACAATCTTGCATAATAAATCTGATCAGAAATGTGACACAAGCACAGTCAAAGCAGATGTAAGATCACTTCATTAATATGCATGGATCTCACTCATAATCAAATCTGCCTGAGACAAAAACATGTGACAGAAAAGACTGGCTAGGTCAAGACAGATAAGGAGATCTGACCCCAAAAGAGGGAAGATTTTCATTGAGAAGATCTTTAGGATGCAAATGGATAAATATTACAATTGCTATTGAGCATATGTTTAATATCAACATCTCATTGTCTCGTCAAATCAGACCCTTCAGCAATTTCTGTTGCTATTCATAGTCGTCTTATATGTATCATGAGCAGTTTTAGCATTTCTTAGATCATTATTATATTATACTGGTGGTAGTCCTTATTGTTATTGATCTTAATATTTGTTGTCATGGTTAATCTGCTTTCCTAAGATGGTGTTTCTGCATGACACATTATGTCGTTCTTGCCAGTGTAACAGACTTTAAAATCAGCTTTACAGGAAGAGCAGAAAGCATATTCATGTCCCTTTGAACCTGACTATAATAAGTGAAACTTTCAACAATCACTGAATTTCATATAATGTTTTGGTTGCATGGACTTGGTGTTTTGGCACTGGCACACACAGACATCTCCACAAATTTTAAACACCAAAGTCAAACTAACCCACATTCATGCCACTTAAGCTCTTAGGAAGTCTAACTATAATCAATTAACATCTTTAATCTAGTCCAAATTACTTTTGATCATACTCTAATCTACCTTGACAATCTTAAACATCAAAGCAGAACATTCTATGTGGAAAGAAAGTAATGCTTATTGTTTTATGCTGAATAAGTTCTTTAGTAACCCAGCCATAGTCATTTAATATTTTAATCTATTTCGAATTACTTCTACTCCGTGACATACATCCACAGACAAACCTCAAACAATGAAGCCATCCAATCATGCTGACACTATAAAAGGATGAAATTAGCAATTATACTGTCATGTTGTTCTTAAGCTAGTTCTTAGTCACATGATCACAGTCACTATTATCAAAACTATACAACACTAAAACCAAAATATGAAGAAAAAACAAAGGAAAAATTTAATTTTTCATGAACAATTTTGTATAAGTAGGAGATTTCAGTGGAAGGGATGGAAGACACCCTCAAGTGCAAGAGGTTCACACATATGCTGAGATCTTCATGCTATAAGCTTACATAAAAAATCTGATCAAAATCTAATCAAAAATGACCTATGGAGTGTTCATGAGCTCAGTCACTATGATGCAAAATCACCTCATTAATATGCATGGATGTCAATCATAACCAAATCCAAACATGTTCTTGATGATGCAAACTTAAGTCCCAAGTCTGATCCAAATCTGGTCAGAAATTAACCCTCAAAACCATCAAGACAAGTTTTGATGGATGGATCAAAGATGCATAATGGTCAAGGTCCATGTCGTTAAGTTCACTTGGCATTTTGTCAGGTGAGCTAAATAACTACCAATTATGTGCTTGAAATCCTATATAGTGTTTAGAAAACAGGTAGTACCACTGTTTCAGGTGGTGAGATATCGCCAGAACTGAAGATACACCTTCATGCATGGTATCAAAATAGAGAGCAAAATCATAAGTTCTAAATCTGGCATCAAACATGTATACTTTTGATATATTGTACAATGTTACTGCATGCTGAGAAAGCAGGAATTTTCTTACCATCTTTTTGTATAATAATACAACTCTATGGTCTTCAAATAAGTAATAGAAAAGAGTAAGAAGCAACAAGCTTTGTAAAATTCAACAAATGGTTTCTTTCCCAAGAATACAGAGTGAAAAAATGTAAGAAGAACTTATAGTATTGAAAATTAAACCCCAAATAATCCTAGAATTACAGACACAAGCCCTAATGATTAAAGTTCTGAATAAACTTTAACAGAAATCCGTATTAAATCCAATGCTTGAAGTGCTGATGTGCATATGAAGGCCCATATTATGGTGATGTGCACACAGTTTCTTGTTAAATCACAATAACACAACCCAATATATCTTTATTTGAAATTTCACTATCAACTCAAGTCTCAATTTCCAAAAATGTTATTTCTGATGGGCACCTTATATTTCCAGTGAATAAATAATTTGAATAAATAAAGTTCCAGCCCAAATGAACAAATGGACATAAAACTTATACAACTCAAATGAATAATTTCTAGAAAAACAACATTATATACTCCTCTACTTGACCTTGGGTTACAAGCACTTTTTTTTACTATTACCTAATGGAAAATAACCTTCTAGAAGGTTCCTAATGTTTACAAATAAAATCTTAGTTATTATTAGAATATATAATGCAGTAAACACAATGTCCTTGACTCGGGCCAAGATAATAATCCTAATAGTTAACCCATACTCACAGGAAACTATTTGCTATCTATTACTAGTTTACAGAATTTCTTTTTGGACAAAGTAAAGTTCAACATACAATTTTCCATAGCATATAATGAAATATAAAAAAATAAAAATATAACGATGCAAATTAAATATACATACAGTAATAACAAAAAAGTGTCAGCAGTACCAGGTTTGGAGTTCGAGTTGGCATTTTTGATTGGCCATTATTACATACAAATCAGCCTGATAAAATTATCAAACTTCGAGAAAAATATATGAACTAAGCAATTCTCAGAGATCCTGGAAAAGTAACAAACATCTTGAAATAAAGAAAAGCAGTCCTGTGCATATCTTCATTTGAAACAGCCAATCATAAACAAAATCCAATAGCAATACATGCCTGAATTGCCTGGATCTGCTAAGAACTGATAAATAAATAACTTTTTCCCATAGCCCCATCTCAGCTGAGGCTTCTAAAACAATTACTAAATTGTTTAAAAAATCTACAACTATAATATGTAATGCAACACATTTCCTTATATATAATGCCAATCAATAATAATTGATCCAAGGACAGCTTTATGCATTCTATTTTAAGAAAAGAAGGAAGCACTGAAAACTTCTTCAATAGATATATTTTGCTGACAGTAAGTGCAATCATGTGCAGCACTAGATGTAAACACAATGAAAGCATTTACTTTGATGCATATTGATCATATTATTGTAACAACTTTCGTTTTTGGAGTGAAACATACATGCATGTAAACAGTAAACAATATTCATACAAGCCACCCAATTTGGTCTCGATTTTAAAAAAAAAATCTTTGCATTACTAGCAAATTTGTCAATTGAGTTAACAAATTTATTTTCTATGATTCTATGTTTTGTTTAGACAGCTCCTGTGGCCTAAATGGTTAGAGTGTCTACATCAGATGCAGGAATGCAGAAGGTCACAGGTACAAACCCTGGCTGAGTCATACCAAAGACATAAAAATAGTACTAGCAGCTGCCTTGCTTGGCACTCAGCATTACGAGGGTAATTTTTAGGGCTGGTTGGTCTAATGTCCTCCAATATATATAGTCGAACCTATCCTAATTTTCACCTGGTCACAATGGCCATTCCAATTTATTCCCATTGCAAAATCGCTATGTAAATGTCATGTAACCAGTCACCCATCTTCTACTGTGGGCAGCCATGTGTTTCTTAACCAAGCAGTGGTTTTACACCATCTTCAACAGTCACTGAAGCATATCAGCAACAACTGCTCCAAGTATACAAATTAACTTCTTTTGTTTGATGAGCAAGGTAATGGTATATATAAAGGAGGTATATTGAGAGTTAATGTTTAAACGTTTCGGATTTTTATTGTACTTGCCATAGCACAGAAAGCAATGAGTATAGCACCTTAAGCAAAAAAAACTGCATTGTGGAGTTGATTTTCTGAAAGCGGGGGCCCCTAAGGTGGCAGCCTCATTCGCCTTGCCCTAGGGCCAGGCCTAGTTATGAGCGACCTCAGCTATTAGTGACCACCAGTCATTTCCGACCACAATCGTAATGCACAAATCGATTTTATTAAATAAACACTCTGTCATGAGCGACCACCAGCTCAATGTGACCAGTGACCACGACGTCTTGGCAAAATATGCATTTTGACTCTGATTTGAATGATCACACTGCAAAAACGGGAATAAACTCCACCGAGTTTTACTTAATCTAATGACCGCTTATACAGAAAAAAAAAATTAAAAAAAAAAAAAAAAAAAAACAAAGCTGGCTGCCGGTATCTGAATTTTGTAGATATGCTTATAGTTTTGTAGATATGCTTATAGTTTTTTTATATGTTGTTGTAAAACGGACTGAAGTACCTGTAGAATACACGTAGCATGGTTCCCGGCCTTTTTGTAGCTACAAGTAGGACCCAGTATCCAGCTCTGTGAATGACCGTATAGAGAGAACTGAGACAGACACCAAAGACTTTTATGTAATCATTTGTAACGGCGATCGCTTGAATAGTAAGAAGGATGGTTCTGATAAAAAACTCGCACAAAAAGAATACAAAATAAAAAATTAAAAAATAGGATGCTGGCTACTGATGGTACAGTCCATAAACCAGGTTAGCAAATTGCCATTGTAGTGCCCAAATTAAGGTAGTGGTCACGTATATTGTTTGTCTTTATAGTTAATCCATATTGCCTGGAAGTGAACAAGGTCTTTATCTATTAAACCAGCAAGTGAGAATCGTCTACAGGATTTGACTGATATTGTTAAAGGCTTGTGGGTTTTTATTATATTCTGTATTCCTGATGTTACAGTGAACATTCCAGTCACCAAGCTGTCATCTATTCAAGTTGGTGCGACCAGGTTACACACTTTGTTTATAGAGTTAATCTTTGAATTAAGCTGTCGACTTTTGTCTCTGTGTAAATGATTCTGTTTCTGGATGAGGTAACTATTTCTTTTTATTTCATTAATCATTAGCTATGCAATGCATATGGCGGCCCCGAGTGGTCTAAAGCGCTCTCCGTTACAGATCACTGCCATCTTACCTCTGTCTGTGTGGGTTTGAGTCTAGGATTCGGCCAATGTGGGTATGTGAGAAAGCTTGCCAGTAGCTTCTCGTGGGTCGGTGGTTCTTCCTGGGGTTTTCCCTCCACCATTAATACTGGCCGTCATGCATAGCCTATCGTGTGCTGAAAAATGGCGTTAAACCCCACAACAACAACAAGCAATGCACATGTATAGATTTTTCATATTTTCCCAATGCCTAGTCAAAACCATCTTTACAGTTGATTTTTCAACTGAGCAGTACCTTGATAACAATGGAAGACGGTTCTAACTAGGCTTTGGGAAAATATGAAGAAAAAAAACATTGTTAGACAATGGTACCTGTAGGATAGGCCCAGTCATGTTCTATACAGGCAAAATCAGCAAAGTGTCATATATAACTATGAAATGGAAGCTAAAACAAGATAACATAGAAAACTTACCTGTATGTATCCAGGCATAGTGAAAATGATACAGCAATAATAAATGAATTTTCTATATCACACAGCAGACCTGCAGTTATTAATATAGTAATAGCAATGTTATGGAGTACCATTGCTACAGTGCACGTATGTACTAAAGTGTGTGAAGACAGCAAAGTGATAATACTGAAAAGTTAGAAACTTGCTCTTGATTATAGTGGAAATTTTAACTGAGGATTTCATGGATTTGGTGCCAATCATGTTATCAAGGAGAGATCACTCTATCTAAATGCCACCTAGGTGGGCAGACAACTTTTAGCTTTTTAACTAAAAGTTTTTAACCTGGGAGGGCTGGATTTTAGAAGCTGTAGTAGTTCTCCTAATGTATTATGATCTGGTAATGTTTGAAGAAAAAACAACAGCAACCAAAGTTGAAATTAATTTTTTTTTACAAATATTGTTATATTATTTTTTTAAATCCTCCAATTTTATTGCAAGTAATAGTGAAATTTCTGCTCATCCTTGAGCAAGCCTATGAATGCCAATTCGGGAATTCATTACAAAATCTGAAACTCCCTTCTCCATTGTGCAAATTTACATAAAATAAAAAAGATGTCAATATGGCCCATCAATTTCTAGGTCAATATAAAATATTTTTCAGCATCAGCATCAACTTGAAGCCAATTAGCTGAAACATCAAAACTTTCAAGCTCATAGCTGCCAACCCCCGAATAAAAAAATACTGACTTCTTGTCACAAAAATACTGATTTTCAGGAACAAATACTGATTTTTAAAATTTTAATGCATACGTAACTAATTACAACATATACAACCATCAGTAAATTAAGACAGTGCTTTACATAATTATTTAATGTCAAAGATGCATGTGTTGTACCATATTCCATTCGGGTGCCCATTCAGAAGGTGCAAGAGACTCAGACACATATTTTTTATAGTAGCCTTTTCCACACCTTATTTTTTCCAATCATTATCAATTTGAACGTATCAACTTTCATTGATGATCTCAATTCTGTGCGATTTTCTTATTGAACTGTTTTTGTTCTAGCATATGAGTAATCCTTTGCGATTTTACTGTCTGGAAAATGTGTGCGAAATAAATCACCAGCAACACTAGTAACTGAAAGAGGAAGGCTAATTTCCAAAAAAAATTGAATAAACTGAATTTTGATCAAATTACATCGAGGTTCTCTGTTAATTTTATACGTCATAAGTTCAGGTGGAGTTGTGTTTGATTAAGCAGCAAGCTGATGTTTATTAGCTTTTTCGTGTTCTTTATTTCATAGGTGCCCAATAGCGAAATCACGTTACACAATTTGCAAAACGTAGAGTTTTCTCCTTTACTAGATGGTTTCACAAATCTAAACAAGACGGCACAATTGTCCTTCTAGTTCTGTTTTCTTGTCTTTCCTGGAGAAAATTCTGAATAATCTGCTTTCCTATTCAACATGATTAGAAGTTGAATATTACGAAAATGAGATACAGCGACAGCGGTAACTTTTTGCAAAATCCAATATGGTGGATAGAGACAGGCATTGTAGCCTCGATTTTGAATGAACCAATCATATTGTAGAACTGTATTCCTATATACATGCGATACATTTATATCAGAATGGAACCGAGTGCCCGTTCTAAACTGGAAATTGCAAGGAAATTTTAAAATATTTTTACAAAAAATAAAAAACGTATTTTTTGCACACAAAAAATGTACACCCGTATTCAGGTCCAAAATATGGAACAAATACGGAAAAAATGGGACACTTGGCAGCTATGCAAGCTTCTATTCCTGTAAAAATAGTCATATAAAATTTTTTAACCTCAACATTTTATGTTTTCTGTTTGCCTTGTCTCTTGTCTCTGTTTTGTATCTGCATCTAAAATCCATACAATCCTTGCAATAAACTGATCTCAAATTCTTACAACACTGTCTGAACATAAACTCTGGGTGTTTAAAAAAGGTAACGTCAAAAATCTATGATTTCTACCACATATGAGTGTTTGTAATTGTGAAGGTAAAGTGAGGGACAAAAAAATGTCTTTTGAAACAGAATGTTTCTGCTGGCTATCACAAGTCATGGTAGATGTGAAAATGTGCAAAGCAAGAGTAACATATGAAGTGGTTTTTACTTACCCACAAGCAACAAATTTCCCTGTAGGTCCATAGGCACAGGCCATTACCCAGGTGGTTGGCATTGTAACAGCATGCTCCTATAAGAAAAAGCATGAGAAAATAATCCAAGAGAGTCAAATAAAGCTCCCAACTCTTTTTCCAATTCTATTTCATGAGTAACAATAAATACCATATATAAGTAGGTTTTTGTGATGGAAAAATCTCAGCAATTTAGCTATCTCACATAGAGACTGCAAAAAATTAAAGTCATCAAAATTGAACATTTTATGTGTTATAACAACCTCTCTAGATCTGCATATTAATTAAAACCTCCCATTTTTCAAACAAAATTTCTAAATCTTATGTCTCCAAAAATACCCACAATACATTAACTCCAAAAGAGCAAACAGGAACCCAGACCAGAGTACCATGAACAGCACAATTATACACCTGCTCAGTATTTAATAGTCCTCTACATTGGTACTTAACACACTATGCAGAAACCACTATTTTTTTAATTAAACTTATCAAGACTTAGACCTCTAATGCTTATACCTCAAAATCTACAAGTTTATTTATGACTCCATAATTAACAGCTCTCTTGCATTCCTTAATTACAAGCCATCCACACACTTTGGTCAAGGTACATAGTCTACAACAAAAAATATTAAGCAAACACTATTTTTCTTCTTTCAGTCAATGTGACCTTAACTTCTGACCTTTTGTCCCCAAAATCAATAAGTTTCTTTATTACCCAATGTGAAAGTCATCTATTAACTGTAGTGAAAGAACACGGTCTATACCTGAACGTTTTCTACACAAATCATTATTCTTTTTTCACTAACTGTAATCTTGACCTGTTTGATTCTGATCCCAAAATCAATAGACTTCTTTCTCACCCCTAAGTAAGCTAAGGGTTTGTGATGCAGAATTAATGTTTTTATGCTTAAACAATTTTTCTCTCATCAGTCGCAGTTTCCTTAACGTTTTACCTTCTGAACCCAATATCATTACTTCTTCCTTACTCCAAGTGCAAGCCAACTACAACATTTGATGTAGTAGATTAGTGCAAGGAAACCAGTTTTATTCTTTCAGTCACAGTGACACTGACCATTTATCTTCTGAACCTGAAATCAAAAAGCTTCTTCTTTACTTAGAATCCAAGCCATCAACAAAATTTGTGTAACTGTAGATGGTGGAGAATATGAGCTATTGTGCAGAAACCATTCTCTTCTTTCAGTCACAGCAACATTGCACACTGGCCTTATGACCTTCAAACTAAAAGACTTGTACCTTATCCCAGGTGCAAGTCATCCACACTGTTAACTACAGGTGTTTCTTTTTTATTTTATTTTGTGTTTTGCAGGTTTAACACTATATTTGAACACATGACTGGCCAGTATATTTGGCGGGGGAAGAACCTGGGAAGAATCATTGAGTTATGGGAAGCTACTTGCAAGCTTTATCACATAGCTATGTTGGCTGAGCCAGAGACTCTAACCCAAGCAGAGGTGAGATGTGAGTAATCAGGAGAGGCAAGTGTCTTAGATTAAATGAGCCCTCAGGGTCTCCTGTAGGTGGAAACTCAAGTCATGTTGCAGCAACTATTTTTCTACTTTCAATCATGGTGACCTTGACCTTTTACTTTTTAATTCTGAAATCAACAGGGTCCTTAATTACCCAAAGTGCAAGCCATCTGCAAAGTTTCGTAACTGTAGATGTGGACTGTTTGAGTCACTCTGCAGAAAAAAAATAAGTAGCACAGATGGACAAATCGACAGATGAACAGACAACATCATAACATAATATGTTCTTCCTTATAGAGTGTGTATAAAAATTAAATAAACTTGCAATCAAAAATAGGCATAAGGTAATCAGGCATCCAAGTGCAAACAGTGCAAACCCAGATCCAGTGCTGCACAAAACATCAGATCAGGGTCTAAGATGTTCACTCTAATTATGATTTGTCATGTTACTGTATTTTATCACTGCATTGTATCATTATTGGATTCAGTGCAACACCAGAAAGAACATTGATACCACATTCCAATTCAATGCAATACAAAGCACTAACAGAGTAGCATTCTTATATCTGTAAAACAGTATAACAGTGACATTTATCACAATTATACTGTTCAGAAAATGGTAATATTGTGATGCAACTTTAAGCTCGCAATAACGTCACTAATTATGCAATGATTTAAAGAAAACTGCATTAATCTTATCTTCCAGTACACACACATTTGTATTCATGTACTTGTGAGGACCTTGACATATGACTACATTTTGAGGACCTTAAGAAGGAATGAAAGTATATACGAGTAATTTGAAGGTAAGCTTAACTGCAATCCAGGCTATATCTGTACCACTTCCTTTTTGCCGTATATTTCTTTAAACATTATGAGGACTACTCTTACTTTACCATCATTGTGAGGACGTCATTGTGAGGACTAATTACACACAATCAGAGACCACCATCAACCTGAGAACCCGAATATTTTTTTTTCTCTTATTGTGCTTGTCTGGCAAAAACATGAAAAGATAATTTTATAAAAGCTTAGGAGCTTATTTATCTTCATTTAAACTACAGACAGACAGATATACAAGCTTAAATGTTCATATATTATAAAAATACAGTTTTAAGTTATTATGCCAAAAACAACACCTCAGGCACTGTTTTACAACTTCGTGACCTCTTTTACTGACACAATCGAAAATTACCATCCAGTTGGGAAATGAGAAATATCTATATAGCAAAAAAATGCATCAAGTCTAGACTGTGCACAATGTAAATTTAAAAATATCAAACCTATCTAAATTTTCAATTCATTATTAAAATTTTTAAAAAACGAGATTATAAAAATTTAGGTTGTCACCAAAGCAACCAAAATTTCACGAGTCAGTTTACCCATGGCAAATTCACTGGAACAGAACTTGCCTTTGGGAGATCTGCGCTTGGCCCATTATTTGACAACAATATATCACAGCTAAAGTTTAAAACTTAGGCAAATTTTATAGGGAAGTTAAGGAAATTGCGTTACATTCATTTTGCAATTAATTTGTTTTTCTTTTTTGTTTATGCCTTAAAAGCATATGCTGATAACTAATGTTATCAAAAAGAGTAAATGAAGATAAATATGTACGTGAGAAGAAAAGTAGGAGTTAGAATGCAGATATATGCATGTGTATATACATAGATAAATATATTATGGTTTGAGACAGCTAGAATTGAGAGAGAGAGAGAGAGAGAGAGAGAGAGAGAGAGGATTGAGAGAAGGTGGTGTTAGGTAAAAGACACTGACCTGAAACAATAAATATTTTTCTTTGAAAGGGTTCTTTTGATTTGCTTTTGGAAATGCTAAATTCCCTTTTCTACACCTAGATATGCTACCAGATTAATATGTACAATAATGATAGCTAGACTTTATGGAATGATTTTTTCAAAGGTAAATGATTTGAAAACATTCATTATCCATGTGCTTAACAATTATCACCTTGAAATTGGCAACATGCATTAAAACTATCTCTGACAAGCTGACTTTTGAGAAGGAGTTTAGAACACTTATTTTTATTGAAGACATTTACTTATTTTCCAAACAATATATAGTTATTGGCCTTCTGTTTTCATGTAAACAATCAGATAATAGATGATAAACACCGACTGGGGTGCTAGATGTTAGATTGATTGATCAGGCATTCAAAGAAATAGAAATGACTAATCATTATGGATAAGTGCTTTTTATGCATACCTGTAAAATAAATCTCACACGAATTACAGCAGTATTAACATATACATGTATCATCTAACTGCCTTCAAATAGGCGATATGCATCAAAATAATCTTTGAGAAGCAGATAATTTAGTCTGGAAGCTTGGCGTATAATGCAACTCGCAAACTTTCCATGGCTGGGTTAGGCCCTGAAGTCTGTGAATCCCGTGTGTATTGAAATGTAACCTGACAATTTAAAATATAAATATGTAGTACCTGTTTGTTAAGACAAGCTTCAAACATATAAATAATGATACTGCATTTTGATGATAATGAAGCATACTTTTGTTGAGTCTTGGAGATGAAATGGCAATTTTTACTATGCTGAAACAAGTTCAATTAAAAATATCTGCTCTAAATCATGTAATAATTATTGACAATTTTTTCCTGTGAATATAAAGTTTTATAAACCAGTAAACATATCATAATGACCTGAGCTTTGCATCAGTCAGTATTTGGTTTACTGATTCATGTAACTTTATATTCACAACAACAAAGGTCAATAATCGTATAACACAGTTAATATGAAGAAAAGAATTTAGCAATGCAATCAATTTTACATGTATTTTCTTCATGGTCTTATGAGAATTACTGATCCCTCTAAATCATCAAATGTCATATTTTATAAATTGCCCCTCCTTTATACTAACCATACTAACTTTCATGTAATGGTAATATAAAAAGACATTTTTACATGATTCCTATATGATTTTTTTGTTAATGACTTGCCTGATAAAGGTAAAGAAAACGAGGACTTGACTCTTGTAGTATCATACAAGCTGTTTCCTGTTCTATAAAGGAATTACTTCCCCCCAGTTATCTATTTGCTAAACAACACATGGGAAAAATATATTAAATCTTCATTAATTTTAAGCTGAAGAAGAATAAGAACTGTAGATCTGTTTATATAAATACATCATGTTATATCAACTGATTGACAACAATTTGAACTTCCTATGTTTTTCACATGTCTTTAACCTCTGATTCATGATTTAATCCACCTTGAACAGGAAATCCTGGGGTCTGAAAACCATAATTATTTACTGCATATATTATGTTTTTTACCCCTTCTGATGTGTTTGCATATATTATCCAAAATACTTACAAATGTCACAGTCCTTAAAATAATAATTTTAGTATCTCCTGTTCACCTTTCTGACTGCCAAGGAGGAAGCCAAAACATTGTTAGTGTATAGCAGTTGATTTTAAAACAGGTCTTCAATACAACAGAGAATAATGGAAAGATGACTGATGAATAGACAGACAGACAAACTGATAGATGGGTAGAAAGGTCTTTATATTTCAAAAATAACTATCCCCATCACTTTGTAGGGGAAGACATAGAAAGGGCAAGTGGAAGAGGGTGGGATGGCAAGCAGATGAACCTCACCTTTGCCAGGCAACTGTAAGTTCTATCGAGTGAAAAACTGAAAAGTTGACATTTTTATGAAAACAAAAATAATAAAAAAAATCTGATTGAACCCTTTCTGAAAATATTCTGGATACCATTGCTTATGGTCTTAAAACAACTGCCACTGCACATACCTTATTTGTAGTAAAAGCATCCCATACTAGCATCTTGCCATCCTGTTAAAACACAAAAATATGAATTTTTAAGTTTTAACTACAATAGGGAACCAAAAATAAAATATTATTTGGACACGTGTGAGGAGTACCAGAGACCAAGGCTGCAAACTAATTAGTTTTTTTTATGACAGCACTAGCTTTCATAATTACTTCCCATCCAACATGACTTTCATGTGGCTATATTACATCTTCACCATATGAGTGCCCAATACTATATTGATCATTGATGTACGTTAATATCGGAAAGAGCTTTGAGAAAGCTTTGTAGAAATGAAACTAAAAAGTCAACTCTCACCATCTAAACATTTGTCTATGCATATATCGGGCTATCATTCAATCTAATTAATACTGAACACTTCAAGGGGTATAATTCACTATCAATGCAGGTGGTATGCCTCAAAATCAGCAAATGAAAATGACAATATGTATGATGTCATCTTATTATAATTAATCATGTCAGACATCACCTCATCTCGTTAGCCAATGAAAATGATTTTTCAGTATTTGGGAAAGTCTCAATCTGGCATTACAACAAATGCTAACTTTTTAAACAGAAGTTTGTGTGGCAAAGCTCAAACAAGAGCTGTATGATACTCTGGTTCAACAAAACTAATTAAATACTTAGGTGTGAAC
Source organism: Sinohyriopsis cumingii (assembly GCA_028554795.2). NCBI lineage: Eukaryota > Metazoa > Mollusca > Bivalvia > Unionida > Unionidae > Sinohyriopsis > Sinohyriopsis cumingii. The sequence continues at coordinate 84,848 of JAPYKE020000397.1, forward strand.
CATTTTTCCAGTCATCTTCCAATAACATACTTTTAGGAAATATTGATAACAATAAAAATTCAATGATTTCTATTAAGATTTTTTCAGCAACATTTTTCAAAAGTAAATGCATTTAAATTTTAATTGACAGAACAAATCAGTATGAATGGTATAAGTTATCATTTGAAAGATTTTTCAATGATGTATGGGGAAAATAAAGTTAAAATAAAACAGGGGCCAGTTTTTATCAACAATGCCATGCTGAAAATTGTCCACAATGACTTGCAAAATAAGGCTGATTTTTTGCAAGAATTTTAGCATTTTGTCAAAAAACCAGGAAGTTATACAATACATGCAGAATGGATTTTGGATTACCCACTTAGAATGATGGATGCAGACACAGGGGGCAAGGGATTAAGTATCCACTATTTAACACATTCCATGTCGAACAAGCAAGCATTGATGCAATAATCAAAATGAACACACAAACAATATTTGCGACCACCCTATAATTATTACAAATGGTTCACAATACACAGGAAATAACTGGAATTTACAACATTTGAAGCCAAAACTTCTTCCACCTAAAGTTCATAGAGAAAGAAGCTCTTCCAGGGATACCTGTTTAAAGCAATTAAAAATATGAAGCCACATAGTATAGCAATTAAAAATATGAAGCCACATAGTATAGCAATTAAAAATATGAAGCCACATAGTATAGCAATTAAAAATATGAAGCCACATAGTATAGCAATTAAAAATATGAAGCCACATAGTATAGCAATTAAAAATATGAAGCCACATAGTATAGCAATTGACTCAATAAGAAATGGATTTTATACCCTTGGCCAACACATAGCTTAGCAATTTTGGCCGTTATACAAGGAATTATTTACAGATTATGCAGATAAATACAGTACAAGTTAAACAAATATAAAAACAAGTAAAAATAAGTTATAAGCACAAAGAGATTCAAATTTTATGATACTAAAGCTAAACTGACCTATAAACCTTTAGGCTACTTATTTTACAGTACAATACAACTGTATCTACTGCAGAGACTCATTTCACTACTATGTCTGTACAATAGCTGACATTTCCAATCAATGGAATACAGTAGTGAGTTATTATTAAACAGGTGGTGCAAGTAAGCTCACTAAAATTCGACAAAATCTTGATCAAACAATGCCTATTAATTGCTGTTCATGAGGGGGCATAAGTTTCCTACTGACATAGACTGAAGGGAGATAAATGCAATACGTGTAGATGCAACCACAATGAAGAGCTGGGTTCCATCCAAGTTATTTGTTTACAAATGATTACATTCAATTAATAAACTCACTGATCTGTTGATATTTGACAATGAGTTCTTCAATATAATCAAAATATTGTCCAAATTTTGTATTCCTTAATATTGATTTTTTCATTCCTAAAATGACTGGCCCAAGTCCTGATCCCATTTGCCCTATAAATATATCTACTCTGGGTGTGTGTGTTGTTTAGTTTTTCATTTACATACCTGAGATGAGCTGACAATTCGGCGTTTATCTGATGACCAATCCATGCAGAGTACTTTCCCCTGGTGACCCTTTAGGAGGCGTCTCTGTTTCATAGAAAAATTAGCAATGCAGTCCACCTTGCCAGCAACACAGCTCACTGAAATTGAGCACAAAATGAAACTAAAAATCTGTATTCCTTTGCTTCTGAAATATGTGGTCATGCACATCTGTAATACACAAAATCTGACTTTGTGCAGCTTACAAGTTCTTTGCCAACTGCAGTGTATTCATGGAGAAAAAAAAAAACCTAGTTAATTTTAAAAAATTGTGGATTAATTATTTTGTATTGGAAATGCAACTGTTTTGGAACATGTAGTATAAATCATATAACTGCAGGTCGAACAGATTCAAAACAAAGTATTAATGCAACAAATTTCCAATAACTGATATTAAATTGATCCAAACTGGTGCCATTTAGCACATTTTCAAATGCAATAACACTAAGGCAATCAGCAACAACATTTAAATGTCCACAGAATGTCCACAGTTCATTGTGCTTTCAAAATTATTGAAAAATCTTGGTCCTGACGAAAAACATATGTTGTGGGTTTTCAGTACATGTAGGCTTTATGGTGGCCAGTATAACATATAGAGGAAGAACCTGGGAATACCCCAGTAAGCACCACCAACCCATGGGATGCTATTGGCAAGCTTTCTCACATACCCACATTTATGGAAATAAATAAATTACTGTAGGACTGAGACAGATTGAAACAACCTGGTCTGTACCAAGTCCATCAAAAGGTTCCATACAAATTAGCAGAAACTATGGACAAACCACTTCGTACGATATTCAATAGCAGCTTTAGTACTGACAATTGGAAAATTGGTCAAATATCAACATTATTTGAAAAAGGTCAAACAGATTGTCGAGATCATATTTGATAATGTCTACATCATCTTGAGATTGGGTGTCTCTATAAATTTTTGTGTTAGCAGCAAATAAGAAAACTGCAGAAGTACACAGTTGGGCAAATGCTTAATAAAGATTGCAAACAGCATTGGGCACAGAAATGATCTGTATGGTATACCACTAGTAACACTACTCCATGTAGAGTAACTGCCATTGATATGAACTGGTTGTTTGTTTATTTTATTGCTAAGACAGTTCTGGATCCAAGTTTAATTAATAATACCATATGACTTGAGTTTACCAAGTAAATGTTTGTGAGGAACTTCACAGGTAAACGTTTGTTAGGATCTTCATAGAAAGCCTTCATTAAAACCATATATATCATGTGTATAATTCCACCACTGTCAAATATTTCTGTTCATTGATCAAGAACTCTCAATAGCTGGAGAGAAGTAGCTGTACTATTGATGAAAACGAAATGCCACTAAAAAGGTTATGTTTAATTCACAGTTGTTTTCTTGACTATTTTTTTCCATTAGTTTGCATATTCCAATGGTTGCACATGTAGAAAATACAAGACGAGTAGATGGAGGTCTATGATGGATCAATGTCATGACACAAGCCTCAAACTGTACTCGTTATTCTGTGTTTCGCTCACTCCTGATGTCGCCAGACATAATCTTTGATCTGAATTTGAAAACATTTTTTTTTACATGGACTAAACAGGTACCCTAAAGCTAGTTTTATTACCCGAGTAATTATGAATTGAGTACCCGGGTACCCGTTGACACCTTTAATGGAGATATAACAGAGACTTTTAAGATCTTGTCTAAAACTGATGATCAGACAGCATCAGTCGGCTTTTTAAGTTAACCCTAATACAACTACTCGTGGACAAAAACTAAAAGTTTAGAACAAACCTACGGAAACATTAAACCGATCAAGTAGCAGACCTAGGGAACTGTTTACCACAAATGGAGTCAACATGGAAGAACCTGGGAAAATCCCCGAAAGAACCACCAACCCACGAGAAGCTACTGGCAAGCTTTCTCACATACCCACATTAGCCGAATCAGAGACTCGAACCCACGCAGACAGAGGTGAGATGGCAGTGATCCATAACGGAGAGCGCTGTAGACCACTCGGCCACTCGAGGCCCTGTTGTGCATCTGGAGGTAGTGCCCTACTTCCGAGCTCAGTAGTGTCAAGGTCACTACAATAAGTATGGTGAGTTGCCTGGTGGAGTTTGCCATGTCTTGGTCAAAATATATTATAAAATTGACAGAATTTTAATATTTCCAGGTAGGAATAAAAAATTTCAAGGAAAAGAGATACTGAAATATTTATGAGAGTAATAAAGGACAAGAAGCTCTTAAGAGAAATCCTAGAGAGATATCAGGGTTCATGCACCTAGGCAAAGTGGGTGACAAAGTCGACTAAGAAATGGAAAATTTGGCCTTCCTTTTTCTGTTAGGAAAGTGAAAAATTTGTCCGTACATTCTGAAATGTTCCCAAGCCTTAGCCAGTTATTTCTAGGATTGAAAAGATACACCTGCACCCCATATCATATAATTCACAATACAGAGCCTGTGATATGATATATATCGATACACAAATGACCTTGAAGGTCTTTCCATCTTTGGAAGGTAGGCGGTGCCCGTTTATGTAAGCTAACATTCTGGTTGTATTTCCAGTATGCAGATTACAGATTGAGAAAAAGTTATCATATATTTATATGCATTCTCATTGATGACAAGAAAACAAAAATACTTTCTAACAGACTACATGTTGGTTGTCAATGAGTTTTATTCAACGTTTTAGGTCATTTAATGGTGACTCCATTCAGTGGCGTCACTCGGGTTGGTGTCACCCAGTGCGGTAACTCATGGTGTCACCCCCATGGTCCTCCTTCCGTAACAGACCATACAGAATCCTTAGTAATGTCATTTTGGTGTCACCCCCTCTGATGGTGTCACCCGGTGCAGTCCGCACCCCCCGCATCCCCCTAGCGACGCCACTGCTGTGCCTGCTAGTCATGTATTTAACTATGATCGGTTATCCGCTTATGAAATCCGACTAGACCGAGCAGTGTGTGCTCTGTAAAATTTGCAATTTTTCATTTTGGTGTCACCCCTCTGAGATGGTGTCACCCGGTGCGGTCCGCACCCCCCACCCCCCTAGCGATGCCACTGACTCCATTTAACTAACTTTAGCCAACAGACCCTTTGTTTTGCATCACATATTAAATGCTTTGAAAACATCATATTACCAATTTCATGTCTCACTTAAATTTGGAAGACATTACGATGTTATCTTCAAAACAGAATAAAGCAATTTCCTCTTGCAATGAAAATATCTAGAACAAATCCAGGCATGGGAATGAGGATGAATACCAATAAAATCTATCAAATTGTACTTCCTGCAGATGCTAAAGGCTGCTGTGGCTACAGGTACTGGTATCTGTTAATAAAGAAGGAAAACTATTGACAGCACTCAGTCCTATTCTGTATTTTTTTTTTAATTTATAAAAGGTGATGACTTCGAGCAGTTTGAAATCTGCCCCTTGCTATTTCTGTGCTAATTTTATTTATTCCATCAGCACTTTCATTTACTGAAAAAATATCTGTGCATAAAAAGAGAAGTTCCACATTTGTTCCCAACATACAGTTTACAGAGAGATGTTGCCAGGATTTTATCTTAAGTGGGACTTCACCCTTTATCACTGAAAAAAGGGGAGAGTAGAAACAAAGGAGGTGGGGGGGAGGAAACTGTAATAGTTCAATAATTACTAAACATTTCGATATCTGTCTCTTTTTCATCCTGCTCCATTTTTTAAGAGCTCAGCTGAAATCAAAATCTTTAAAAGATGTCACCTCTAGTTGCATAAGTATTAATCTGTTAATTATTTCTCAACACACTCTGTTCTTTATCTGTGCATGAATATTTTTCTGTGCTTCCTTCCACAGAGGCATATACATAACTAGATTTGTCAGCTTGAAGATACTGGGGAACTGATCTTTGTGCTGTTATTTACAATTTTCTGAGCACACAGATATCTTTTATATACATCCTCTCCAAAATAGGATTTTTCACTAACTTACTTTATTGACTAACATACCAGATTTCCGATCTGTACCATTATGCCATATTACGGTTTTTAGCCCATCAATGCCATAGTCTGCCTAGTGTGCAGCTAGAGCTACACAAATAAATACCTTTACTTTTTAATTTCAATTTTTTTCATCCTTATTTATTCAGTTTACCTTAACTGTGATATGGATATATGGTTTTGTAGCATAGTATCTGCAGGGATAAATTTATGGATAAAAACATGAAAATTGCATTCTACTTTTAAATTGTATGTATTTTAATTAGGCAAGGTATTCTGCCCTTTCTACATTTAATTTAAAAAAACTGCTGAAAGCAAACAAGAAAAACAGATATACTTTGCTAAGCACATTTTCATATATGGGACTTTTAACTAATTTGCAAGAGTTTTCATGCATCACTGTTCTCCATGTGCGCGAACTCGTACAAACTTTGCAGATTCACACAATTGCATACCCTGATGGCACCTCTGTTTTAAATACTTTACATATCAATGACTTTTGCACAAAGTTTTTCTGTTGCTTTACTAGTAGTTCCTGTCTGTCACACAAAGAATTCCAGATTGGTAGTTATTATTTAACCTGGACCAGAGCACGCAATAACCATCAATGAGATTTCAATGTAACACCATTAATGTTGCTTTCAAATCGACCAAAGTAGACATGATAACATTCAATGTAGAAACTGTGGTTATTAAATGATGAGTAAAGTACTTCATTATATATATGCAACATGACCGGAATGTCTCCTATATGCTGAACATGCTAGCAGTGTGGGTCAGGGTGGGGGTGGACATACCTTTTGGGGGTGACCTACCTGGGCCCTTTTAAGGCCCAATTCTACATCCAAGACCTTCAATAATTATTGATTTCTTAATTGCCAAAAGCCTATCCAAGCCTTGTATGTAAGCACATTTAGCAGACTTCACTGTGGTGTTTTGAAATCAAGGGGTAAATTTATGGGGCTATGTACCAATCTCTTTTTAAATTGAACATGCTATGAAAAAACCACAATGACCCATGACAAAAAATTACAGGAATAAGGCCTAGCATGTCTCCTCCTGGGTGCAAAACTAATAATGGGCCATGCACATTGCTAGGTTTACTGACATGTGACTGTTTGATGTTCATTTTAATATATGTGCTGATGGGTTGCTCAACCAAAGATGAGCATGCAAGACCCATGCAATATTGAGTTGCTGGATCATGTAAATTGATCGCAATGAATCCATGTGGAGTTCTCTATCCATGTGCAAAGAAGTTTTTAAACTTATTTATGTCCATGTAGCCGGGACTGATGGATATTAAGCAGTGTATGCAAAATATCTTTGTTGAAGATAACCAAAAAGCTATAGTTATATCTGATCACTTTGGGAATCTGAGCATACCAAACTGAGGTAGTTTTCACATAATTTTAAATAATGATAAAGTCTGACAAAGCCATATCTGAAATGTTTGTTATTTTATAAACTGTTCATTTGACTGATTATCGAAACATATGTTGATAAACACAACAAATCTGTTGACATTTCATAAGGTCATACAATGCCTGACAAAAAAGCAATAGTAAAAATGTGTACTATTGTTGTATGATGGTTTTGCCACAAAAATTAGAAAAAGAAAAATGTCAGATTTACTACATACACCATAATGAATGATTGGTACTTCGGAGACAAATTTCAAATTCACTGTTTCTCAAAGATGCATACAAAGCCTGACAAAATCTTAACTGAAATGTTTATTATTTTAAAATGTCTGGATCTGACAAACTAAAGTCAAAGGAAAACGTGACTCTGCACTCATAATGGACAGCCTTCCAGGCATTATCTTGTAATTTTATTCCAAACTCATTAATTTATGTAAATAACAGTAAAGTATGGTAAAATTTATGATCAACGACACTACATTCCACCTTATATAATTTATAATATCATATCTAATCAATTTAATCTAATAAAGAATGTTCAGTAATAATTACTGTTTGTTGTTTATTCTTTGAATTACAGTCCAAAATGTATTAATCATAATAAGATTGAAAACAAAAAAACTAAAAATGGTCGGAAGAACAGCTGCAAAGTCTCTTTTCCTCAAAAGTGAGCTGTCTTTAAGCACCTGCTCAGTTACTTGTGATTGTAACATGTGTTGACGTGAGTTAATTGAATTACTGTAGCACTTCACTACCGAATGCAGTAAATTTTAAATCAACAGTAAATATATTCCAATATTGTAACTTCAAAAACTTTCTATCCTTGTACTGAGATAAATAGATAATAAAATTGGAGGTGACACGGCCCGTAGTCAGATAAACAATGCAACAATACTTAGAGCAGGTTACTGCAAAAACTTTCGTACTGCGGTATGCCAAAATAAACCAAATTATATCCTTAATTAGCTTGAGAAATAAGAAAAGAAAATATTTCAGCTAAAAAGAAGATCAGTCATATCTCTATCATGCAATCACCAAAATATCAACTTTCATATCCTCCCAAATATTCCCCTTTCGAAAGACTACAACTTTTGTATTTTCCAGATATTTCATGAATTTCCGGATGGTGCAAATAAACTTGTAAATGTGTTCACAGTGTGTTTATTGTCAAGAACAACATCCTTATTAAAAAGTGGACAAAATTTCACTGTACATGGAAGACAAACCAAAAATGGATAATAAATTTTATTCAAAATTTCTTTAGCTAAATTTAAAATATAGATAAACAATTCTTTACATTGCATGATACAAAATCAAATAACAATAATTAAGAACTAACACTTATTTTATCACTTGTTTGTAAAGTTATGTGATTGTTCCATAAGTCAAACTGAAATAATTTTCTTGGTGCAGATTGCTTCATAAATTATTACATTTTTAAGAGACAAGCAACATTTCTATTATATATCAATTTCATACAAAGATATAATTACAGCAGTATAGAAATGTCTATCTTGTGAATTAAACTGCATTTATTAGCTTATCTAACTGTTATTAGAGAATGTTTTAAGAAGAATGCACAATGAAATGAAGAAAAAACAGAATATGCCTACGACATCAAATAGGAGAAAATTTGACAACTTTTATGGGAATTTGTTCTGCAGAACTATCCATAATTTATACAGGAAATCCATGATAGTCACCATGCCTCATCTGCACAGGATTCTAAAGAAAGAGAATTAGATGAATCATTATCCACCAACTGTGCGGAGGCTGGGATTCAGGTACAAACAGTAACTTACAGTCACTGATTACATGTATGATCAAAAATGGAAACATTCCAGGACTCACACAACTAATTAAATTTCCATAGTAAACTTATGCAAACATCATGATATTCAAAAATCAGTAACTTTAAATTTATGAATGCTCATGATTAAAGATGCATTCTAGATGACAGCTTCTGTGCAGAGAAAACCATATCAGCTGCTGCATTTTCTGGATATACTTACGTTTGAAACATGTGCTTTAAATTCCACACCAAACAGTCAAGTTCTAAGACTGTTAAAGGACTCAAATTCCATTAATAAAACAATGTGTTTGCTTTTCTTTAAGTTATCACATGGATGAGCTCTCAAAAGAGTAATTTTACTAAAATCTAACTTTTATTATCAACCAATCCTGGTCAGCCAAACCCATATATACTCTGATTAATCTTCATGCATTTCTAGACTGGTTTCCATTTTTCCTTACCATGATTAACCTGAGTAACCCAAGCTTGGTTCCCATGTATGATTCAAGTAGTTTATGGTTCATTTTTGGTGGGTTTCCAAATTTCAAACCAGTGGAGTGAGTCATGCTGTGTTTGCTAATTTATACAAGGCCAGAGGGTGTTTTCTTTGTTACTGACAAAAAAATAATTGTATGTGCCTCATACAGCTGTCTAAGATGAATTCTCCATTTAAATAATAATAGCATACTCATCAATTTTACATTATTTTTAATACGATGACTTGAACTTCTTTTCCTTAGCAAGGTAAGATCTAAATGAACTTAATGAACAAAGCATTGAAAGGTTAAATCATATATATATATACACACAAAATCAGAGCAATATACATTGCACAAGTGTCATGCAACATTCAGACATATTTAAATGCTTCTAGTTTATCATTGATTTGCTTGTCCAGATCCAACTGTTCTTCCAGGTTTTTTTTCCACAGATGTCCTTAAGCTATTTGATGTGCTGATGAATGTAAGGTTCCTGTGATGTTCAGCTTTTAACGCATGGTCATCAGCTAAACTGTTCATTGCTTCTTTATCATAAATTAGTGCTAATTTTTTTCTTTTTCAAATCCATGATTTCCTCATCCAATGCTTTTCTTTTCCTAGTTGTTGTCTCAGTCTCCTTTTTATTCTTCTCATCTTGAAGAAATGCTTCATACCTGCTGTATGCGCTGCTGGCACTGATAAGCAGCCTTGGGGTGATTTCAATTTTATTGATTCCACCAGCAGCTCTATGACGACAATAATGACCCTTTTGGCAATCAAAGATCTTTCTGCTACATTTATCTCTTCAACTTCTTTATTTAATGAGAGCCCCCTCTCAACAGTGGCTTGCCCATGTGATAAGAGAAGCAAGGTCTTCACAACTTGCCAAAGGTTGGAATATTGCTGCTGATGAGCAAGTCTGTCATAAAGAAAAGTGTCAATATGTTCTTTCTTTCCTGAAAAAGATCCAAGCGATCCATAGCTAATGGCAGAGTCAACAAATGCTGAATACTCATTAAGACCAGCATCACAACAACTGAACTTTCTCTTTCTGATTAACAAGTGCACGATTCTCTTCAATTCAGCCTCTGCTTGTGCTTTACTTTCTAAAATGGCAGCAGGGTCAAGGCATGGCATGTCTTTCACTAAACCATAGTGAAGTGGAGATTTTGTGAGGAATTTTCCAGCAAAACAAACAAGAATAATTTTGTATGCATCCTTAAATTCTAAGATTTGTAGTTCACTCATTTTTTTTGTGCCTTTTTTTAGTTCATTAATTATAGACTATGCTATAAAACCAACAGCAACCTTGTGTCTGGTTACACGATTTAATGAGTCAGTCACTTAAAATGTACCGGTAACCGTGTCTTTTGTTGTTTTGATTTCCTCAATCTTTTCTGGGCTAACAAACCTCATTAGAAGGCCTATGCTAATAGCATTTAGACCATGATAAGCAAATTGTAGCATCGGTGCATCAATTTGGTATTCTGTAAGGTAGGGTTCTACTTGCTTGGAAAGTGAAAGAAATAAATGCCAACTTAGGTGCCAAAAATTCATCCTTCAAAATGGCTTCTTTCACAATCTTAAAGGACTCAGTCATCCGGTCAGAAACACTTGATTTCATTACCTCACCAACATATTTTCTTAAGGTTCTACCAGACTTAAAGCCCTCTGAGCAAAGGTGGTGTTCTCTAACCACCTGTGTTTGCAGAACTGATGAGGAAAGGTGGAAGTACCAGTAACATTTACAAAATCTTCTCTTCCTGCAGGTGTGTCATGAAAAAGCTGGAAAAGGGATCTCAGAATTTTATCTCATTTCCAATTAACATCATTCATTGCTGTCTTGCATGCACCATGGACACTGTGAAGTGAACACCTTTCTGCATTCAACAATGTGACACCATGTTCAGTGGCCAAAGCAGTATCAATCTTCTTATAAAAAGCCCAATTAACATTTGGCCCATCAATAGATAACTGAATCATAGTGTTCAAATTCAGGTTTGCTGTCACAAATTCAAATGCTGAGACCATATCTGAGGCAGTACAATGACCAAGGAAGTTCGATGTTAAATACCTGGTCTTGACTGTGCCCTGATCCCAAAACTGAACATGGAAAAATCCATATATTAAGTTTAAAGGACATCGTTCATGCTCTCATCAAAGAGCAAAACAAACTCTTCTCATGTTAGCAGATCCTCCAAAAGAGATGTAAAATATGGAACCAATCCAAATGAAGCCAAATATGATGTTTTCCTGTCTGGGAGACTGAATGTTCTGGCAACTGCACTATCAGGAAACATGTACTGGAATACTTTTGTTATTCCGGAATTGGATGAAAAGCTGCAGTGTTTATCCATTGTATGCAATGTCCAAATAATTTCTGCTTTTAATATGTCTTCTTTTGCTACGTGACCTTGCACAGATGCTGAGGTAGCAGACACTACTGAACAGGATGGTTGAGAATTCGGATTTTGTGGTAACAGTATTTTTCCTGAATCAGGCTGTTGAAGCTAGAAAAAGAAAAGAAACAACTGAAATTTTACATTTATATATCATTAAGAATTTATTAAATATTATTTTATTGTAATTTAATTCTGCCTTTTTCATGGTATAATTTTTATACTGCTGGTACTTTCTACACATTCAATATACTGCAATGAATACCTTGTCAGAAGAGTTTCAACGCAACTATTTACTTTTGTAACTTGATTTAGTTTTATCATTATTAATTTGAATGAAGCCCACCGTAAAGTAATAAAAGGTAAACGCCTTGAATAATTATATATAAACTGTAAATTTGAAATTATGGGAGGTAAGCTTACTGTTACAGTCATGACACAGTTGTTTCCCTTTTAATACCCTTATACATATTTATGTCACAGATAACAATGATAAAGCAAAATTATGCAAAAGTAAAGAGCTGCTGTTGTGGGGTTTAACGCCATTTTAACCGGAAGAACCCAGGAAGAACCACCAACTCATGAGAGAAAGTAAAGAGTGTATATATATATATATATATATATATATATATATATATATATATATATATATATATATATATATATATATATCCTAGAAAATACAAGAATAGTGAGTATTTTGAAAAATTAAAACCTCTCACTAGTTTTTCTTTTTGCTCCCAGTATTTTCCTTTGCTCCGGTCAATAGTATGACTGGCTTCAAATTCAATGAGATTTCTGCAAAATTAGTTTTGACACTATAATTCAAACAAAGAGAAAGATAGACAGACAGACAGATAAGGTATATTTATACTCACAAGTCAAGACTTTCTTCAAGTCAAATGTGGATGATATGCTGTTTGCTGTACTCATCCGCTTCATGTTTAATTCCTTTTGTGCCTATTCCTAAGCCACTTCCACCCAATCTCATAATAATGAATGATTTTTTTTACACAATTTACATCTAGCAGAAAACACATCATCTTTTTCCATCCAAGGAGTGCACTGCAGTTTGGACAGCGAACTCATTTGAAAACATGTCTTGCTCACCAGTACTGCAAGCCAAGAAAAACTGGATGACTTTGTGCAAGTTGCTGATAACCCGGATGTACAACTGTAGTTGATTGCCAGTGCAGCTTACGTTTTTTTTCTTGATCGTGCAGTGCCGACTATTTTGTATAAAACTTAAATTTACCTTTTTACTGCTGATTCAGGTTGAAGAATTTTACAGTTTTCTTTTAATTTATAAGGTTTCTTATCAAACTTTTAGGTTTTTTATTTTAAGTTTTTAAGGCTCCCTACGAACCCTGCATATATATATATATATATATATATTTTTTTTTTAATTGTTTCACCACTAATTAGGGTACATCTTTTGTTTGCTTTTGTTTATGGACCTGAAGAAATTATTTGATGGCCTTTTGCTCTTTGTTCATACCATCAGGTAGATTATTATAACTGGAAAGTTGAAAAATATTTACAAGAGCATAATTTTAAAGATCACAGTTAAAGATGGGATAAATCTTTTGCCTGTATGCTGAGTTGTTTGTAGTAACCTTAAATAAATTAACTGTCCTTCAAATCAGCCTGCTAATATGCTTGTTTAGGAAAAATATTGTTACATGCTTTGACTGAAAAACCATATTAGATAAAGATATACTAAAGGAAATCATGAAACGGATGGCAAACACTCTACACTTGATTTTGTTTTATAGATTTTTTTGTTTTTAATTTCAGGTTTTACAGAAATGGACCACATCAGAGATATTTTGTTGAACGACAAGATGTTGTTGCTCAGAGGCATGCTTACTTGCACAAAATTAGATAATTTTGGGAACAGGGCAAACATATTTAGATAAGACTTGGCTCAACGATAACCATGTAGTTAAGGGTTAGTGGATTGTTGTTGTTGTCATTGTTGTAGTAGGTCTGGAAAAGCAATTTACAAATGTAAGACTTTTTTTCAGAATTTCAGACCTGCGTGGGAACCCTGAAATAAGTCTCAACATTATATTGATATTGTTATTGGAATATATTTTCTACGATTGCCAGTGAAAGATTATGCTGCTATATTTTCTATGATTGCCAATAAACCGGCCCGGCCCAAGGATCTGTGGGGCCCAAGGCAGCAAGCAATGAGCTCTGGGCTTCAAGCATAAAAACTGCATTGCAAGTTAGTGCAGGGCCCATGGCGGTTGCCTCATTCGTCTTGCCCTTGGGCCAGACCTGCCAATAAAAGATTTAAATTTATAATTTTCTTGTTGCTAAAAGATTGTTGTTGTTGTTGTGGGGTTTAATGCCATTTTCAGCACACGATAGGCTATGCATGGCGGCCAGTATTAATGGTGGAGGAAGAACCTGGGAAAACCCCAGAAAGAACCACCGACCGACGAGAAGCTACTGGCAAGCTTTCTCACATACCCACATTAGCCGAATCCTAGACTCGAACCCACGCAGACAGAGATGAGATGGCAGTAATCTGTAATGGAGAGCGCTTTAGACCACTCGGGGTCCCCAATAAAAGATTTACATTTATAATTTCCTTGTTGGGAATAAGCATGCCAATGTGTGCAAAGAATTGTCATCTTTGGTTAAAGAAGAGTACTTTCCTTAAAATAGCTTCATTTTGCTCATAAAAACAGAACGACCTATTATTCAAGCCTGTCCAACTCCTACCATGGTTTTGATGCACAACCCCTAACAAGGAGTTGCTACACCTAAGATGACTTTATTTATGCAACATAAGGACCCATAACAGTTTTGCCACCACCACCACCTTGATGTATTTATTCATGATGGAACTACAGTTTTGAATGTATATGGGTCCCGTTGTTGCATTGCTTATACATGGTGATGCAATTCCAAGTTATCAACAGCTGTGCCTAATTTTCCCCTGCCACAAAATTATGCCAATATTCTTTTTCTACATGTATGAAGTGTGGTATACTATTTAATTCATGCTTGTATGTAACTTGTCTGCATACATCTTCAATGTATATTTAAATTTATGTATTACTGCTAATCAACACAGACTGTTTAGTTTGAATCAATTGACTCGTCGTCACCATACAGTTGGGATACAGAATTTGAGCGGCAACCATTAGCAGCATTTGAATGTGTCTCTATGGATTTCGTACGTACAATCATGAAGAGTGCACCAAAGTTATGTGAACTTGATCCAATTCCAACATCACTGCTGCTTGAGTGCTTAGATCCAGTATTGCCTTCACTAACTGATGTTATTAATACCTCTCTCTCATCTGGAGAATTCCCATCATTTTTCAAAACTGCCATTGTAAAGCCTCTGCTGAAGAAACCAACACTAGACCATGAAGATTTAAAGAACTACCGCCCAGTTTCTAATCTCCCATTCATTTCAAAAATCTTAGAAAAGGTTGTTCTATCCCAGCTTGTATCTCATCTAAATTCAAACAGTCTTTTTAGCAATGTACAATCGCCTTTGCCACAGTACTGAAACTACTCTTCTAAAAGTAGTTAATTCTCTCTGCACTGGATAGCGGGAAGATTACAGTCCTGACACCCTCCTTGATTTGTCTACAGCATTTGACACAATAGACCATGATATATTACTTCACCGTCTCCAGCATGTATTTGGCATTCATGATACAGCCTTACTGTGGTTCAAGTCCTACTTGGTCAACAGAACACAAATTGTATCTGCAAATGGAATACACTCCAACCCAGTTGATCTATGTTGTGGTGTTCCACAGGGGTCTGTTCTTGGACCTGTTCTCTTCATTTTGTACACTCAGCCGCTCTTAAGTGTCATAGATCATCATCCAGTGTCTCACCAATCGTACACTGATGACACCCAAATATACAAATCTAGCCACCCAAATGAAGTTGATGCTGCCATCCAAGGTGTAGAGAGGTGCATTTCAGATGTGAAATCATGGATGACTTGTAACAAGCTGCAGATGAATGATGATAAAACTGAGCCATTCTGATTACAACATAAAGACTTTCTCATTCACATCCTTTACCTAAAACAATAAATATCAGCAACGCCAACATTAAATTCACACAATCAGTATGAAACCTAGGTGTTACTCTGGACAGTACTCTCACATTGCACCAACATGTCATGAACATATGCAAGGCTACATATCTTGAGCTGAGACGGATCAGCTCAATTCACAAATATCTTTCAGCTGATGCCACTAAAACACGTGTGTTCATTAGTACTTTCAAGACTGGACTATTGTAACTCAATTCTGTCTGGTTCATCTCAATATCTACTTCAGAAACTTCAAAACACAGCTGCTCGGATCATACTTAGAGTACCACGATCAGAGCACACCTCCTCGCTGCTCTGTACCTTACACTGGCTATCCATTTGATCCAGAATCAAACACAAAATTTGTTCTCTGTGCTACATTTCACTCTCGGACTCTAGTCCAACATACCTATATGACCTCACCCATGTGTACACACCAGCAAGATACTTACGCTCCTCTTCTAACAATCGTATACTCATTATTCCAAGTATGAAAACAAAGTCACATGGACAGCATTCTTTTGCATACCAGGGCCCAGCAACATGGAATGAATTGCCAACTGAACTTAGACACAAAGACACAGTGATCACATTCAAGAGGGCTCTCAAAACTCACTTATTTCAACAGCAAGAACAAGCTTAAAGACCTAATAATGTTTCCTACCTGAAATATTCTCAGCATGTTTTTTATTATTTTTTTAAAATGTTTTTCTAATTTCATGTTGTTTGTTTTTGTAATAATATTATTATGTTTCTTATCTTATAGGCACTTAGAGCTTCTAAAGATTAGGTGCTATACAAAGTCCTCATTATTATTATTATTATCATTATTATTACCCACTGGTGCAGCTGTTAGATTTAACCTTCCAGTTGATCATAATGAAAAATGCAGAAAGTATCTACTTCACAGAAAGTATTGTTAATGAATGCACAGTGGCTTGTATCCTTGCTTACAATTTAACTGTCAGTCATATACATAGTATTATTTTATACCATGTGTTTGACTGAAAGTTTAATTGTATGCTATGATATGAACCTCAGTGAATGAGAGTAGACAATTAAATTTTACATTGTGCTAAATGTCAATTTTAATAAATGGCATATCCAGTTAAAAATAAAAGGTACTTACAAAATACGTATGTTGCTCCTCTATCCCATTCTGTGTTTAACACCCACACAAAACACGAATCAAAATCCATGTGAATTCTTATTCACGTGACTGTAACTTGATTTCCCCTGCACTAGCAAATGGGTAAAACGATACTGACAATCTTGACCCGGTCTAATGCCAAACTGCCCTTGTAAAAGTCCATAGCAATTGATAATATACATTTGGACAATTTTTATGACAGTTATTGTACAGGTAACTCAAAAATCATGATTAAATAAACTTTGTTAGAACTATATTACAATTTTGTTTTAAATAAAATTTATTATATATCAGTAAATGTGCTTACATGAACCGTGTGACTTGTACTATAAACAGGTAGCAAACAGACTTAACATAAATAGTTTATCTTCAATTACAAATAAGTGATGACCATCGAAACAAAAGAATTCAGTGAGGAAACAACAACTTTCTCTGTACTCTCGATATGATTGCTTATGGCTGAAATTGAAACCAGCCTCATGTAAGATTTACGGACCAATAGTTTTCATATATGTTACAATAACATTGTTGTGCATCAACAGCTATACACTATGTTAATACACATAACTGAAATTCTATACCAATTTGTCCTACTTACATGCCTTAGGTAGTCTTACTTAATACTGACATTTGATATTTTAACAGTACAATCAATATATTTATTTCTGACAAACCTGTGTACAAATCATGTGACACTGATGGAACGGCAGTCATTAAACTTTATTACTGTTTAGTGATTCTTGTGAATTGTTATTTTTTAAGAGGATAGCACTCACATGTACCTAATTATACTAATATACTGCATTTCCAATTAAGGATTTTGTATAATCTAATTACATCTAATTAACATATGTGCATCTTGCATAGCATTTATGGAATAGAATTGGTAGTCATAGTAACTGATTCTGCTTTGCTTAAAATCAGATTTCGAAAGAATTTGAGTACTTTGAAGAGACCTTATAGCAACAGCAGCACCAGGTCATCAATAAGGACATCAAGTGCTTAGTTCAGAAGCGACTCTAAGTATGCTGGCATGCTACTGAGCGTACAGAAAGCCAAGAGGTGCATGAACAATAAATACTATATATTGCAAGTGAAAATAATGCAACAAAATATAAATCTTGGACTATATCAATGTTTTAAAGTACATACATGTATAATAACATCACAGACCCAACACAGCAAATAATCAGTACAACTGTACATAAATATTTCTGTTTTATTAAAGTACATCAAAATTACCATTGGTGGCAAAAAAGATCAAGAAAATTGGCAAATTAAGGAGTAAATTAATGAAGAAGCTGAATATAAAATAATACGAACAGATGTGGTGTAGCTAATTCCAGTACCAAACCTGTCAATCGCTGGCTCCCTAATATTTTATGAAATTTACATAGAGAAATAAATTTTGTTTCTCCATCCTTGTTACACGAGTTACTCTTTCTACCTTAATAAAGTTTAAATGCCAGTTTGATGGAACCTGAAATAATGATGTATCTTTTTGTTGTTTTGTACAAATTGCAAATGGTCACTAAAATCTGTAAAAAATATTTAAAAAAATGTTTCACATGAGAATATTAGTATATTCCTAATGTACTGCTTGAAGTTGTTACTTGATGGATAACAAGTTCATGATAAATGGACACATTTCATATACATGGACATCTTGACCATACAAATGCTGCTGCTGCTTTTAATCATTAAGTACTTGCAATAGATTTATGACATGATCCAGATAATAAAAGAAATCATCAGTTAAATATCTAATTTGTCAGTCCTCTTATGCGAGTTACAAGATAATGACAGAAATGATCTGATAAGCAGTATTTGGAAAAGGAAAACTGAAACTTATCTTCCAATTGTTATTTTACAGAAGATGGGTAGTCTTACAAAAATTTTACAATGTAAGACATATCACATGTTATTTATGATTTAGTGCTCAACCCAAAATATAAATATCAAAAACGAGGTCTTACACTATAGGACTAAGAACATGGGATAACAGACCACTGTTCCATAACAAATTTGATGTGAAAATGAAGCATTAAAATTTGGGGTATATTAGTCCTACGTGTAAGACCTCGACGTTGATATTTATGTTGTGGGCTTCAAGGTCTTACAGCCTTACTAAGGCACTGTGTAGCGTATTTTGATGTCAATCAGTATTTACCTTGACCCTCATTTGCGCTTCAGAGAACCCTAAATTTTTAATATGACCCCAAGTTTTAAAACCAAAATTTGTTTTTAACTCAGTCTGACCCCAATTTTGACACCAAGGTCATTTCTGACTCTCCGTCTTGCACCCCTAGGGGATACACTGCTGTCAACTAACATTGTTATGAAAGTCAAATTTTCAGGAATATTTCACACAATTGACAACTAAAATAACAACGCTTTTCTACAAAGTAAACTCATAATGTTTTAGTCGGACTTTACTTAATCTGATGTCTTTTCTCTAATAAATTCAAATTCTCACAAAATAAATGGACCTGTTTTCAAGTTTCGTTGGCCTACATTTCAGTTGGCCAGAAAGCAATGAAAGCAGGAAATGCCGAAATCGGGTTAAATTGAAATATTATTCTTTAACGAAATGAATAAAAATACATTATGCCTACTGGAACTGTAAGCAACGGTTCATTTCGTTCAAAAAACATCCCCAACATGAACCTACTTGAACTTACTTCAGCATACCTCGACTACCGTCGCATTGCAACAAATTCAAAGGTATGTCAATGAAATGTGAAAATGCATCCATTGCTAGTATCATATTTTCATTCCACCAGGATAAAGACAGCACAGTAGGTATGTTAACTACACATAAATTAGTGGATGTAATGTCATGTGATTTTGATTTTTAATGTAGCTTTAACAATTTTTCAGTCATAATGCTACAATGTCTGCAGGCAGTTTATAGTTATGTCCAGCACTGGGGCATCATGCCGCAGACATGTAGCATGATGTCCCACCCAGTCACATTATCCTGACACCAGGCTAACCAGTCCTAACATTAACCTCTTAATGCGAAACGCCAAGCGAGGCAGCTGTTAGCACCATTTTTGTAAGTCTTTGGTATGACTCGGCTGGGGACCCACGACCTCCCGCATCCGAGACAGATGCTCTTACCACTAGGCCACCGGAGCGGTCATAAATTAGTGAAAGTGTCGATATAGGCTGCCAAGTGTGTGAGATGTTCCTGAAACTTTGATTACTCATTCCGATGTCAACGACATCGGAACACGCTATACAAGGCCGTCATTTGGAATGTAAGACATAGCACTAAATCAAAAACATGTGAATTGTCTTACATTGTAGGACTAGGGGTATATGTCCCATGGGATTGGCTGAAGAACACATTCCGAGTCAGCAATAAATAGAAAAATGGATATAAAAATCAATTAAATCCAATTTTATTTTGGTTTTTTATCAGTATTCAAACATACAAATCTTAATACATCTATCTTCATGAGTAAAATGGTAAAACTGTGTATTTTTGGTTTTTGATTGTGCAACTGGTATCCATTTGAATTGAGAAATGAAGTATTTTTGATTTATATTAAATAACAAATTAAAATAGTACAACATTTTTAAAACACACTGAAAATATAAACATGCTAAATGATTACATTAGCCTAATGTCAGCCATATTGTGATCAATGTTGATTCTAACGGTGAAACAGGAAGCATCACCGTAAGTTAACCCGCCAAACCCCTTTAAAATCACAGGGTAAACATTATATACGTTACTCTTGTGGACGCACTTTCAACATCTTTCACTTTTGCTTTCTCCTCTTCGAGCCTCCGTTTCAATTCCTCAGCCTCTCTGTTCAGAGCATCCAAAGTGTCTTGATTATCAACTCGAAGAGCTTCGGTCGCAGCCATCTTTATTTTAGTATTTTTTGCTAGGGGAAGTTACTTTCAAACCAATATCATTTACCAAAAATAGACTCAATTCTATTTAAAAACATATCGCTTGTGAATTATTAAAATTCTATTACTTTTATTTACAGATCTCATAAAGCAATGTAAATGAGAATTAAGTGAAATAATTATAAGAAAATAGTAATACAGGAAACGGAAACACTTACGTATCCCTTCCAACCCTCAAACTGAAAATACAGGGAGTACTCAGTATCATTCTTTTCTGAGCTTAACTCCATAATGGGCAAGCCACTGGCAGGCTTTTCGTTTTTTGTACAGTACTCTCACAACATCTCGTCTGTTTGAACCCGTCTACCGATTTTAAAAATAGGAAGGTTGATTATTGAAAAATAAAGCTTTCTACGAAAAATGAAGAAGAAAAAAAATAAAATAAGGTCAATAACGTCAAACCGAAGCCACTAACTGACCGAGAGTTTCTCTAATTGGGTAAGTTTATTTTGTTACTCTATCTTTGTCGTTTGTGTTTTTCACAATTTGTGCGTGGTTTTGTTTACCCGCTGGACGTTTCATTGAGGTCGCACCCTCTCTGCTGCTATAAAATGTGTGCGTAATTAAATCATTATTATATAAATAATGGAATCTTATACTAGTAGAAATTAGAAAATATATTCCTATTCGTGACGCTCTCAAGCAAAAACTGCAAGAACGTCAAGAAGCACAAGTTGAATATGCAGAAGAAAAAGAACGATTTTTAAAACTGTTATAAAGGCTACTGAGAAAGTTGCGGAAGTTACTGAGAGTCATCTTCCAGCGTTAAAACAAACTGATAGCAAACTAAAAAGATAGCATAAAGAAACAAACAGACAAAAAAAATTTTAAGAGATCATCCAGCTGGAATAGCTGCTGCTGAACCTCCTGGTAGAGAGGAAGAAATACTTGAAGGTATTGGTGAAATAAAAAAAGATCTTACACCAAAATCTAAAGTAAGAAAAGAAAATATTGCATTGATTAATAAATTTAGAGAAGGTGTTATTAAAGATCTTACTAATAAAGAAATTATTACAGAGGAAATATTACCTAGTACTGCAGTGTTGGATTTTCTATGAACTTTTAAAGCCTGAGTATGCTGGTGTAAATGTTGATAATTTCTTTAATGGATTTATCATATATATTACAACAACAACAAAAAAAAAGGCTAGAAATGATGATCCGAAATATAGAGAATATATTGAAAAAGTAAATAACTTTATGCGGATTTACGTGAACAGCAATCTCAACCTGAGCCACAAAATCCTCAACCAAAAATTTCTGAGCCACACATTTTTAAAACAAAAAAAAAAATTCAAAAACAACTTCAAACACAATCTTTTAAACTACAGTCTCCTAAACCACACATTTTTCAACCACAATCTCTACAAATAATTAATATTAAGAATAAATTTACGACTAAGGGTTTAGGCCGTGTCGCGAAATCAAGATACAAAGAGGCAATAAATATTTCCGCACATGGATACCATCAAACATAAAAATATGCAAAACCTGAATATGCTGATTCTTGGAAAGAAGATGATTGGGTTAAAGATGTATATTCCATATTTACTAAAAAACTTGCTGAAGATAATGAAACTAAATTTAATAAATTTAAAGATGATGCATAAAGAGAAAAAGAAAAGAAGAAGATTCTCCTGGTTTTGTTGGAAGTGGTTTTTCTAATCAAGGAAACGACTGCACTACTTGTCCTGACAGTGTTCTTGCCGATGTTGACCGACTAGAAATTCTGATCGGAGGAAAACGCGCAGGAAACAATTCTCCAGAAAGTATTAATGAAATATCTGATATTTGTCGAAGATTATTTAGAGGCGGCGTTATGGATCGTAATGTTTATCATTCTTTCATTAATGACATTGTCGATGATTATTACTGCGACTGAAAACAATTAATTAATCATTAATCAGCATGTAATTTAAAAATGATTATACATCATGCTCAATGTGGGTCTGTAATAGTTAGGGTAGTAAACTCACGATTGCCAACTTACAAAGCGATTAATGGAAATGGACTTGCAAAACAATTAGGGCTGAAAGCTATTGAAAGCTATTCGCGATAAAGGTATAAGTGCTGTTGGTAATGTTGCCGAAAAGCATATTCAGCAATCAAAGAACGATTAGCCCGTTTAGTACGAAGAAAACCACAGCCATTAAAATTACCCATCACTGACGTTTTGCCTGCAAATATCAGCAAAATAATAAATCAAGCTGCAAATCAAAAACTAAGAGTTGGCTAAAATACCCCAGTCAGAAAAATAAAAAAAAAAGTATAACGGCAAGTTTAATAGCAGGAAGCGGTCTTCGTGTTAGATGATAATAATTTTAATAAAATTTTCAAGCGTATATCCGATCCAGCGGTTGATATAGACGCACCAATTCTTTAAGATGAATCTATACGTGAGTATCATTATTATTCTTACGATGCACGACAACCAAATCAGCGTGGCCGAATTTAGCTGCAAGTTCAAGATACAAGTAGATATTTCTTACCAGCTGAAGCGTTTATTGAAGTCGAAGGAGAAATTATAAAAGCAGATGATACTGCGTATGTAGCTGATGTTAGAATTGGTTTTGTTCATAATGGCATTATGCCGTTGTTTGACAGAGCACCCAATATTACCGACGGAATAAATATTGAAACAATTAAAAAAGACGCTGGTGTTGCTACAACGATATTGACCGACTAGAAATTCAGATATTCATAGGATTATTCAAGAGCAGCTGTTCCGTCAATGGTGTTTGCCAAAAACACTTCTGACTACTCTGATAACAGACAGTATACTATAAGACGACCAAAAAACAATGATGACACCGCTAAAGCTGCTGTGTGGCCGGTGGTTCATGGTGTTAATCCAGAATTTAAATTAGGATTTGCTGCACGTAAATCAATGTTAAAAGGTGATCGTAGAAGATTTTCATGCTTAATTCCACTATCACATATTTTTTGATTTTGTAGAAATGTCAGAAATGTTATTTTTGGGGCGAACAGACGATTGTACTTGTGAGAAAAGCTACTGATGATGATGCACTCTGGCATCCTATCGGTCATGCTGGTAAAGTACTAATTACAAAAAACTTTCATTGTGGATGCCAGTAAAGACCCCAACGCTTGCAGTAGAAGAAAAATTAATTACGTTTATGAATTCGGGTAGAAAAATCGTTGCTATCATGGTTGACAATGACAACAGATAGCGTTCACAGTAATGTTAATGGTTTATTTACATGGCATATAGCATCACAGCAAGGAGTTTCTGCACCACGACATATACGTATTGCTTTACAAGATGCTGCACGAGTAAACTCCCAAACACATAGCCATAGGATATTTGATAATTTAATGTTAGTGATGTTTCTTTAAGGATAAACGATAATCAAGAACCATCTGAAGATATATTGTTAAATTGTGATCTGAATGACGTAGCTCGTGCATATCATCGTTTAATGACGTTTATGGGACGTGATCAAAAAGATACCGGCTTACAAATGTCACAGTTAGATTTTACAAATCTGTATCCGATATATTACTTTTCAATGGAACATGTAGAATTATTTAAACAATCTTTTGTTGATATTCATTTTAAAGCTCTTGTAACACCGGGTGGTGTTAATTACAGAGCAATTACATTATACGCAGTGATAAAGCAATGATACTTGAAAGTGTTGGTGGACGAATGAGAGTTATTGACGCTCCAGTAGAAAAAATGCAATTAAATTGCTCTAGATATTTACAATGTCATATCATCATTTTATCGTTAGTCTGACTCCTGGTCAGATTAGAAAGCTTCAATCGAATTCAGCAAAGAACTATGGAATAAAAATATCGCTTAAAAAAGCATCAGATCACAGGTGGTCAAAATAAACTATCATTGTCAGACATTTCAATAGCGCCAAAACAATCAAAAACAGTCGTTAGGCTCAATCTTTCTGCCGGTGCGGTTAAAGACTCAATTAAAACAAGCGGTATATTTGCACTTCTTCAAGCTATACCAGCGTTAATTGCCGCTGCAGCCCCAGCTGTTGCAAAAACAGCTGCACTTGGTGCTGTTGGAACTACGGTTGGAATGGCATTAAAGAACGCAACAGGACAAGGATTTAAAGAAGGGGAAGGGGTCTAAGATTACCAGGAACTCCTTATCGATATGGAAAATGTCTGAGACTTCCTGGAAACTTTGTTAATCTTACCAATTACAAATTTTGATTTACTAAATTATTAAAGGTAGAAATTTAAGAGGTGTTTTTATGCGTGATCAATTACCAAAACAACCGAGCAATATTGAAACATGTATCATTAATCTTGATAATAGTTCTGGTCCTGGTACTAATTGGGTAGCATACGCAATTGATCCACGTGGAATTATCTATTTTGATTCGTATGGGTTGGCTCCCCCAAAAGGATTTATAAATTACGTAAACACAGTAAAACTCCCGTCTAGTATTCAACATTACCAACACAAACAATAACCGCCCCACGAATATGTGGCTGTGAAGTAATTTCTGTACTCGACACTCTGTCATCATCAACATTACCACCTCATAAAGTCTTGCGCGAATATACAAGTAGACGCGTCGTTTTAAACAGATCTTAAAGTATAATGGTATATATTTAGGGAACAACATTATCAGAACTGAGATCAATGATCGTTTATTAACCGCAGGTGATACAATGACTGGTTCTCTCAATATGACTAATAATAAAATTACTGGTCTTGAAGATCCAGAATCAAGCGATGACGCTGCAACAACAAAAATATGTCGATGACACAAACATTCCGATGATGAATTCGTTATATGACAATCAACGATGGAATGACCACATTTAGATCTGAACACTCTAATCATGCACAAGCGTTTACAAATTTTCGTTGAAACATAAATATAAACTTTAACGAATATTTTGGAAATCCACCCGACATCGACATTTAAACTCTATTATATAAAAACAATTACCAATCATGTAGTATATACGGTAACATCTGGATCAGCATTATGGTGACCACTCAATAAATCCCTTAAACATCGCGCTGAGGTTGCCTTGTTAAACAGGTTATCAGTACTTGGCACTACGACATTTACGATATCCACCACAATACCACGGCGTTATCCAATTAACGAGTTTACTGGATGTTATGTTATGTTGGATCAACACGATGAGGGAATATTCGTGGTCGAACCTAAAGAAAAGGGCAACCCCTTGTTGTATTATTGATGTCTTAAATTATTTGCTAAATTCCCACCTACTTAAAATATAATGAGCTCCCCAATCAACGTTCAACATTACAGATACAATTAAGCCGGTGAATGGCAAGCAAAACTAAAAAATATCGTTGACGAATATACAGTCAAAGTATAAAAATATCGCAGACGTGTAATTGCTGTTGCCATAATTGTATATTCTGCGTCTACTGTTATTGCCGGAACTGGAGTATTATTATCAACACTAACAATGACATCACCAGCAGCTGTAACAATTTGTGCTTCAGCGCAAAAAACAATTGCCGGTATTCTAAACAGCATCGCAAAAAAGTGTACTAACACAAAATTACATGATTATATAATAAAATTACATACAGCGACGTTATCGTACTCCAAAATTATCCTTGTTATTATCAACAAGCGTTGGTGATAGAAAACAATCAGATTTTGAGTTCTTGGAGATGATTAAAATTTACAAGGAAGTAATGACTTTGATAGAATCCATGCCTGATTGTTTTTAATACAACTCAGCCAAAAAACTACGAGGATACCAGTGAGCTCAATTAATCCAGCGAAAGAAATAGCGCTAGCACATTCACAAGTGTATTACAGCTGGCCAAATATCAGATCAAATTCATTTGGTGGATCGTCAGGAAATAATTTGCTTGTATTTGCACCAAAAAAAAAATAAGATGATAGAACTCGTGGCAAGTTGTCAGAATTCCTAAAGGTAATTCTCAGATTGAATAAATCAATGAATAATTCCAGCGCAGAAACAAATCTATAATAAGAAAAGAATAAAAAGTAGCTATCACCATTCAAGAACCAACTTTATCAGCTGCGATAGAAATAAATTCACAAGATTATGTTGTAGACACCTATCAATCATCGATGATAAGTGTGTTAGGATTATCAAGGACCACGAGAACCAAAACTTTCTAATTTCCTCACAGACAAGAAAATATTTATAAATCTTCCAGAGTATCGAAATGAATAACCATGGACTCATATAGGACGAATAAGAAGAGTTCCTTCTCATCCTGAAAATTATTTTACTACATCTGATGGTAAAAAAATAACTTCTTAAATTAGTCAGAACAATACATGATTTTGAAGACGAAACGCTTTATCCAGTTATCGGTGAATACAGATTTTTCAGCTATTTTTCTGACGATATTAAACCTGAATACACACGTGTACATGGTGACCTACGAAATTTATTTACTGATATCACGCAACACTATAATAACGATGTAAAACAACAAATCATCGAAACAATATAACATCTAAATCAAGTTATATCAAATCTTGAATATGTCAACTGGATTATTGTTGACGAGGGGATGTTTGATGAAGAATTAAGTGGAGAAACCACAAAAGGTATTAAATTTACTACTACACTGAAAAATATTTCTCGATCATTATAAAATTACCGAAACAGATCTGCTAAAATTTGTATTACCAGAATTTTGAACTGACAAACTAAAAAAGTCAGTCATTGATCTTATTAATGAAAACTTTCCGCAAATCGTCGAGTCACGGAGAAAAATAGCCCCACCATCAAATATACTCAAATATAACAATGATCCATACGATGGCGGCAGATATATTTCACCAGGACTTGTTAATATAACTTCAACAATCGCAGTCAATCTTGTATCTAATGCAATTGTTGGCAGCTATCAAATAGATCCTATACAATTTAGTTAGGCTCAGCAAGGATATATTTTATATACATTTACATGTTAAGTAACTCCTGGATATTTGAACGTACGAGAACTGACTAATCCGGTCTATTTGTGATATCATAATGTGCTAATAGCAAGGATACATTTCAAACTTACTGATCAATCAGGACAGTTACTTGATTTAACAAATAACAATTTGAATATTAATCTCTATGTAAATTCTTAACGATTTCATGGGTATATTCAAATTATCCAAAAAGTTGCACAAGTCAAGTTATTAATTTTTTATTTTTCAGGTAGATAAAGTCAAACGATAATTAACCATCTCGGTGAAATTTAGACTGGGAGTTAAAGGTGGGGGGGTCCGTTGTTCTTGCCAACGATGGTGTTCCATCTATCGTTTGTAAGGCACCAGTTTTATTCCTTCCATTCGATTTCAAGCGTGTTTGAAATGTTTGGACTCCAGATGTCCTTTTTATCTTGCTCCCACGAGTCCTCCCAACGTGGTTCCCAATACTCCTTTCAGCAAAGGTCATAACAATAGAGGCAAAATTCCTCCGCTTTGGACCAACCTCTTCTTCTTTTGACGAATGGGGATTTTCTTTTGAACCATTTGACGATGAACATGAAGATGTTTGACTCAGCGTTGTTTCTGTTGTTTAGATAAAGGTATCCTGCCTTTCAAGACATTCAAACAACATTCGCACACGGTATCGATGACATCTTTGGAGGCAGTTTGAATGAGGTTTTTTTCTTCCGCATGGGTGGAAAAACTTTGGACAGGACAGACAACATGTATCCATGTTTGACTAAACGAGAAGGCAGTCATTTCCTTTTCTTTCCTTTGAGTTTAGAAGAGGAATGTTTTCTGGAGGATGACATCTTTGCTTGTTGGTTCCGGGACACACACAAAATTCACTGACGTCGATGTTTTATCACACACCCTTTTATCTTTTATTTTTTACTTTTGCTTCGTCGAAAAGGTGACAATATGTTTTCCAAAATCGCGAAAGAAATCCTCCCCTTTAGTTACTCCTCTTTTTCTTTGGACTACTGTGTCTTTTCTGGGGTTAAGGTCCATGCATGACTAAGCGTTTCTTCGGATGACGAAACTACCCTTTTCTTTTTCCTTTTGGACAGGAGAATGACGGTAGTGACGGAGTGCACTTCTTTGAGGTGACATCTTTTGGCGTTCAGGATAACAAAAACACTGATTCCATCCTTTTGTCACAAGTCTTTTTTATACTGGAACGCGTCGCCACTGATTGTCTTTAAGTCGTATCAACTTGATGACAGGCATCACGCATCGTAGAGGGGTTCGTAACGGACTAAATCAAGACAGTTCTTGCTTGGACAAATCCAGTAAACTCTGTAACATACCCGATCTCTCTTGTACTTTGATTTTGTGAGCAGGTACTTTCTGAGCAGCTGCCACTGCAGCTAAAGAGGAGGAAATAGTCACCACTGGAGGTGAAGTTTGCGGAGACGCGGGTTTCCATTGTTTCATCAACTGAGGAAGAACGGGTGTCAAATTGGGTTTCGTAGGCGTCACCATTAACGGAGAAGTGGAAGAAGCTGAGGCTACAGGATACGTCGTTGTTGCAGGTCGTGGTTTGCAAATGTAAGTTTGCGTCCTGGCCGAAGTGTCTCTCTTACGGTTAGAAACTGTTTTCTGAGGGCTTTACTTTGTTGAAACAAATTTTGAGTAATGTAAATGACACTGGCATTACGAAGATGCCCTTTGCGCGTAAACCAATGTTTAATTTCTTCGTTTTCTCTTAACATGTCGAAAATGACCAGATGGGTTTGAGTGGGGTCAGACACGATTCCATCGTCTTCGTTAGGAATACCTTCCACAAGCACGATGGAATCGCCTTGACTTTCTCGCATGAGACTGTACGCCGATTGCCACTCTTTGTAACACCAGTAGTTAAGTGGGCCACTATACGTACAATGGAAATTAGCATTACGGAGACCCCTGTGCGAATATACGTACAATGGAAATTTAACATGGCGAAAAATCGTGGGTTAATATACGTACAAGGGGAATTAACATGGGAAAAAATTGTGGGCCGATATACGTACAAGGGGAATTTAACATGGGGAATAGAGTTTGGGGGTTGTTTAGGGACAAAGGGGAATTGAATATGGGATTTTTTTTTAAAAAAAAAAATTTTTTAAAAAGGTGTAGGCAATGGAAAGGCTATCTCTTTTCGAGAAATATGGCTGGCCCTGAAAAGGGCCTTTGGGTTTTCTTCTTCTTCTTCTGCTTCTAGTTTCTTCTTTTTCTCCACCAAGTTCTTATTTTATCTCCAACACTCTTTCTCTTCTTTTCTTTCTTTTTTTTCTCCTGCTCTTCTTTCTTCTTCTCTTCCTCCTCTTCTTTCTTCCTCTTTTCATTTTCTTCTTCTTTTTCAATTTTTTCATTCCATGCTCTCATCCTTATCCTTTCCTCTTCATCCTCCTTCTCCTCCTTTATTTCTTTCAACAGATCACTGATGATTACCTTCATTTTTCGTAAATTGTTTATCTCCATCTTCACTCGATGGGGACTATAAGAATAGTGATCCTCGTTTAGGTTAACCAACATTTGCTCTATCATTCCTAAATTGTCGAGGACGTTTTGCAATTTTTCCATTTTGTCCATTTGGTTAGAAGCCATCTTCTTTTTTTATTCTTTGCAGAATGGTTTGAACGACGAATACTGTGGGCTCTTATACGAAAAGCGCGGACGTGAAGGAAAACATCCCCCTACTTTTTCATTTCATATAATAAAACCCTAACTATACTCTCCACATTCGCTAAGAAACAATAAACAAAATCCATAATCTACTATCCACACAATCGTACGTGAGCGGTTACAAAACCCAAACTATACTCTCCACATACGCTTAGAAACAATAAACAAAATCCATAATCTACTATCCACACAATCTTACGTGAGCGGTTACAAAACCCAAACTATACTCTCCACATACGCTAAGAAACAATAAACAAAATCCATAATCTACTATCCACACAATCGTACGTGAGCAGTTACAAACACAAACACACAAACACATACCCTCGCACTATGAAAAAAGAGTTAGTGTTTATAATCACACTACTCTACCTACACACACACACACACACACACACACACACATTGGCAAATCGATAGTTATTTCTTTTCTAGAGTATTGGGTAGCCCTTAAAAGGGCTGTTTTTTTTTTTTAACTCCAGATGCACCTATCTAATGGTTGCACCTTGCTGGCCTGGCGCCACACACGCATCTTCTTCCCCAGTCTCATTTCACCTTTCTTCTGGGGAGCGCAGAGGGAGGATGATTCGCTTCAACACCCCAATCCTCTGTCTCGGGAATATTGTACGACATCCTCTCTTCTAGTTTCTTTTCCTCCTCTTCCCTCTGTCTTCTCTCCTCCTCTTCGTTCTTCATTCTTTCCTCTTCTACTATAGCCTCCGCGGCCAGTTCATTTAACAGGTGCCTGACATATTCCAGATGTATCTGGAGTTCAAGAAGTTTGCTTATTCTGCTATTCATTCTTGTGTTGAACAATCAACAAGGGTAGCTAGACTGCCCAGCGAGTTTCAATTTATAGTGAAAGCGCGGACGTGATGGAAAACATCCCCTAAAAACATAAAATTGATCTTACCTACATCATGACCAAAAAACAACAACGCGCGGACCTAAAAGAAACACTCACTCACTTTTTATGCTACCCATCACTATTTTAAATTTTTTTTATAAATCACTTCAATAGACTATCCACATACTCAAAGCAATCCAATCTAACCCCAAATTTACACCTCAAACACCAAAAAAAAGGCATCATTTTAATCTACTATCCATACCAACTTACTTAACCACTTACAAACACAAACACACAAACACATACCCTCACATTTTTTTAAAAAAGAGTTAGTGTTTATTTTCACACTACTCTACCTACACACATTGGCAAATGGATTGTTATTTCTTTTCTAGAGTATTGGGTAGCCCTGAAAAGGGCTGTTTTTTTGTTTGCTATGGCATTCTTTTTTAGTTTCTAAGAATGCGATGTCCTCTGATGATAGACTTTCTGGCGATAGGTCTGCTTCTTCGAAAAGAGAAGAAGAACTCTTTGGTGTCGATACGACAATCGACAAAGCCTCTGTCAGCCTCAGGTTGCTGCTGATGTTGTTGTTGTTGCTGCTGTTGCTGCTGTCTCTGAAGTCTGTACTTCTCCGTCCATTCTTCTTTCTCCCTGTTCATTTCTTCTCTGAAGAGCTCTTCTATCAGGTCTTCAGTGAATTTTAACATTCTCACATTCTCTATTTCTTCTGGCTTCGGTATCAGACTGTGTCTGACCCTATGCAAATTCACGTAGGCTTCGTTGAGTTTAGCTAGTTTTAGCACATCTTCTTAGGAGGATGAGTCGACAATGGATGGTTAGACTGGAAACAACCCCGGTTCTTAAAGTCAAAGCGCGGACGTGAAGGAAAACATCCCCCATACGGTTTTCGAGCCGCAACGTTCAGTGAGTGTCATGCGAGGGATAGTAAGAAATGAAAGAGCATCAATCCAACATTCTTATAGCTAAACAAACCACAAAGGCATTTTTCTTCAAAACACAACATTTTTTATTCAAAAATCACTTAACACTAAACAACAACTCTAACATTTTTAACAATAATCCAACATGATAACATCAAACAATTTTTTTCAAAACACAACATTTTTTATTCAAAAATCACTTAACACTAAACAACAACTCTAACATTTTTGACAATAATCCAACATCATAACATCAAACAATTTTTTTTTCAAAACACAAAATTTTTTCCACAGTCTCCTCACATTCCGTCTTTAAAGTTTCTCCACTAGGTAAAGAGGGATAACAGTCTTCCATGGTTTTTAGTAATCTAGGATGACTTCTCTCAAACTGTTGATTTCTATGGTATTATCGAATTCTGCATACAGGATGACGTTCACCGTTTCATCAGGGTCTCGGTCTTTAAACTGAATTTCCACACGAATCTGGCCGGATTTTATAGGGTGGAAATGTCCCTCGTCGCTGCCTTGGTCTGGAGTGAAATCGAAAGCCCACAAAGCGTAGCCTCCTGCATAATCCTCGTACGTAATACCGTGACTGGTATTGGTTCCTAACTGTCCGGTGGCTTCGTACAGGGACAAGTACGATCTCAAGTAATTCTTCTTGGTAAAGTCAGGTTCGAAAGGTCGGGTACACAAGGTCTTGCCATCGCGACTGACTTCGACTTTGGACACGCCAAAGTGTTGAAAGTAGAAAGGATTTTTTTCGGCAGCTCCGTTGAAGGCTGTATTCTCGACGATACCAACGATCAAACGTTTGGGTAACTGTCCTTGGAACAGATGATCTTCGATCATGGATCGCTGTCCCTTGGGAATGGTGAAGGTTTTCACTTCCACGCGTCGTATGGGATACTTGGCAGTCGTTCTGCTCAACGTCTGACTGATGTCGTTTCCCACTTTAGGTAACACTTCCACACGGCGTACGTAGAGTCTGGCTTCTAGGATTTTGGTTTTGTAACCGTCACTATCAGCCATCAAATGGAAAGCGGCACTGCTACGATTCAGTCTCAGGCGGACATCCACCCCGTTCAGCAAATACTTTTCTTGCAACATATATGTCCAAATGCAAACGATCCATCAGTTCTAAACTTGTGTCGGCTCCCGTGATTCTCTTTCTTCGTTCTACAAATCCATCATTGTTGTCTTTCTTTTCATCAGTTTCCAATATTTCAAACTTGGTAGGTTCGTCAGCTTCCCATACCACACAGGCATTGAGATGAGTGTTCTTGGCATCTATTCCGTACGTCAAGAGATTTTCCAGGTAGGCACGATAAGGGTAAGTATCCATGCTGCTACTGACCAGTTTGTTATTCAAGTACAAGTCCACTCCACTGAACAAGGAATGCATGAAATTGTTGACGGGAGCTACTGCTTCATCGTCTATAGCACCTCCAGTCTTATCTAGAATTTTGACTTTCAGGTACAAGTAACTGCTATTCAGATCGATGTAATCTTCGGGCTGTCCTTTGATTTCAAACTCGATGGGAGCGGAATCGGTCAGTGAGGAGACGGGGTGAAATTCCACCCACTGCGATTCTTGCATCGTCATCATCGTGGGGGGCATGGCAAACAGATCCAGTTCCGTCTTGGAACAAGCGCAAGATTCTCGGTGCATCATTTTTTTGTCTCTTTTCTCAATAATCGAAAACGTCTAAGTCTCGAACGGTTCTTCTTTTCTTGGCCTTTCTCGCTTGAAGTCTGGTGAAAGGGTGTTTTCTTCGTCGTCTCTTTCTGCCTTGTCCTTGCCAAATGCCTGACTCGGTAGCGTGCAGGGCATTTATAGGTGTTTCTCGTTGGCCTAAAATGTCTTTGCCCGTTTGCAGCAAGACATTTTTGCCTGCCCTCATGAAGGCTTCTTTAGGGTTTTGTTTGTCGATGATGACATTTTGGAGAAATTCTTTGCCTTGCGTCAGTACCGCATCTTTCAAGGCGTGCAATCCGCGTGTCACCATCGGTTTCAACACCGGGGCCACCGAACGAAAGGCCGATTTTAACATATCTCCTAAGCCGTGTCCTCGCTGTCGAGCAACCCCTCGGTACACTGGATACATGACTTACGAATCGTGAGAAAACCGTTTTCGAAAATGGAGTTTCACCGTGACTTTTCCTTTGGTGAATGGAATATTTTGTCCCAAATCTCCTTTTATAGTAATGTTGACCGTGTCCAAATACGACTTACTGACAGGCAAATAGTGAGGATGGACAAATTCGCGGTGGACGTGGTAAGTGTTTCCACCTTCCTCGTCAGTGTTCGTGGCAGAATCCACTTTGAAAGGAATGACACGCAGTAACGGTACGGAGGTGTGTCCCACCACGTTATACTCCACCACATCGGAGTACACAAACATCAAATTCAGTCCTTGGTTCAGTTCTACCGGGGCACGAAATAACTTGCTAAAAGACTCGTTGTCGTAAACGATGGGTAATTCGCTTTTCTTCATCATGCTCATTCTCAGGTTCATGTCTCCGCCCAACATGTCATACAATTCAGGACAAAATAAAATGGACAGGATTTTACTCCGTTCAAATTTCATTAAGAAGCGACGAGCTGTTTTGTGGTACTCCATGGTGACACTTTTGTTAACATGCTCCAAAGCTTTCAGAAACACGGCATTAAACCTGGAGGCTATGGTGCTGACCAAATGTTGACCACTAAAATAATAGCCTCGGGAAATGAACAAGTGATAGGTGGTGTACTTTTGTGTACGGGTTTTCTTGTCATATTTGACATTGCTATCCATCCACTGTTGCAATTGTTCGTCATGAACTTCCACATCAAAAAAATTTTGATTGGGAAGGACATTGAGGACTTGGGTCGGGTGAATCATTTCTACTAAAGCCACTTCCCAATGGGCTTCGTGATCTAAGGGGATGGCTTGAGGTAATTTGGCCGTGTAACAGCACAACGTGTTCTTGGGAAACACCTCCATGGAACTGTCACTGGGTAAGGTTAAGTAAAATTGGTTTTGGTGACTCATAATTCCAGAGTTCTGTGGCTGTCCGAGGGGTTAGTGGACGTCAGAGGCGTGTCTCCGCCCAAAATGGGGTTCTGGTTGTGGTTGGAGTGGTGACTGGCACTGGCACTGGACACAAGGTTCCCGGGGTTCCCGTTCGAGGTGAATTTCAGGGAGGGATTAGGAAGCAGGTAACCGATGCAACTGCTCAATAAAATGGTCCACAATTGTTTGTCTCCTTGTTGCAAACTCAAATTGGCGATGGCTGCCCCGATGACACAATACAGCACGAAGAATTTGGCAGAAAAAGACGATTTGCGTTTTAGGCACACGTTCTCCACACCACACCCACAAGGGTTGTTTTTGTAAATCTTGCACAGAAGAACTAGGGGAAGAAGGAGTGGTCGACGTAGCTGCGTCTGTGTGAAAAGGCATGATGATCACTTCTTTTTATAGTCGATGACTTGCGAAGCGTCGATCCATGAATCAAAACTGGGTGGATATCCTTTCCAACGTACTTTGACTTCTTTGACACGTCGTTTGCCCACTTTACGGGTTCTGCGTTCGAGAATGCTTTCGATGTCGTACACGTCGTCTTCTTTTTTGGTGACACGTTGTAACTCGGGCAAATAAAACGTTCCTTTGAGCACTTCTCCGTTCATGTCTTCCAATTTATAGACGGCAGGATGACGGCCATGCACTCGTCCAGTGACGCGAAACAATTCGGTCGTCCAGTTAGGTAAGTAACCTTTGTCAAAAGTGCGTTTGGTTTTGCCAATGCGCACCCAATCTCCTACGGCCAACTCTCCACTTTTCTTGGGGACAGCTCTCGTCGGGGACGTACCAAACAGGCGCTCAAACACCAACACTTCGTTGTCGGGAGTCACGTCTTGCGGGGCACGTCCAATGCTTCGATGGTAAGATTGGTTGTACGCTTGCACCAGGTGCGGTAAGATGTCGATGTACTTCAGAGTGTGGTGATGCGTAAAATATTTCCACATGCGTTCTTTCAAAGTGCGTTGAAGACGTTCCACGATGCTGGCTTTGGTTTCGGGATTCTCGGTGGTAAAAAAATGAATGTCACGTTTCTTTAATTCTTTTTGGAAAGCTTGGTTCAGAAATTCGGTGCCTTTGTCCGTTTCCCATCGAAGAGGGTGACGACCGCTTTGTTTCAGCACTCGTTGCAGGGCTCGCACTAACTCGCTGCTCGATTTGGAAGTCAAGGGTACGACCCAGGCAAATTTGGAAAAGACGTCGATGACACAAAACAAATATTTGTAGCCACGATTGTAGCTGGCCAAATGAGAGACATCGGCTAAATCGGCTTGCCATTGATGATCGATGCCTTCCACTCGGGTGCGACTTCTGGCAAACTTGCGTCGAATGGGTTTGTGTAAAGTGTAGGTAGCTTGTTCTTGTAACCATCGTTGCACTTGAGGTAAACGGAGACTTTTCAGTCGAGTTTTGGCAGCACGATACAATTTTTGAACTCCTGCGTAACCTGCAGGATGGGAGGGATCGTAGTAAATGCTGGCTAAGACTTTTTCCATTTTTTGTGTTGGTTGGTGTGTTAATAAGGCACCCACTCTTGGAGGATGCTACTCTTTTTCTCTTGGGGTATTTTCTTGGATTGCAATGCTTTGCGTGTGCGACCGGCAATAGGTGTTGAAGAGGAGGAGGATGTCTGAGCGGGGGATATCGGTTCTTGTTTCACTTCTGTCTTCACTTCTGTCTTCACTTTCTTTTTCTCTTGTGATGAAGAAGGGGTGGTCATCATCTTTTTAATGCATCCAATTCTGGAGGTAGGTGGTGTTGTTAACTTGCGTACTTTTTCTGGTGGAGTTTGAAACCCTTCTTCTTCTTCTTTTCCTTTTTCTGTCTTGGTCACTGGTACTGGTACTGGTACTGGTGATGGTGCTGGACTTTTCATCAAGGTCTTAAAATCTTTCAGAGTGGGTAGAGCTGTTTCGTCTAAAGCTTTCTGGTGAAAGAGTTGCAGTCGTTGCAAGAGTTGACCGTACTTTTGCGATTTTTCTGTTTCGGACAAATCTTGGCGATCCATCAAGGACTGCAGTTCGTGTTGTAACTGGAACATCTCGCTCAAATGGGGATTGGGAGGTAAATGCGGTGTGTGTTGTTCTTGCCACCGATGGTATTCCATCCATCGTTTGTAAGGCACTAAAGCTAGTTTTCGTCCTTCCATGGGGTTGTCAGCGGTCGATTCTGAGATCTTGGAACTTCCGAGGCCTTTTTATCTTGCTCCCACCAGTCCTCCCAACATGGTTCCCAAGACTCCTTTCAGTATGGGGCCTAACAAGAGAGGTAAAATACCTCCACGTTGCACTAACATCTTCTTTTTTTGACGAATGGGAATTTTCTTTTGAACCATTTGGCGAAGAACGTGACGATGTTTGCCTAAGCATTGTTTCTGGTGTTTGGACAAAGGGATCGTGCCTTTCAAAACGTTCAAACAACATTCGCACACGGTATCGATGACCTCTTTGGAGGCTGTTTGAATGAGTTTTTTTCGTAGGGGTGGAGAAGCTTTGGACAGGACAGATAACATGTCCCCATGTTTGGCTAAACGTGGTGGCAGTCCTTTCCTTTTCTTTCCTTGGGGTTTTCTGGAGGGTGACATCTTTGAGTCTTCAGGAGCACCAAAAAACACTGATACCCGACTTGGTCACAGGCCTTTTTTATACTGGAACGCGTCGCCACTGATTGTCTTTACATCGTATTAGTTTGAGGACAGGCATGACACGTCGTGCAGGGGTACGTAACGGACTAAATCGAGCCAGTTCTTGCTTGGACAAATCCAGTAAACTTTGTAACATGCCCGATCTTTCTTGAACTTTGATTTTGGGAGAAGGTACTTTGTGAGCAGCAGCCACTGCCGCTAAATTGGAAGGTCCTGCCACTGGGGAAGTTCTTTTGGGGGTCATCAACGGAGAAGTTCTTGGTGTGATCAACGTCTCCAAGTACTCTTCAGTTCTGGGTGTCATTAACGGAGAAGTGGACAAACGTGAAGCTGCCGGAGACGCAGTCACCGCCGTGGCAGGTCGTGGTTTGCGAGTGTAAGGTTGCGTCCTGGCCGAAGTGCCTCTCTTGCGACTAGTTTTCTGTGGACTTTTCTTTTTCTGGGGGCTTCTTTTCTTTTTCCGGGGTGGTGGTGGTGTCTGGTCAGAGGAGGGTCCTGCCACTGGAGAAGTTCGCCTTGGGGACCTGGTCTTTTTCTTCTTGGGGCTTCGTTGGACTTTTGTCTTGGGTATAACTTTGGGGGCATTAGGATCCCATCTTAAGAGTGAGCGAATGATGACCCCTCCTAGAGTACCGCTCCCTCCAGGTTTCAAAATGATTTGTTTTTTGGTTTGAGTGTCGATGCGGGGATCGGCCAGTTGGACCAAAGCGACTTTGTTTCGATCGAAAAAGCGTTTGGTTTGATGAGGAATCTGAATGATTCCTTGGAGTAATTGACGTGCCGTCACCGTGAACCATCGCAAGACTTCTTTGAGACTAGCTTCTAAGACACGAGCTCGTGTTTGTGGATCTTTTTCTCGACTGATGCCATACAAGGCACGAATCAATTTGACGGGAAGATGCGACTGAAGGGACGTCATGTTCGCACTGAGAGTGAGACAGACGAAAAAGGGTCTGAGCTTTTATAGATTTTTTTATGGGGAGTGAAATGAAGTCGAGGACGGAGACGTGTACAGGACAGGCCCTCCGTCTTGGCACCAGTGGTGAAACAAGTGGGTACGAAATCGCAAATCCTCGGGAGTCGTAGGTTTCAAATCGACGAGTAAATAGGCGTGTGGAGTTTGAGTGGCATCGTCGTACGCCTGAGTCAGCCAAGGCGTTCCTAACTGTTTGGCTAAGACTTGCACTTGCGATTTATCTCGAGGGCTTTTAAACAAGACCACGTAATGCGCATTGAGACTGATGGTGCGATGGGCTTTACTTTGTTGAAACAAATTTTGGGTGATGTAAACGACACTGGCATTACGGTGATGCCCTTTGCGCGTGAACCACAGTTTAATTTCTTCTTCGTCTTCTCCTAACATGTCGTCGAAAATGACCAAATGGGTTAGACGGGAGTCAGAGACGATGCCATCGTCTTCTTTAGGAATGCCTTCCACAAACACGATGGAATCGCCTTGACTTTCTCGCAAGAGGCTGTACGCCGATTGCCACTCTTTGTAACACCACACGATTCGTTGAGGGGGTCGATCGATCAAATGATGTTTATGTTCGATCAAACGTTTGACGAATTCGGTTTTGCCTGAACCGCTAGGTCCAGCAATGAGCATGTTAAAGGGATGGCGAAGATACAAAGCCTCCCAACTGGCACGATCTAAGTGTTCGTCGATGACTTTGACAGTAGAGGAAGAGGGAGCAGAGACAGCAGAGGTAGCCATGGTGTGAGAAATGTCACTTGTGACACGAAAAACAAACAAGACAAGAGTTTATATACTTTTTCAGAACACGTTTATTGAATGTTTTTTTCAAACATGAATACGAAAGACAAAAATACATAAAAGCCAAAGGCTTAAGTACAAGAATAAAAGGCACATGATAACCATGAACGTGGAATAAACACAAGTGTCTGTACAACATGTTTTGGGTAAAGTTCTAACCAGTTCTATAGTAGGGTAAGGTCACACAAGTGTCCTCCCGAAAGGGTCTTTCAGGCCTGTCCACGACAGTCCTGTCCTGGGTGACGGGTTCTTCTGGCACCGTCACTAACACAGGTTGAAAAGTAACTTTTTTCCTTGAATAACTCTCGTGCATACTGGGTCACCTCTTGTGTCCAAGCCTCAAAACCCTGGTCTCGGTGATGTCCAACATTTGACTCCTAACCAATCTGGTTTCTTCTTCGTCAAAGACATGGTAAGTTGCTTCAATGAACAATGAACTATCGATCTTGCCTAGGGTTCCTTTTTATATACAGACCAATACCGACGTGACCGTACGGTAAGGTGAAGTGATTGGGAAGTCGCACTCGCTTCTGGTATACAATTTGATAGACTTTTTCCAAGGGTGGACTGACGATGTGGTGAGTGGGTAAACGTACAATCTTGTTCGGTTGATAGGTGGTCACTTTAAAGTTTCCATCCTCTCCCGATTGCAAGGCTTCTTTCAATACCCCAAAGTTGACCACTCGACTGGTACGATGATTCAGAGTCAGTCCTTTCACTTTGCACGTGGTGTGCACTTCTCCTTGTTTGTCCCGGTATTCGTAGCCGTAATTTTTGGGACCACCACTGACGAAACTTAGAATCTTGTCGTCGGGATGCTCGTCTGTCCAGGCTCCTAAACGGTCTCCTTCGATGTCAGGGTGCTGTTGAATCGGGTGATGAATGTAAATGCAACTGTCCGTGTCAAAGTACAGGACGCGTTCTTCTAACAGTTCTAAAACTTCGTACAATTTTAACCGAGCATGAGCTGTCACGTAAGCCGCAATGATGACATTTCCAAAAGGGCCGTCTTGTACAAAGTCCAGATCTTCTTCGTAATTGACCAAGATCAAATCCTCTCGAACGACGTCCACGTGTTTCATGTATTTGGTTTTGTCGTGAATCATCTGGAAGTAGCGGGAAGGTTCTGTCAAATATTCCGTCTTGGGTACACACGGTCGTTGTGCCATTTTACCCCACAAGCAATTTAACATCACATTGGCAAACGATCGCCTGCCTTCGTTTTTTTCGATGTGGTCTAAAGAGATGCCTTCTTGTGCATAGTATTTCTCTTTGAATT
Source organism: Sinohyriopsis cumingii (assembly GCA_028554795.2). Classification (NCBI taxonomy): domain Eukaryota; kingdom Metazoa; phylum Mollusca; class Bivalvia; order Unionida; family Unionidae; genus Sinohyriopsis; species Sinohyriopsis cumingii. The sequence continues at coordinate 125,776 of JAPYKE020000397.1, forward strand.
GTATTTGGTCTTCGGGAGTGTGACACCAGGAAGGATAGCCGCTGGCTTCTTGTTTCAGTTTCAAAAAGGCATCCACGTAGTCGGCGAAAATGCCTTTCTGAGTAGGGTCACCCTTGGGGTACTGTTGTGTCTTGGGAAAGTGGCAAATTTCGTACACTTCTAACAGTTGGTATCCCATGTCCAGAGCTTTGAACAATTCCACGCTGACCCAGGTTCCCGTCAAGGCACGTTCCTCCTGGCTGTGATGGCAAGGTTGGTCCTGGTTGCACGTTTCGGCACAAGTACGGCACAATGGAAACATCAGTTTGCCTTGACAATGGTGAGGTAAGACGGGATGGTATAGGTTCGTGGGAGGCAAAACTTTACACTTGATCAAGCCTTCGTGTTGTCGAATGTTTTTCAGGTCGATGTGTTCCGTCAACAATTGCGGGTGCCCTACAGGAAAGCGACAATATTTGCACACGTAGGGATACAGCGAACACACGTCCAAGTATTTGATTTCTTCTCCTTTCTCTTCGTCGGCTTGGTACAGCAAACAGGTGGCATTGGTCCTTCCTCCGTACAAACTATCCCTCGGGTTCAGCGGGTCCATGAACTGGTAACTTTCCACGAGGCGTTTAAACTCGGGATCGGTTTTCAAACGGTGATCGTACTCGTGTTCCCACATTTCCACCACTTGGTATCCTTGCTGTTCTAACTTTAGGCGTCGCTGACAAGTGTCCTGGTACAAGTCTTCCATGGTTCGTTGCAAAAACTGATTTTTAGTGTCACGGTCAGGGTAACAGACGGGACATCCGTGAAATAAGCAACCGTTAAACTCGTACACGATCTTGGGGTTTTCTAAGTCCCAGCCATCGACCGAATACGTTCCGATGGTCTTTTCGCCTCCTCCGTTGCGGGCATGCTGAATCCATTTGTCTTCCTTGTCGCACAAGTAATGTAACCAACGTAGGGCTTTGACCGAGTATTGACGCTTGACATAGTGGGTCGTTTGAGGACTGATGACAGCCACGGTGTTTTCAGGCATGAATCGTTGGCGGTACACTAAGGAACACGCTTTGGCAATGGTGCAAGCTTCTTTCAAAGGATCGACCCCTCCGTGTTCCATGAACAGTTCTCGAAATTTTCCACAGCAACGCCGTAAAATGTCCACGTCGGAACGACAATACTTTAACATTTCTTCCTGAAAGTCGAAGGGGTCAGAGGCATGAGCCTGGTACCAAGCGTAGAAAGCTTCTCGTTGTTCGGTACGCATGTTGTCGGGATCGTAATAGTGAGCCTCAGGCAAATGGGGTAGAACGGCATGTTGATTGGCTTCCGTATTGAAAAAGTGTGGAAAGTACCCTTTAGCCATTTCTGTCATTCCAAACGTTTTAGGCATTCGACTCAAAGGCATGGCCAAGTAACTCATCGAATCTTTAAACTGCACTTGTCCCACTTGCATGAAAATGATTTTGGCTCCGTTCAAAATCACTTTAGGACGTTCGGTGCCATGTTCCGTATAGTACCTCAAAAGAAACTGTCCATCGTATCCGGAGAAATTGTGAGCCATCACCGTGGCATGACGATGACAATCTCCGTAACGTTCGATGTCCTCTTGGCTCCACGTCTTGTCGATGGGGTCTAAGACCCATCTGGCAAAATCGGCTAACGTTTTCGGTCCCCGAAAGATTTTTTCACGTCCTCCAGGAATCTTGCTGCAGTGAGGGCAATGACTGAAGATAGGTTCTTGAATGCACTTCTCGCACGCTCGATGAGCCACGCAGAAATTAGGAATGTGAATGCCGGTCTCTTGCATGCATTCGAAATCGAAAAAGATGAAATTGCCTTTCTTCTTGTGACCGTCCTCTTTCTCTGGTGGGGGTTGGTATTTTTGCACGTAACATTCGTGTTCCAAGTCCACGATGTGGTGACAAATGTGACATTTTTTCTTTCCTCGACGTACGTGTGCCTTGGCATTGTTGGTACGTATGCCTTGTCTACACGTAGGGCACAATCTCAGGAGTTGACAAGCACATTTCTTCTGTGAACCTTGTGTTTTCAAATGTTGTTGGTAACAGGTAGGGCTGACAAACGTGCGCAGACAAGTCGAACAAGGCACTGGTTCTTCGCTCAGACAGGGTGGAGAGGCCAAACATCCTGGGCATTTCCATCCACAATGCTTGTGTTGCTCTCGATTATTATAACCATAGTCACATTTCTCACAGTAATATCTGTATCCCAGGAATCCGGTGATACTGGTAATGGTATCGAAATGGTCATCGTGATGATAAACATGAATGTATTTTCCGTCCTTAAAGTCTTGGCCTCGAAACAACAGAGACCCGCGCATTTCTTGAGGGTGCACTTTGAAGGTGTAGCGTGGAGCTAGGGCATCTTGCAATTTTTGCATCTCAGGAATGCCACAGGGTGTGTCTTTGGACAGGCCAGCTTGTTGCAACAGGAGTTCTGCTTCGTTTGGTTGTTTGGCTCGATCGGATCGTTGAATAGTGTTCCAGGTTCTTTTCCATTCTGTCGTGTCGTTCTTGTTGGCATAGGTTCGTCCCACCACGATGGCACGGGCTAAACACATCTGGTCATGAGGATTGTGAATTTGGACAAGACTACGCTTAATGCTGCGAAGCTCGTTCACTAATAACATCTTTTTGCGTCCTGTCCCTTGAGGAAGAGAGACGTGGGCCATTTTCAGTGTGGCTTTACCATCGGTGATGTCAAACTGGTCATTAGATTGTTGTACGTGTTGAATCTTGTCCATGATTTTGAAAGGGGTTAGTTCTGTATGTCTGCTAAACTCGATCCAAACAGGGGATTTCAAACCGTCGTGATCTATGGATAGTGTCAAGCGATCGTCTTCTTTGGGTTGACATTGTCGCTTGAGTGCGGTGAGCAAAGAATCCCACATCTCGGTGATGAACCCTTCTGCTTTCTCCAAGGGTACGTCGTCCTTGAAATCTTTAAACTTCACCGTGTAGGTGTAAGCCGTGGTTCTAAATTTTCTAGAGGAGCGCTTTTCCGTCTCTCGAATGGAATAGTATTTTTCAGGGTTGACTAAGGGTGACGAACTTGGTTTAGAGGTTTCAAATTCTGGTTCACTCATGTCCTCTTCAAAATCACTGGCATGAATTTGTGCCAAGATTTCAGCCCTGGTACGAGGCGATAGATCACGTTTCTGCCTCTTACTTTCTTCTTCTTTCTTCTCGAATGAATGGGATCGTTTCATCTTGAGTGCAAAACGTCAAATGACTCAAGTTTAAACACCATAGACTAATTTATAGTCTTGGCAAACCAGCGTATATAAAAAGGGTGTGTGTCTTGTCCTTTCACTATTCATTTCACTCTCAAGCCGAGCACAACGATGGAAGAGACTACCCAGATGGAACGTTTCGTCAGAGCTTTGCGAGGGGTCATTAGAAAATTCTCTTCAGACCAGCCGACGGACTACTCTCCTTCCTTTCGAGATAAAAGTCAAGATACTTGCTATATCTGTCAGAAGAAAGGGCATTGGTCTTCAGAGTGTCCAGACCGTCAAAAAAGAACAAAAACAGGGACTAAAAGAGACAAAAGTCAAGATACCTGTTATTATTGTAAAGAAAAAGGACATTGGTCTCCAGATTGCCCAAAAAGGAAACAAGAGGAGTCAGAAGAAAAGAAGGATTCTTCAGAAGAAGAGAGGGATTCTTCGGAAGAAGAGAGGGATTCTTCAGAGGAAGAAGAGGAAGAAAGAAGACAATTCTATTTAAAAGAAGCAAAGAAACAGGAGAAGAAAAGAAGAAGGGAAGAAAATGAGGAAAAAACGGTGAAGAAATTCAAAAAACAGAGAGACTAAACAAGGAGAAAGAAGAAGTCAATGAACTTTTAATTAAAGTGTTCTGTGGTGAATTGTGAATTGGATTGTAAAAAAATGGATAAAAGAATACATGAATGATATAAGGTAAGTGTCTTTGAGTTTTGATTTTAAAATAAGAAGCTACACTCACGCACTCATACACAGACACGTACTATAAGGGTAAAATGGGTGGGGGTTTATTTTTGAGTTACTGACAAATTGAAATTGTATTTCTTTTCGAGAAATGTGGGTGGCCCTGAAAAGGGCCTTTTTATTTTGGTGTAGGGGTGAGTTTAACCAATCAACTTTAACTGCCTTAAGCCTTTGCCACGGCCAAGGCCTACTTCTGATGATTGGGTTGAAATCACTAAGGGTGGTACGACAGGCTTAGTCTCAGTGTTGGCGTGTTTAGCTCGGGAAGGTCGTATTCTCTTCGGTCGTGATAAAGAAGTCTGATACATTTGTTTCAGACTTCTTAACTCCGCTAAAATGTCCAACAGTACCGTAGCCGTTTGATTTTCACCCTCTTGTTTCTTTGCTGCTACTTCTTCTTGCTGTTGTTGCTGTTGTTTTTTTCTTACCTCTTCTTGTTGCTGTTGCTGTAGGAGAAAAGCTTGTTCCGCTTCCTTTTGTCTTTGCATAAATTTCTCCAATTCTTCTTTCTGTCTCTGTCTAAAATTCTCCACTTGCGGTAATGAAGAAGGTAACGAAGGTTCCGGAACAAATTCTTGCGAGGTAAGAAAATCCACAAAATCCCAATGTACCTCTTCTGAAAGTAAGTCCGGGTTCCCTTGGGCAGTCTCCCCTGCTGGTGCACCCCAATGGATCGTTTTCTGAGTTTCCGTCATGTTGAATCACTGTCGCATAGATTGACTGCACACAAGCGCTAACGAATCTATATAGACCACGTGACGTCACAGACTGCTCTCTTCGGATTGGATGCGAGCTGACTGAATTTTGTAACGCGTGTTCGGATTGGTGAATGAATTCAATCCGTTTCAATCCTTCCTGTACCTATAAATAAGCGCAGTTCACTGCATTGATTCACCTTCAAGATGTGGGCCGATGTGCAATCTTCTACGCTTGTGTCTTCCATGATGTTCCGGACGGACATGCTCATGTATGTCCGATCCAAGTGGACCGTTGTCCACAGGACAAACACCAGCCTGTGGATACGTAGGATCTACGTTGAAAGACAAGGATGCCTGAAAAGAGTGCTGATTTACGGACCAACAGTGAGACGTAGCCTAACGACAAGAAGAAGACCAATGCGGTACCATTTATGTTAATGAATACATTAACATAAACCCAAAGGCCCTTTTCAGGGCCAGCCATATTTCTCGAAAAGAGATAGCCTTTCCATTGCCTACCCCTTTTTAAAAAAAAATTTTTTTTAAAAAAAAAATCCCATATTCAATTCCCCTTTGTCCCTAAACAACCCCCAAACTCTATTCCCCATGTTAAATTCCCCTTGTACGTATATCGGCCCACAATTTTTTCCCGTGTTAATTCCCCTTGTACGTATATTAACCCACGATTTTTCGCCATGTTAAATTTCCATTGTACGTATATTCGCCCAGGTGTCTCCGTAATGCTAATTTCCATTGTACGTATAGTGGCCCACTTAACTACTAACACCACACGATTCGTTGAGGTGGACGATCGATCAAATGATGTTTATGTTCGATCAAACGTTTGACAAATTCGGTTTTGCCTGAACCACTAGGTCCAGCAATGAGCATGTTAAAGGGATGGCGAAGATACAAGGCCTCCCAAATGGCATGATCATAGCGTTCGTCGATCACTTTGAAAGTGGAGGAAGAGGGAGCAGAGACAGCAGAGGTAGCCATAGTGCAAGGAATGTCACTTGTGACACGAAGACAGACAAGACAAGAGTTTTTATACTTTTTTTAGGACACGTTTATTGATTTTATTAAAATAAAACACGAAGACAAAAAAAAAAAAAATACAAAAAAATAAAATACATAAAAGCCAAAGGGTTAAGTACAACGATAAAATACACATCAAAACGATCAAAGTGGAATATAAACAAGTCTCTGTACAACATGTTTTTGGTAACCAAGATATCCTAGGGACAATGTGTAAAGTTCTTACAGACTATGCATGGGGTAATATCACACAAATGTCCTCCCGAAATGGTTTTTCGGGAATGTCCATGACAGTCCTGTCCTGAAGGAAGCGGTTGTCCTCGGTGAAGGGTTGTTCTGGCACTGTCACTAATACAGGTTTCAAAGTGACTTTTTTTTTTAAGGACGTTTAAATGGAGGATCACAAATTTCGGGCATAATGGGCCGCTTCTTGGGTCCAAGCCTCAGAACCCCAATTTTTCCAGTCACGTACATCTGTCCAATGAGGGTGTAAATCATAAGCTTCACACACATCGTCATACACATCTGCGGTAACTAAAAGTTGTCGAATCATGTTTTTCCCGTAGAGGTCGAGAAGTATTCAAATGAAAACGCAAGGCTTTGAGCAGAATGAGTCTCTCGTGGACATTTAAAGGAACCACTTTCATGTTGTTGTTTTTTTGGGTGGTAAGTACTGTTCTTAAACATTATTATATCCCTCTGTTATTCCAGGATTGCATCATTTATCGTAATATTAACGTCGGCAGCAACTGTTGTGCAATTTTGTTAAGATTTTTGGTTGAAAAGTGAGTATCTATGTATGCATATTTTCATAGTACGATGATTATTTGTTGCTGTTATAGTAGAATTGTTTATTATATTTTGTTGTTAAATTTATTTGACAGCCATTATGAGCAATATTGTTGTAGTATTTGATATGAGATTTTAATGTTCATGTTTTAGCAATAATGGTTGTTATTATTAACAAATAAATAAATCTGAAATGGTATTAGTGTTTGTCTTTTCTTTGCTTATACTAGTTAGACATGATGTCTTTTCTTCTTTTTCTCTTTCTAACCCATCATACAAATTTATGTTGTTAATTTTTGTATAAATAACCTCTTAATTATTTTCCAATTCTGACTTGACTTTCATGGCAACCAAAACGCAATACCGGTGCCTACAACGCACAGAATATAACAAATGTCTTTTGAAAACATAAATTATAATCAACGCAGATAAAATACGCATACACACGTATTAACGATACTGAGTGTATGTGAAACAGGAAGAGTCAATAGTCGTCGCAAATAAAAATATTCATCCATCATAAATGAAATCGTGATTACTTAATTAAGGCATTACCATGACAAAGTTGGCGTGTACAAACCACACGCGGGTGACAATAACTCGTATTCAGTCTTGATACATTATAACAAATATATTATTACTTCCGTCTGATGTATTCCGGTAATGGTTAAAATAAAGGTTCATTCCCCGATTGGTTTCATGCGATGGTCGTCTGAGAGTTATGCGTTGGTACGTTACTGTCTTTTGAATGGATATGTGTAGTTTTTCAGTCTTCTTGTGATTCTGAAGCGATAAAAGACGCGTGAGAAAGGTCGAATCGAGCGGACGGTTGTGGTCACGCTTGCACTCCTTAGTCCCTGTGTTCATTTATAGTACCGATAAGGTGATTTCATGTTGTCAAAGATTTCGTCGTAATTTATTGATAAAACGTAAGACTCCTGTGATACACACATGCGATATTTTTCTTACTGCAGAAGAGCTGTTGCATTTTCTGCTCTGTGTTGTTAGCAGCACTCTCCATGGCTTACAGGAAGCTGTATGTAAACCATTGCCAAAAACTTAACCACAACTATCTCAGAGTACCCATCGGGAAAGCCATCTGTAGTGTTGAGTAAAACAGCTTTCATAAAGGGATCTGCGTCAAACACCGCAAACGAGTCCTCGCTGAGTATGACAGCAACACATAGTTAGTCTGGCGACTGTCGCGAGTACCCAGTAATGTTAAACCTCCCCTAGTGAATTTCATTCACTTTGTGCTTGATGAGAGCGTCTAACATTTTTCTCATGTACTTGCACTGCCTCTTTTCTGCATCGTGGAATATTGCTCTGTAAAGCAAACTGAGTTTTGATGTCATTCTGATACGTATGACGCCAAAGCACTTGTTTAATTTGCCAGTTCTTGAATATCCTTTACAATGTCCTCATCAAAAGCGCCACTAGCATCAGACGCAGTGGGCGAGTTATCATGTTTCTTTGAGGGCTACTCTTTCATGCACGATATTCTGCAGTTTCTTTTTAGTTTTATTTGCTTCAAAGATCTGCCCATGTTTGTTTCGTTCCATTTCTAAGGTTTGTGCTAAATTTACCAACTTACCAATGTGCTCTGTGTTTCGGAGAATTCGTACAATGCGTTTCTTTAATGAGATAGACCATTAATGAGAATGCTCAAGAGGGTACGTTCTCGTGTGGGCAAAATTGTAATTGGGATAGAGGCGAGGAAAGGTGGAATGGTGCCAAAGGGGATGGGGGACAAAAAAGGAAAAGTGGCAGTTTCATACTATTGATTTGTCTAGAACAGTGGTTCCCAAGCTTTTCAAGTAGAGGGCCATAACTACAATTTTTGGTAACTAAGCGGGCCACAACGTTATAAAATTATAAATGTTTATCAATGCGTATAAAAGTCGTGTAATATCATTCTTAAATATATTAACTTTCAGCAACCAAATTCTAAAACTTCAAAAGCAGACAGTGTCAGTCCTGCACTACAGTCATTTTCGGTTTTAAATCAAATCCGCAGATTAAGCAAACCGGTTTACCACTACGACTAGGCACAGACATACATTTATCCGTCCAATCTGCGTTGAATTCACGACAAGCAACGTCCTCACGTTTTCGCTTATTAGCATTGTTTATCCACGTTCATGCTTATCGGCTTTAAGGGTAAATTTTTATTTGAAAAATCTAATTTCAACACGAAACTGCATACTAAACAGTTGTAACAGACGACATCATGGCCTCTTGCGCACTCTGATTGGTCGACAAGGCTGGGAAAAGGGTATTTCCAAACGTTTCGTTCGCTAACTCAACGGGCGCATTCGTTAAGTATATCCGAGCACAACAACCACGCGCTGAGTGATTAATCGAACGCCGACGGAGCTCCGAGTGCTCGACCAAAATGACAGACTTCTTAGAAATAACATTCTAGATTCTAGAATACTGTAGACCGCGGATTATTGCAACTTTCGTCTAGTTATTATTTATTTATTTGAACGTCAATAAATTTTTGAAATTATTAAGATACATTATAGTAAATATAGAGGCCCCGCGAGCCACTTTCTGTGAGCTGACGGGCTACAAGTTGCCCGCGGGTCGTTGTTTGGGAACCTCTGGTCTAGAACTACGAAACACTTAAAAAAAGTAAGCTTAATATACAAATTTTGTGCGCAAAAGAAGCATGTTCATTTCTTACAGCGATACACAGTAAGTCAAAAATTAACTACGCTCGGTTGTGTACAGTTCGCAATGCTCAAGCTCAATCGTAAATGGACGTGAACGTGACCTGTGATGTTACCACATAATAACTGCAAAATAAATACAATGATTTCTCCCAGTAAAGTACATCCCACTACGCATGCGCCCCGCATCATATGAGCTGCCATTTTCTTTGGCGTATATTCAAGGTGTAAGTGTTGGTGTTGCTTAACATTATCTTGACGAAGTGTGACAAAAATGCGGTGTTTCGGGATTTTATTCACTTTGACTTCAATAGCATATGCTTTAGGAGAAGGTAAGCTTATGGTGAATACATCGAAGGCGCGTAACAATTAAGCAAGGACTTAATATCTTTCTGAAATTCAGCCTGCGTTTTGTCCTTCATTTGACCCAATTGTAATCATCGTCAGCTGATTTTCTGTAGCATTAGCATTAGCATACGGCATTAGCTTTGTGGTGATGGTAGAGAAGAAAGCCATGTGCAATTGCATACTGCCACTTTATAGACTTCTTAGTCCTAAAATGTAAGACGTGGACTTAATTATGCGATGTCAGTCATCGATTTAGTCATTATTTTACCCCTCCCCCCCCCCCAACAAACGTATTAAAATAATGAAAGGTCTAAATTATATATTTTGTTTAAATGCTTGAAACGTACTGATTTCGTTCATTAATTTCTACTGATTAATTTTACTGCGGACCGAGGTCTTAAACGAAGTCCTGTTGTATTTCAAACGAAACGTGAGTTCTAGTACTAAAACGGCGTCCATATTTGCTTGGACGAGTCAATTATTCCAACCACCGGAGTTCATCATCTTCGATAAGCTCCAAATTATTTCATAAATTTCAACAACTTTGTGAGTTGCAACCCCTTGAACCCATGTACTTAAACGGTAAGCTGCTTGACCGTTTAATTATGTCCATTTTTTTCTTTTGAGAAATATTAAAACTAGACACTGAAAATGGACTTGTCCAGTAACAAGAAAGGACAATGAGCTGTGTGATTGTTTACTTTAAAAACTCCCCTTTGAATTTAGGGACCTGCTAGCAACAGGTGGGTAAGAAATTGTAAATTAGTGAGTGAAATGACCAAGTTTTATATATTTGTAATAACCTTGATTAATTTTGTTTTTTCATCATTCTTTATCTAGGATCCAAAGAGGAAAAATTATTTGTTCTTTCAAAGCCTTAAAAACACCTTGAAAATTCAAAATATTGCCTGGGTACCTTGAAAAGCCTTGATTTATTTTTAAAACCACAAGGAAATAATAGTTTACATTTTACAGAATAAAATAAAAAGCAAAGGGGCAAAAAGCAAGAAGAAAAAAACAATCTCTAAATTTTTTCCACAACTGTCCACTGTGCAGTTGGACATTTTATACTTCGATTTTACAAAGCCCAGATGTAGCAGTGGTTTTAGTTTGCATCATTTGCTTTGACACGGCTGGCTGCTGATTCCATCTTTGCGTCTAGATGAAGAAAAATATAATAGTTTGGATTAGAAGAGCTTTCTTGTAGAGTTTTTCTAAATGCAAATTATGCCAGACGGTCACATGCAGCTGAAAAATTATGAAAATAGTTCAAAATCCAGTTCTATATTGGGATTGAATAGAAATAGGAAAAACGAATTTGCAATGAACATGATGAAACTAAAAATATAGAATACAGCTAAGCTGAGGGAATTTTTAATATATCTAGTGGTATGTTTAATATTAATGGGAAAGATATAAATGTTCATACTATTGACTTCATGTTTTATTGTGATTTTTTTAATAAAAAAATTGCAAGAAATGTTTCTTGTATGGAGTAAAAGTATTAACTTGTTTACATACAGTTACATTTATGTATTCTTTAAAATTAAGTTAATAATGCACATTGATAAACGTGATTTTGAACCTTGAAAATTTTGAATGAAATATGCTATTAAACCACATGCAAGTCCCTTTAGTGGTGGGAGCATAGAAACATTAAAAATGCACCAAAAATACTGAACTAACTTCATTTATATCATATATACCATAGTGTATATTGGTTGTGTGCGTATAATTCATATCTGTGAAATTTAATAATAGTTATATATATGTACTTTCTTTACTGCAAGTGATGCAACTCAAATTAACAACCACTCTGGCGGCCTGTTGGTTAGATCGTACGTCTTGGATGTGAGAGGTCATGGGTTTGAATCCCGGCCAAGTCATACCAAAAGACTTACAAAAATGATACTAACAGCTACCTCACTTGGCGCTCAGCATTAAGAGGTTAGTGTTAGGACTGGTCGGCCTGGTGTTAGGATAATGTGACTGGCTGGGACATCATGCTCCATGTCTGTAGCATGATGCCCCAATGATAGACATCACTATAAACTGTCACACTGCAGACATTGTAGCAATATGACTGACATTTTTAAAAAAATGTTACATTAAAAACCTAAATCACACAACACAGACACAACTCATATTGACAAAATGCTGGAAACTGCGCATCTTGGCAACTGTTTTGAAAATAAATAAATTTAATATTAGCAGCGTATATTGCAGTATATACACAAGTTTAATGCTTAACTCGTTCACCCCCAATACCACATGTAGGCATGATGAGGCTGTACCATACTTCCGAGCTCTGCAGCATCAAGGTCATTTAAGATACACCAACATGGGTGGTATTACTAAAATGCAGACAGATATAGCTCTGCAATGATACCAAATAATCTGGACATTTCTAGTTGCACTACAAAATACAGAGGGAGAAACCTGATTTTTTTTTCACCCAAAATTCACTTGTGGTCGGAATGTGATTTTGTGTCCGGATTTTAGATCTTTTGGCCTCAGATCTAATGTAGACCGGTCTGAACTGTACACACACAGGTGAACATTTGTAAAAACTAGGATACGGTGGCCATTTGGAATAAAGAGTGGTATCCATACGAAAATGATAGGTCCATTAAACAAAAAAATGAAAGAAATCCAACTTTTACCCTTCTGCTCATGCACAAGCAAAATAACCAATGGAAAATGATGTTTCTAATACAACTAGGCATTAGTCTCATGGAAAATCTGTTGAAAGTCAGTGTATTATTATGTATTCAGAAATAGCCTCCAAAATGTCTTTCCTACTTGCACTTCAGGCTAAAACGACTAAAACCTCCACAGATAAAATGGTCATTTGTTCAACACATTTTCCCACTCAGCAGAGGGTTGAAGCATAACTGGCAAGTCCTTGAATTTGCCGTCCGTCAAATGTGCATATGGAGGACTTGTGTATGTGATTTTCTGCATCCCAGGTTATAAAAAAAATTGCGTCCAAATATGCATGATTAAGCCTGTCAGGGACCTGACAGTATTATCATTGGTCGGTCATAAGCACGATCTAAAAGAACTTTGTTTTGTATCTTTTTTAATTATTTTTGCCTTTGCCATTTTCAATCAAATGCTGACAGTATAACAGAACAATGCAAGGCATAAAATTGAGCTGTTGGAAATGTTGCTTTATTGTGTGACAAAATATGCACAGAGATCTTGGAAATGCTTAATTACGCGTATTTGGATGCCAGTGTTTGACCTGGGACACAGAAAATCACTGATGTGAGAGTCCTCCGTACGCATGTAATAGGTGTGTGACAAAATTCAAAGACTTGCCAGTCCTGCTTCAGCCACCTGCTTTGTGGGAAAATGTGTTGATCAATTAGCTGTGCTGATATTTACAATGACAGAATTCAGTGACTGAAAGACCCCTTGATGTACATACATGTTGCCATTATAAGAGTACATCAAAAAGAACTTCAAAGGCTTTGACTGGCAGCCGGATGCGAAAATCTACTGATATTTACAGTGATTGAATTCAGTGTCAGAAAGACCCAGAGATGTACATGGGGTCATCTATAAAAAATAGTAGATCAAATAAACAACTTTAGCTTTCATTATTGTGTTCATTTCCGAATGTATTGGAATAAGTAGTGCACGAGAATCAAGACATGTTGAGACTTAGACAAAATGTCATTCGTAAATTTGGATAAGTATTTTGGGGTTAAACGGCAAACTTACAAAGATTATAACGAGATTAAGAAGAGTGCTAAAGCTGCTAGAATTGATAGTTCGGATAGGACAGTAGCTAAGTGTAAGAAAGTGTGTGATGCCTAGCCTAGTGTTTGGAATAAGTCCTTACTTGGATTGACAAAATTCAGGATCATTCTGATGGACGAACAAGAGCTATTTAAGAGGTACAATGACTGACCATATTTTTTTAAAAATGCCCCTCACCTTAGCCCGGTTAGTTCTAGTGTTGTAGCGAAAGTATTCATGAAGACATCAATAGCTAGGCTTAGTTTTGATATCAGTTTAGTTGACAAACTCTTGCCCGTTCACAAGCATATGTTTTGATGGCTGATTGACCATTAACCCTTTTCCGAGTAAGGTAGCAACTATCAATTTCCTGCATGATATCCTTTGATGATAAAACATACAAACATGTGTTTTAAGATCAGAATTGGTGATCTAGATATATATTAGTTGCCTCTTGTACACTATTTCGTCAATAAATTAGTTTGAAACTGTAAGTGAACCAGTAGGCCTGACGGGAAGTAATGGCGGACTTTGCTAAGTCTGGGATGTACCAGTTTATTAGATTGTTTTCATAAATCATTGGGCAAATATGTTTAGAAAAATATACAGATCATTGAAAGCAAAGCCACAATGTATTATTTTATTAAAGATTTAATTTTAAAATGCAACTTATTTAGGTCAGACATGTATGGGACAATTCTATGTTGTGGAATTCGCGAGATGCGCTTTACGGTCTAAGATGTTTTCCGACCTGACACATATTTTCAAAAATATGGGGAACAAACAGCAAATCAGATACTATTTAACCATTGCCTAAAATTACTGCAAGGACGCAGACAAATAAATAAATCTTAAATTTGCAATCCTGTCAATGGACTGTTTTACTGAAGCTATATTAAAGCTAGTGATTACATATCGAAAACCTATATCTAAAAAAAGATGCACTCATGTCTGTGTTGATTCTGTAGGCATGAAGGGACTGCACCTTTTGATGGTGGGACTCCCATTTTTACCAAAATGGGAGTCCTGGACTCTTAGTTTTAAAATCCTAGTGAGACCTCTGATGCATATAAAATATTAGTTTCTCATGAGAATCACTTTAAAATCATGTTTATTTTCCACATCTTTCTTGGGTTTGGTGATTATACGGTTCTAACATCCTGTTGCTACAAATGCTGTGACAGTTACAGGTCACATAATAACAGCGCAAGAAACTGACGTGCATGTGTTTTCCATTTGGGAGAGTTGTAATCTAGCTATTAAAGAAGTTAAACCAAACCTTAATTTTGTTTTAATCAACAAAACATAATATGGGTGTGTGTGTGTCAATGTATCTACTGGCAATTATTTTTAGACCGAACCTTTGTTTTTTTTTTTGTTAATGAGTAAAAGTAACATTTGTGTGCGTACATTTACAAACTGGTGACTATTTTTGTGCGTAAAATAGGAAAAGTCTGCGTATATGATGCATGATGCCTATATAGATAAAACAGTCATTGATAGCATTTATGACTTGAAATGTTGATTTTGCATATTTTGTACTGCAAATAATGAGCAATTTCCTTGCATGTATGATGTAATAAAATATGAAGAAGAAAATGAATCCATCTTGCTTTTAGTTCCACCAAAACATCCAGTAACTGTATTAACCACATCACTTGTTTAGAAAACAATATCAGCATGTGAAAACTTCTACAAGCAACAAACAAATACTGGGAAAAGAGTTAATAGAAGTATTTTGCCTGATTAGAAAGTCTTTTAATCAAAATGATCTAAAAATTCATTTTTGCAGTACAATCATGACAAGGGATAAACACAAGAAAAACTACGCATAATCACAAATTATAACATTGATGAATATCCTACTTTGATTAGAAAAATAAATGTAAATTAATATCAATGATTCCAAGCCCTTCTTGATTTGAACAATAGAGACTAATTACTTAACATGCAGCAGGAATAAAATCACAGAAGAACCTAATTTGGCTGACTAGAAACAGTATTTTTGTGACTTCACAATTAAACTAATAATGTAATAAGGTCACTGATGTAAACCCCTTGTTTTCATCTATAACTTGGCAACAGTCAAACTATAAATTTCTCCAATAAAAGAAAGAACACAAAATATTTAATATGACTAGATAAAACAGTCTTTTGCAATTGGACTAAATTGGAAGATGTCAGCTTATTTAGCCGTGTTAAAAACCAAAATTTACATTTTTCTAGAGAAACTTGTTTGTGTCCTACTTAAGTAAATCCATCAAAGTCCAAAGTGCAGAGTTCATTGTGTTTACAAAGGGGACATTAAAGCATAGTCATGTTCTTCTTCAGACATAGTAGCATATCAACATTCTCTGCACTGATTTCTGCCCTTTGGCTTGAAACACTATCTCCTGCAGTACAGTAAGACTCTTTCAGAAGGGACAGATGTTGCTGGTATGCAGAGCATCTCTCTTGCATAACTGGATAACACAGGAAACATGTTGATGATCTTGCCACCACTGTAATGCATTCTGGGCAAGAGGAATGTACTCCTGGTCCTTATAGCTCTATTTCTTCAGTTACTTTTCCAAGAACGGTCTTAGTATTTTTCTCCACTTTCACTCCAAAAAGGATGCAAGATCAACATTAATTATTTTTGGAGAAAAAGAACTTGCATCTGTTGGAGCAATGCAAGCATCAGCAGATGTAGATAAGACAGAAACAGAGTCAACTTGAGCTAATGTGGATGAGTCAGAAGCATCCTCATCTGTCTTTATTATTTTCATTTGGTGAGATGATATTCTCAGCTTAGAAGGCTGGTAATGCAGGAAGAGGTGGAACATCACTATCTGTTTAACTTTCTTTGGCTGAGTCTGTTTGTAAGTCGATGCAGACAGAGCCAAGTGGTTGAAGACTTCAAATCGATTGCTAGTCAGAAAAGGTAGGTTTTTGAACCTGGGGTCCAATCTTTTGCTGTCTGGAGGAAATCCTTGTTTCGTTCATATCTGATTGAAAGATCTTTCACAATAGTTGCTTTAATTCTTTACCTTCTGTTAACGCATATATGCGACCATAAAAATAGCCTTGTAACCCCAGAGACGCATATACAAGCTGCTAATAATACTCTCTCTTTCCCGGCTGGTGCATACATGCATTTCTGGCCATGGGTTGGGAAACCCCAGATACGCATATACACGTTTAATATTAAAGCTTTGCATTTGATGAAATTGCAAACATCCATTCTCTTTTATAATAATTAGCCAATGAAAATAGTCCTTACATGATGAACATATTCTGTTAGTAGTTTTACAGCATATAAGCGGGAAATTCTATTGAAAATGAGGTAAATGGTGACAGTAAAACAAATGTCAACATTCATGTATTCCGACGATGATTCTGATGGAAGTTTTGAAGGATTTGAAAGTGATGATATTGATTTTAACCACATTCAAGATGAAGGATTGGACATTAGTATAAGTCCTGTTTCGACACCTGACATTTCAGATTTATCTGAAATGTGAGACAATTAAATCTGGTCGGAACACGGTGAGACCGGTAAATGTGGACGAATTTACATCAGTTTCAGGGCCAGCATTTATTTTAGAAGAAAATGCAAAGGAAATAGGTTTCTTTTTACGAGCTTCAGGCAGTATAATAAAAATTACCAAATCTGCAGTAAAATAGTGGACATATTGGAGTGCAGAATGGTGAGAAAAGTAATCTATGTTTTAAACACGTATATTGAGATATATTTTTTTAATTATAAATATGTGAATATAAACATTGATTCCTATGGATTATATGTACTTGGTGGTGGAAATGAGTGGCACAGAACATTGGTAAGTGTTTAAAATTTTATTTTTCATTACATAGTTTGCATGGGACAAAATTGATGCAGAAAATGTAGATGGCATGTAAATAACTCAAGAAGTTCTCACTCAGGCAGCTGTTATGATGCTCTGGGGTTCAGCCTACAAACTGCTGATAGAAGGCAGGCTGCTAATCAGGCTTAGTAGCCAGGGCAGCAAGTACTTGCAGAAGGTAAAGAGTTAATGTATTTCACCTATGTTGAATCATGATTGGACAGTGCCATAAGTGGTAGTCAACAGTTGATTCTGCAGTGGAAGAATGATGTGGGTGTTTCTAGTATGCACAACACTGTTGTGATTGTTCATAGTGGTTTTAAAAACGTCAATACTTTGCTCACACTATGCACCACTTTGCTGGTTAGGGCAGCATATACAGCTGATTTTAGTTCCATTGGGTACAAACATCTTGAATGTGTGTTTAGTTAAGTTTAGGTGCTCAATTTTGTGTCTTGATTATTCCTGCAGCAATTGTTCTGTAGTGAAAAAAGCTGACAGTTCTTCTGATCCTGCCAAGATGTAACATTGATTTTCATGCCTTTCTTGGCAGCTAAATTTAAAGTGTATGCATAGCAACCAATATGTGGGTTACATACCGTTTATGATGCTGTGGCAGCGATGTTGAAGCATTGTCAGGATATTTATGTAACTAGAGATACCAGTGCATTGTTATATCCAAGTTTGCAGCTTCCTGTTATGGTGTCTTTGAATTTCTCCACTCCAAATCCAAGACTGTATATTGTTGTTGTTGTTGTAGGGCTTAACGCCATTTTTCAGCACAAGGTAGGCTATACATGGTGGCCAGTATTAATGGTGGAGGAAGAACCCGGAAAGAACCACCGACCCACGAGAAGCTACTGGCAAGCTTTCTCACATAACCACATTAGCCGAATCAGAGACTCGAACTGACGCAGACAGAGGTGAGATGGCAATGATCCGTAACGGTGAGCGCTTAAGACCACTCGGCCACTCGGGGCCCCCAAGACTGTATATAGTTTTTATCAGCCAAAAATGACCAAATTATCACCAACTGAATTTAAACACCGTTAAAACAATCAGTTGTAGGTACTTTCACATTCAATAGAAGATGGTTTTCTTTCCACAAGATAATTGCAGTTATAAGGATTAACTGTTAGTCATACTGGCTTCTTCCTGTTATCTAGCTTTTAGCAGTTGTGCAGATTGGCTATTGCTGACCAGAATATGAAAAGGGGCGTTTATCCTTGGGAGCATTTTGCTTACATTTTTTAATTGAAAATAAAACATGATCATCCAGTTCATTAAACACATTTACTAGTACTGGTGAAAATGATGTATGATACATGATGCCAAAATCAGAATTTAGTTAATATTAACATAATACCAGCAGTTGTGAACTTCATTAGTTCTATATTTTGTGTAATGAAACGTAGTCTTTTTAAGTTGCATAAAAAAATGCAATCCTAAGTTTTGATTGTTACCCCCCTGCTTGAATTCTCAATAACATCAAATACAATGTTTCGACAACCAATCATAGCATTAAAGAAAGCTAATTAAAACTTCAGAAAGTGTCAGATTTATCTGATTAAAAACCAACCATTTCATATTTTGAAAGAACGTATAACGGTCATGATTCACATCTCAATTTGGTTAATATTTTTCTCCTGAAAATAAGAAATGTATTTCAAATTCAGGCTATATCCCATCCCACATCTGTCTCTTCTCTCGGCATAAGATACCCCCCAGCTCTGTAACATAATAAGCAAATTGAATGGAAGTCTTTAAATTACTTAAATAAGGATAGTTCCTATTAGCTCCTGGCCACTGTTGCACTTCACCGTTTCAAAACAAACACTGTTGAATGAAAATTTATTTTTTTGGTCACAAATCCAAACACTGAAAGTGAGAGGTTATAAGTTTGTGAAAATGAACGTGGAGAAATGCATAGCTCTTAATTCCTGATATTATTGTGTAAAACTTTTCTGGTAGTATATAAAGCAAACAATATATATTATTTTTATTTAACAAGTTAATAGACAATTAGCTAAATGTAACGAGAAGTTTTATTGGTCCTAATTCAAGGCTGAAATAATTTATTTCTAAAAAAAATCAAGTGTTGTTTAAAGAACTAAAAATTTTCACCCCCCTGCACAGATTGGAAGTTAAACTTCTTAAATCAGAATTCTAGCATGTCATAGGAAATGCTGTGAAAACATAAAGGGCTTCTGTTTAATGAAGCCACTTTATTTGGGATACTATCTTGTAATGCAAGAGCTCAAAAGACATGAATGGATGAGGGTTAGATAACAGTGGTCCATCTGGAAATGCTAAACTTTGATACTATTGTTTTTAGTACCCATGTTTCAAAAGAACATTATGTTTTGTATGAAAATGTTTTTTTTTTTTTTAAAAATTGAACTTGTAATTTGGGTTGAGAAACACAATCAGGTTAAGTTGGGATATTTTCATGTAAAATTTGTTTCTAACAATTCTGTTCATCAAGCAAATGTTTACAAAAAACTATTACACTATAGTGTTACAACTGTAATGTCTGAAAGTAAGTAACAGATAAAAATAAGTTTTGTAAAATTCAACAAATGGTTTATATCCCTAAAACACAAAGTGTAAATTAAAAAGAAACTTGAATCTACAATACATGCATTGTGAATTAAATCCCAAAATAACCTGAACAAGGTCTATAACAAGTAAAAAAAAGTATTGATTATTCTGAATTAATTTCAATCTTTAATGTGCTGATGTACCAATGATTTTTAATGTGCCAGAAGACATTGTCTTGCTGTTTCACAATGATATAAAAAAGAATCTCTTTGAATGAACTGACAGTAATCACAAAATGAGTTTTAGAACAATAAGCAGTTTGCAATTCCATTGAATAATTTAAATAAATCCAGTGTCAAATTATAACAAATCAAATAAATTCCAAAATGACTGGTAATCAGATAGGTATGAATAATTTTGATGTAAAGAGCCTTATACAACTAAGGCACAACAAGAGGACCAGGATGTGGGTCATTTTCCATCATTTTCTTAAACAAGGATAGCTCTGATGACTTAAATTTTAACAAATGACCCAACAAATTTCAGGTAGACCATGTTTGTTTTTTCAAACAGAAAGACTAGTGTCCTGAACTTGTATCCAAGTAAATATGTTGCTTACAAATGATCATGATCTTAAAATCTAGTCATGGAGAAAAATGATCATTACAGTCTTCAATCATGGAAATAGTTTAACACACAATATAGATATACATAACAGTTTTTTTATATTAAAATGTGTATATTTTATGCAAAAATGAGACCCAGACCTGCCAACCCCGACAAGTCTGTCTCAGTAAGGCAGTTGATTTTTTTTCTGTACGATTCATAAGTTTTCAGGAAGGGTGTAACAGAATATTAAGTGCTGTTGTAAAGCTGGAATTATGTTGAACTGAAAAGTTTGTAATGTATGCATAGACTTTAGTTAGAACTAGTACAGTTGCACAAACCCTACTTCCAAACCCTATGCAGCTCAATGACTTGTTGCTACTCTCAACTTGACGTAATTCTTGGAAATTCTTTTCCATTTCACATGACGACAGCAATGATATCTCCTGCCACAAGAATACTCAAATTGGCATGTGATGTCCAGTAAACGTAATTGCGTCCTTTCCAGCTTTTATTCACAAGAATCTGAATACTCCTTTTTATTCTTCTGTGTTGATTTTTTAACACTTTTTAATAAGCTTATTTTCCCATTCATCTTAAACATGGAGGTATAATATTAAACAAATTCCAATAAAGCACTGGACGCCATTTAAAAAAATTATGTAATCAACAGTTTGATCATGCAGACACTTTGCATGAACAAATATTTGCAGTTTAAAGCATCTGGGGTACTACTGTTAAGTTTTTTACTAATTTTACTAGTTCTAAGATGAAATCCGGATACAAATAAAACCAAATATCCAGATTTTTCGGCAACGATCATTTCTTCGTAGTTTTTGCTAATGTCGTAAGTCCGTATTTTAAGGGTAATTTTCATAAGACAGCAAAATTGTAAGAGTTGGCAGTTCTGCAGATCATACATTTTTAACTTTTGATGTTACCCTTAGCTTTTATCACTAACCCGGCATCACCAATCAGAGTACCAGTATACATTTTTTAATGTGCTACATTTATCTTCAAAATAAGAAAATAGATATTTGCTGTTTTGCAGTTCATTTAGTATTTGACAAGAATAACCTGCTACGGTACAGTTCAGTTACTTTTTTCAAATCTCCACGCATTGTGGTGAGGAGTTTAATCCGATCCACTTTCGCTCATAGTTGATGCTCCAGTCTGTGACAAATACCCACAAATCACTACTGCATTTTAATAACTGGACAATAAACTAATTTCAAAAGTTTTGTATATTTAGAAAAGGTTGGTTGAGTACTTTTGCAATAATTTTATACATTTACTTTAATTAATCAAAGAAATTTAACAAACTTAAGCATATAATATCCCAGAATTGCAAGCATATTTTTAAGGTTGCAGCAAGCTTGTCATGTAAGATTGCAGCAAGCTTAGAATTAAAACCGTAGCAAGCTTTACTATTACTAGCTTGTGCAAGTTAGTAATGGGGAAGCTTGCGCGTGTTTGTCATGGAAGTTTGCAACAAACCTGACCTAGCTAGCTGCATCAGAATAACTGGTAAGGCATAGATAAAATTATTCTATACATGGTCAAATACTTCCATTTTTATAGCCCTTGATGTGCGAAAAGTATGTAATAGTCAATATTAAAATGAAAATGTTAATTTATGGTGAACATTTACCTCTTTGGCAAAGGCATTTCATTATTAGAAAATCACTTATCAAGCCCAAATAATATCAGTAAATGTTATTCAAGATCATCCTTTAATGACTTTTAGTTTTACCATCATTTTTTAAAGGCACATGTCAAACGAATGGCACTTAAGAGAGCTTTAAACAACAACAAAACAATTTGATGAAACTGATTAGGTACCTTAAGACATTTTGAAATAAAATAGCTGCCATCTTCTTTGAGAATGAAAAAAATTAAATGTAACAACCTCTGAACAATTGTTGAATTTGATATGCGAAAGGAAAGAAAGACCCTAAGAATAAGGAAAATGAGATTCACAATTTTATCTCATCACCCTATTGTTGATAATTGACAGCACTGCATCGATTACTGCAGTTTGGCAAGCACAGCAATACATAATAATGATCTTCAGAGTTGTCATTTCAATAATCGGGTGATACAACATTACAAAGTGATTTTTTTTTGACGTACTTAAATCGTAAAAGTAAAATAGAATTCTACCACCAATCTACAGTCCCGAAAACTGGCAAAATATAGCACACTCCTGAGTTTACTCACCAACATGGTAACTCCGTGACCTCAAATTATCTCTCGGGTTATATGATCAGTAACTGCAGAAATATTGCTTCAGCAGTCAATTAAATTTTCAGAATTAACGTGCTAAATTGTGATGGTTCAGCTTTGAAAATTGCGCGTATTTTTTTTTTTTAATGCGATGCTACAATGGTGGTTTTGTGTTCTTGCGCTTCAGATATGTTGTGCGTATGTTTAGAGTAAGTAAACCAGTTTGCTGACCATGAACAGGGGAAGTAACTGCCTTTAATGGTTTGATTTGATTGCTTTTTAAACAAGCAAAATTCACAAAGCTCAATTCTTTATTGAATGTTGGCAGATAGGGATGCATTTCTCACTTTCTCTCAAAGAAAAACAAATATTGTATATGTAATTTTTATTTAGTAAGTAACTGACAATTATTTTATTCTTCTGGCAGCATACTGTCATTGAAACAAATATATGACAATTCTTTTAAAAACGTAATGCCAGAAGATATATTACAAGAGTTGCTGAGACTATATTTGATGGTGCAGTCTGTAAATAGCATTTACAAGTACTTGACATCAAATATCCTGCTGTATTAAGTTAGTCTTTAAATAACTATGCAATCAGCAATTACTGTTTATTTTACAGGATTTTACTAAATGGAATTCTTCATTCAGTTTTCCATGTCTGTTCTACATTAAAGTTTATCCACTGTGCTGTTGCTTGATGAATGACTTCAGATGCACTCATTCATTCTTTGCAATTGTAAATAAATTCACAAAAGATGAAAAATGTGCATTTGTAGATGAAACCACATTGGTTCATGCATGTTTGATTCACATTTATACTGGGAAATTGTTTGATCATTTTGTAGCCATACCTCTTGAAAACATTGTTGGTCTGGGTTTATTTATTAATTTTTTAAAAGTTGAGCTTTATCATACTTAGATCTGACACTGATGAAGGTGATTGAACTAGTTATATAGTAAACATTGTATGGGATGACTTTGATAATATCTTGGTTTGTTTATTTGTAAGGACAAGCTTTTGTATAGTTTAAAACTGTTTTACTTGTAGATTGAAATATTTGTATTTTTAGGAATATACACAGATTAAAGACAACCAACAGTTATTTTATAATTATAATATGTCACTCACTTAAAGAATTTCTTTTACATGCCAAAAGCTAAATTGTTATCTGACCTGGCTGATATTTTAAGCAAGATGTATATTGTGGAAATAAATAACATTGCGTATTAAACAAGGACATGAAATCAGTTTAATTTGAAATATATATTAATAATGTTTCTATTTAAGTTCAGACAGAAATGCTGGAATAATACATGTTATGTATGTAGCAGCTAAGTACATCTGTTTAGCATTTATGCAAAAATTGAAAATGTATATACATATATTTAACTAGAGTGCAATATCAGATACTATGAATTAAAAACAATATACATTTAAATTTGACTTCTTTCTTACTGCACATGATGTACATTTATAGTCAGAATGTATATTCAACATTTCAACAGGTACAGCATGATCTTGTGTAGGAGCTGTAGCTAGCTGCCAACTTTCAACTGTCATGACTGACTAAATTAAACTGCAGGCTTGCATGTAGAATTTGAGATTTTACAATCTAGCAGACTTAATGAGAAAAATTCCTTCTGCAAGCTTGAATTTTAGTTTTTCCAAGCTTGCAGACTTGGAAATTTTTTTTTTGCAAGCTTGAACTTTGGATTTTGCGAGCTTGCTGCAAGCTTGCAGACTTGGAAAAATTTCCTTTGGACGCTTGTGGAAACTTGTGCGAGCACCCTTACTAGCTTGTGCAACTTCAACTAGCTTGTCATAAGCTTGCAGCAAGCTTGTGGTAAGCATACATTTTGGATTGGGATGTACTTGAGGAGAAGCATACCTTCTTGAGGTTCTCTTGAACAGCACTAGCACTACTTTATCCTACTGTTACAAAGGAAAATTAATCCTTTGAGATATGGACATTTCAATTCCAAATTGACAACTGCTTCTGTTTAAAAAAAAAAACAACCAAACCAAAAACGATTGGAATGTGCACCACATACATACTTACCTTAGCCATTAATGAGTAATGGCACAGTCCACAAAGCTAAGTCAGTGCAACTTTAATCAAATCAGAACAAGGTAATTGATTGGAGGCATACCCCCCCCCCCCCCAATGAAATGATTGCTCTCTGATACAGACATGACTTCAGCGGATGCTGAAAATGGTGGTCTGAGATCTGGGACCTGAAGTTTTCCCGGACAAAAGAAATAAACTTGGCAGAAGTTGGTCGGAACTCTAGCTTAAAAAAAAAATGAAAATTAAAAGTATTCCTCTTTAGTCTCAAGTTTTGTTTCTTATTGTGTAATGTCAAGAAGTATATGCAAAATTATGCACAAGCAATGTTACTTGAAGCCTACTGAAAGTTTTGCTATATACATGTTAGTCAGACTGGAACAAAAGTCTAAGAGCCAGTGCTTTTTCATCTCTGGATTTGGGTACCCTTCCACATAAGTATCAAAGTTGCAAGACCAGAAGTCAGATCTCTTTCAAAGGTTTTTCACCTTATTAGTAGGAAAGAGAATTCCCAAAGTCATCTTTTTGAAGGCTTGTTCAATGAGACTCGAGATGGCTGTTCTGATGGTTGGCAAAATGTGTTCACACACATTGCACAACTGGTCCTTTACCATTTGATTGATTTAGCCTCTGATTATAAAACTACAATGTGAACTGACTTGCAACATGTGACTCCACTCCAGTGAATATAACGTTTGATACAAGCCATGAATTTATTTAACTTCGGTTTTGCATCCAACAGTAGATCCAAACAGCTTCATGATTCCAAAAATGAAGAGAAATGTATCCCACATAAAAAAAAGAATAAGCCCCAAAATTATGCAAGGTATGATGAACACATATTCACGCATATAAACAACACTGGAAAACAAATTGGCCTTGTATGTTTGGGATACAGGAACATTATGTTCAACATGTTTGGAGCTCCCTGATTTTGCTGATACGTTCAGCACCTGATGCAAGGAACTTTTAGGTAGACCCAGTTTAGTTGCATGTAGAAAGTAAAAAACATTTAGCATGCCATTAACAAAAGTTTGATTGTTTGAAATTAATATAAATTTGACTTAACTCATTCGGCCCAGAGGGTTTTGTCGTTTTTGCCTGAAATGAGAGTAGGAAAGACATTTTGGGGGCTATTTCTGAATACATCGTAATCCATGAGACTAATGCCTGCTTGTATTAGAAACATAATTTTCCATTGGTTATTTTGCTTGCGCATGAGCAGAAGGGTAAAATGTTTTGTTTTTTTTTTACTTAATGGACCTATCATTTTCGTATGGAGACCGCTCTTTATTCCAAATGCCCGCCTTATCCTATTTTTTGCAAAGGTTCAACTGTCTGCAGTTCAGACTGGTCTGCCTTAGATCTGAGGCCAAAAGGTCTAAAATCCAGACACAAAATTGCATTCTGACCATGAGTGAATTTTGTGTTGAAAAAGAGGTTTTTCCCTCTGTATTTTGTAATGCAAATAGAACTTACAGATTATTTGGTATCATTGTAGAGCTATATCTGTCTGTTTTTTTGTAATACCACCCACGTTGGTGTATCTTAAATGACCTTGATGCTGCAGAGCTCGGAAATAGGGTACAGCCTCAACATGTCTAAAGGCAGGATTTTGGCTAAATGAGTTAATGCTGAAATAAATAATTAAAAATTAATTTGGAAAATTGTAAACTCAGAGATCTTTACAGGTTTTAATTTATAGCAGATTTAGGTCATTCTTCATGTCCATATATTTGTTTTATTTTCCATGACTGACAGGCTTTCTTCATTTGGCAGCCTCATTGTTCACACCATGTGAAAATATATTCCAGCCATGCAAGTTCTTTGTGCTTCTACTTATGTTTTGAAATTTCCAATAGTGAGTTTCAAAAATAATCACCAAAAGTTGTATTGACGTTAACTAAATTCTCCTTTTTTTATGCATCATGTGTCCAAATTTGTTAGCAATCTTCAGAATTAAAATATTAACAATCGGCTGGTTTTAAATCGACACCTGCAAAAACTGAAATATGAATAAGTTCATAAGTGGTAAAATAAATAATAGGTACTTGATTTTTTAGCTTCATGGAGGAAAACGAATGAAGGAAAGCAAATTTCCATTAGTGGGTGCAGACTGATAGTGCAAAGTCAAATGAGTGTGTTTGTTATCTACAGCACACTCTTGTTAAGAAATTAAGGAATCAGTGAATCAAGGGTAATTATAATTGATGTTTTGGCCCAAATCTGTGTGTATCTAACAGATGCACATATCTTAGTTTCTTTGTTCCAAATGGGTCATATTTAAATTTCACGTGTCAAAACCTGAGGGTGCATGTCTATTGAAAACCCTGTGACATGTCAGTCTATAATGTCAGCCTGCCCCTCCACTACTAATATGTGGGAGTGGTTTAAATCGCCTACTACAAATCATAGGGAATCGAAAAATCGCATGAGCTGTACTGTACATTTGCCTTTACATGTCCATTGCTAGGTCACTGATCAACACCACAAATGTTAACCACTGTATAGTATGTAAAGGTAAAAGTATGAAATTGACAATCCTATGGTGGCTTTTATGGCATCAGGATTTTTCTGTTTGTCAACTTGTGGAATAAAAACAATAAAGTCAGCGCGAAAACAATAAAACCTACTACAGCTGAAATAAAATATGTGATGGAATCTATTGGACATCCACTCATCTTGGGGGAAATCCACTACTAAAGTGTTCACTTGATACTTTGTCCCAGTGTCTGCATCCACTGGATTGAGTTGACAGTCTGTACCCCACGATGTATGTACGGTATATTGAGTCGACAGTCTGTAATCCTCGATGTATTTACTTTATAACCTCATACGCTTATTTTACTGTCCAGTCTATTGATCGGTAAGTGTGTAATGGTCTTCCAGAGACATTGTAAATTATTCTCAGTTGCACATTAGACTTTTAACGGTCATGAAACATGAAACATGATAGCAAATTCATACTGGTGAGTGATTGGCAAATATAATCCATGGTGACTTTGCATGCTCTATTGATGAAGTTTACATTTTTCATTGAGATACATTTTTCTTGCACTGTTCATTCTGCATTCATGAAACTTACTTGATGCTTTTATTTTGGGGAACAACTCACTGGCAAATCAAGATGATATGCACCAGCTTTTTAGTGCCAGTGGTTACATAACTTTCTTTGTTAGTCAACTGTACATTGGTTGCTTAATTAGCTGAAAACCCATTAAAATGATACTGCATAGTGAACGTTTTTGCCATGTTCATTATGATTCCTGTCTTGTCTGTTCTTGCAGATATCACTGATGTTAAAATTTTATTATTTGTTGAAATAATTCTGGTTGTTAGGTTTTAGAGTCCTGATACACTGGTGTACAATTTTGTACCAGTCTTCTGCATCAGAGATTAAATGTGCTCTTTATTATGGATTTTGATGTGCTGAATTCAAATATGACAAAACAACTGCTTGGCTACTGTTTCCAAGATATTTAAGTTTTTAGATTTTTTAATCGTAAATTGTAAACCTGGGTCTTTTCATGTGTTTATTGTTGCTTTACATGATAATATTTCACCTTCCTGTGTATGTATCACTTTAAAAAAAACAGCAAAGGGGTTATATAAATAAAATTATTATGAATCAAAAAAGGCAAACAACTATTATGTGTATATAAATACATAGTTTAGTCTTTATTAAGTGTCTGCTCTGCACTTCTTGGCTTGTCGCTTATGTATTCAGTAAATGGAGCATCTCTTGTCACTATCCAGCAAGAGTCTGCAAGCATTGATGGGCTCCATTTGCCCTGATAGTGTTTCTCCATTGTTGCTATGTCCTTTTGAAATCACTTAGTGCTCCACAGTTTGGTGGGAAAAAAATTAGATGAGATTGCAAGAAAGGCTTTTATTTGCCTTGAGGAGGTTTTCCACCAACTCCCTGTAATTGTATGCCTTTTTCTTTCTGAAAAAATATGTTGCCAGTAACTGGGTGGTCAACGGCATCATCTCAAAGTTCATGAATCTGAAGACCATTGAAGACAACTTCATCTTAGCTTCAATTAAAATGGCAATTTTTCATGAAGGTGCTTAAAAGCTGCAGCTTGTGTTTTGTCCATGGCCTTGATAATCTTCTTGATCAGACCCAGCTTGATTTGCAAGGGTGGTAACAAAATCTTACTTGATTCAACATGTGGATGCTGAATACTTTTCCTCCTAGGCTCCAATGACTGTCAGAGCAGCCATTCTCTCTTAATGTAGTGGGAATCTCTTGCACAACTATCCCCTTTTGCAAATAAAACAGCAGTACTTTGTGGATCCAGTCTTCAAACCAAGCAAGAGAGCAAGAACCATTAAATCGTAATAAAGCTGCCACTGATGTTGGTTGTAGTTTATGCACATCAAAAGTTGTTTCATGTTTTCATAGGTTTCCTTCATATGGACTGCATGACTAACTGGAATTGATGGCAAATCATTGCCATTATGCAGCAAAACACATTTAAGACTCATCTTTGAGTCGGTGAACAGTTTCCACTCATCTGGTTCATGAATGATTTTGAGGGATGCCATCACGCCATCTATGTTGTTGCAGGCTACAAGATCAACTTCCATGAAAGTAGAATGGGATAAGGTCCTTTTAATGGACATGGAACATGGAAAACCTAACATACCTGCCAGGAGATTCCACTGCTGTCGTTTGGAGCCCAACAGTTCTGCTTTGCTCTTCGTTTAAAATTGTAATTGGGACACAGTCCTATAATAGTAGATGTAATATTCTTTCTTTGTTTTGTTTGTAATGTTTTTAAGTGATTGTTTGCAATCACAACTTTAAAATAATCCTTACTGATTAAACTGATTTACTTGTCTTTTATTTTCAGAATTGACAATACTGCCACCCTTGAAGCAGTATTGGGTGATCAAGGGCAGCACATTGAACCTAACATGCAAACACAATGGAACACAAACATCTCAAGAGCATTCCTTGAGTTTCTGGAAGAGCAGCACACAAATTGTGACAGGCAATGGTGTCACAGTTAATACTTTTGCAGTTGCAGACACTCAAGATGTAACACGAACCATCCGCACTTTGGTCATAACCAAATCAGATGTCCAGTTTAGCGATGGTGTACCATACAAGTGCATTTTGGGTCAAAGTATAAGCAACTTTAAGGGAGAAGCACTTATTGAAGTCCGAGTATTAGAATGTAAGCAAGTGTTAGATGTATCTGCTGTACAAAGTTGTACAAAGATATCTGAACATCATAAAATGTATTCAGTTCCAGTTATCCAGGGTTGGGTAGGCAAGTGTGGCAATTTTTAGAATAGGGGATCATTTATTTTAAATTGAAGGGACAATTTAGATATAAAGTGTGATTTTTTTTTTTTAATGGACACTGAAATTTAGAACTTCATCTGTTATGAACTACTATTGAAAAGTAATGAAAATATGTGGAATACATTGGGGAATAAAGTTCATTGGAGAGATTTTAATATGTGGCAGGGAGAATACTCCCTCTTTTACTGTCTAGTTGAAGCTCTGTTAAATGCAGTTGTGCTTGATGCATAGAATGCAGAACATCAGATATGTATTTGCATTAGTATGCACGATAAATCACAGGAATCATTTGCTTCCTTGTGTTGAATTTGATAACATTATATAACATTTTTATTGTTAGTCATTGTTCCTAAGACAGAATTTATAAGTGAAATGGTGAGCCCCATGTACTTCGGGCAGGATCTCAATATCCAGCATTATAAATAATGTTATTTATTGTGTTGCCTGAAAAACATTTGAGACAATGGTATTGCTTTTCCTGTGTCAGTTTCATTGCATTTGATGAAGGCATCAGTATAAAATGTTTGCATTTAGCTCCGGTTGTTTGATAAAGAAATTCCAAGCTTCCAGGAAAATGGGGGAAAAAGTCGGGAATGAAAATAGGTTTGTTGACTAGGGAAAGCACTATTTTGTTTTTAAAAATTGGATTAAATTGGAGGGCAAACGGGGAATTTTCACATGACATTTTAGGTGGATCAGTTGCATAGAAAAATTTATTAAAAGTTTTAATTGAACTAATCACAAGTTTGATTTTTTTTTACTTAAATTGACAGAATATTTGGTAGTTGTATAGCTCTTCAGTCAGTTAATGTAGAATTGCCATGTATGTCACCTGTGTATATGCAATTATCATTCAGCATGGTGTTCAGGCAGCAAGTCTTAGTTTGGAAACTGCAGAAATGACTTTACGATGTTTTAAGTTTTGAAAGTTAACTCGTCTCGACATGAACTTGAGTCAATCAGAAGCTCACCTAATCTTTTGATACAGTTGTAGTCCCATTTCCCTGCCAACTTTGATCAATGATTGATTGCAACAACACAGCACAAGAAGGGGAGTCAACATAGCTCCTTGATGGAATCAGGTTGTGTAATGCCCCCCATGTCTATTAAAATAGACAAGTTACAGTAATAGCTCGAGTGCTATCGGATTATCAGCTTTCTGAAACATAGTATTGGATTGCTGCTTCAACTTGATAAGTGAGGGAACTTGTGGGACAGTTTCATTATGTTGTTCAAAACAAAGCCTGAAGTCATCAGAGAAATCAATTCTCCTTCTAGTGCTGCTGTGTGTGACAATTTGCTGGTGAAACAATGAAAATTAAAGCACCCACTTTTTGCTTCATTGACATTACCTCAAGCTTTGAATTTTCTTTTATTTAAAAAATAAAATTGATAACCACATGTATGCTTGCTGACTGGACCGGCTTAGTTTGGATCTGCTTTTTATATTTGGATTATGATACGTTGTGTGATCTAAAAGGCATGCTGAAGTTGAAGGCTTTCACTTTGACCAAGCCTCTCAAACTTAACATTTGGTGCATGTGAGCACCAGAACTATTTCCTTTGCAAGTGAACCCTGAACCAAAGTTGTTAATTGTGTATGCAGTAAGTTGGTGACTGACAGTCACAGTACTGAAATGGGGATAAAAGCAACTGAAGTGTTCTTTTTACATATGTAATATTAATACAGCTCGAAACGGGCAAGAAAATGTAACGTATAATATCAGCAGCAGCTGAAACATTTAGATGTATGGGTTAGCTTCCTAATCAGACGATGCCCCATTGTTTATTTTTTCAGCAACAATTATTTTCATTTTGTTTTATGTTGAAATACATCCAGAACTGCAATGTGTTGTATTTCTGGTCACTTTTGACACGATCCTAAGCACTATACAGCTTAGAGGTCATAATTTGATATTACCGAAAGTGAATCATTATTGCCCTAACAATGACTATTATTAAATGTTAATCAGTAAGAAAAAAAACATGTCCACACTATGAAGACTACCTATAATGTAAAACAAGTTAAAGAAGTTTCCAATGTAGCAACACCATAATATTCATGGGACATATATTCACATACGATTTAGCTGACATTCTTTGAAAAATGATTTGTTACTACCATAAGTACTGTAATAAAGTCCAATGATCTCTAGGGCATTTCAGGTTTTCAGCAATCTTCTGAAAATGAGGAAAGTATTTATCTACTTCTTTTTCCTGAAAAGAGGGTTCTAATTTAATATATATTATCAAAACAACGTGTATAAAGGGGCAGGGATAGTGTTTTGTGCTTTCCAAGTCTTCTTTTAATCTTCATTGTATTTCCCTTCTTTCTCTCTCTCCATCTGCCTTGGACATGAGGGTCATTAAGGTCCTCGTACTAAGACTTTATCAGCTGACTGATTTAATCTTGACTGACTTTTAACATCACCCGAGGGAATGGTGAGTGATGTTAAGAGATTGTCACAGATTTGGGACAGGTTTTAACAGCGGCTATCCCTCTTCACACTGATGTAGGTAGATTCTTTAATTCTCCACTAACCAGGCTTGTCCAGGATTTAAGATTTTTACTGAATCCCAAAATTACATTATGGCTGCATATCTGAGACAATTGGTTAACATCTCACCATTTCCTCAGTTGATGTTTACGGTAGAGATTAAATCATTCTGCTGATGAAGTCCTTAGAATGAGGATGAAAGATTCAGATTAGCTTTCTCTGTATTGTTTGTGTATGTGATTTAACATTTAAAAATATCAGATTTGAATAATTCTACTTAACAGTAAAGTTTTCACGTTAAGTAAATAGCTCAGGACAGTTGAGAGTTAAATTCCTTTGTAAATATTTTGTTGTTGTTGTTGTTGTTGTGGGGTTTAACGCCATTTTTCAGCACGATAGGCTATACATGGTGGCCAGTATTAATGGTGGAGGAAGAACCCGGAAAACCCCGGAAAGAACCACCGACCCACGAGAAGCTACTGGCAAGCCTTCTCACATGCCCACATTGGCTGTATCTTAGACTCGAACCGCCGCAGACAGAGGTGAGATGGCAGCGATCCGTAACGAAGAGCGCTTTAGACCACTCGGCCACTCGGGGCCCCCAAATATTTTGTTAATATGTGGTTGCAAGGATTGCTTGTTTTTTTTTTTTTCTTCTCCAAATTCTGATTTTTTTCCCATTTCACATCCTGATTTTCATTCCGCTTAAGGTGGCAGGTTTGTATTATAAGTTGGATCACAGTAGTAATGATTGAAACTTGTAAGGCTTTAGTCAGTTGATGTTGTAGATATGTAATATCCATTCAGACACATGAACATTATCATAAGTTTTTTTTTTTTATTGGCAAGAAAGGTTAAAATGCAACCTAATTTACCAAGATCACTTTGAATCAGCATTAAACATGCGGGGCACTTAAATACAGTCTTGACAATAAAGAAATTAATTTTCCTGACAATTTATTTTCGCAAGAAAAATAGTTTTCATTAGTATTGTACATAAAATTCTTTGTTGAGAGAGAAAGTAAGTTATTTTTTTAAATATTGGGATATTTAGGTCAAAGATAGTATTTGCCATGTTTCTTCTATTTTATACAAGAAAATACAACTTCAGATTTGGAACAAGAGAATCCACGGCATGTTATTTTATATAATGTATGTCATTTATCCAGGTGAGTGGTATCTGGACTGCTTGTTGATTGTGCACAATGTTCTACAAATTATGATACACTCACAGATGGTGAGACATGGGATGAAGGGGCAAAGGTGATTTGAGTAGGAAATGATATATATGAAACTTGGACAGTAATGCTTTACAGCACGTTTCTGTTTATGCCATTTATGTTTTTATGTCTTTTAAGTTAAATCTGCAGACTATGACATCCCTGCTGAAAATGAAAAGAAAAAAGACACAAACGTACCGGCAGAGGGGGAAAAGTTGATCATCGAATGTAATGCTAGTGGAATGAATCCAAGTGACACCAGCTTCACTGTCACCACAAAATGGCTGAAGGTTTCAGAAGGCAAAGAACAATATCTAGACAACAGTACAAAGTACACAATCTTTACAGAGAACAGGACGCTGGAAATTTCAAATCCAGGTGAGATTCAAACATGAAAGTTATTTGTTAAGACACTTGGGTGCTTTATTCAGCAATTCTGAAATATGTTACCAGATTTATTTTAAAAGAAATTTTGAAGAGAAGTTTCCCAAGTTGATCTAAGACTATCTCATACATTTCACCTAATAATAGAAAACTTTTGCTGTGACTTAATTTTTCCCCTTGCCGTCAATGGCGATATAGCCAGCAAGATTTAGAAAAAAAGTGTTTGATTGGCTGAAAGGAAGTCAACTGTACATACCATGAAGCAGTCATGTCAGTAACTAAGCTACAAATGTGCTAGAAACAAATGACTTTCAGAGCATGATTACTATATTCACTGCAATGCATCTACATGCTTTTTTCAAAACGAGAATAAATACAGCTTAGTGTAAATTGGATTTTTAGCTTGCAAAGCCAAATGTGTTTGTTATAATCCTATTGTCCATACACTGTCGTTATTTACGACTCAGAATCTGCTTTACCAATGCACATGATTTTACAGGGAGCATTCTGGTATTGAAGTTTTATAGATCAGTTCAGTGGATGCTGATTTGACATTGAATATGGCTGTCATTACTAAAAGTAGAAAAACCTTTAAACAGCTTCTCAAAAACCGCTGAACAGAATTCAATAAAATTTGAAGGAAAGCATCATGTCATGAAGTCCTTTTAAATTTATATAATGAAGTTGATCCACTATTAAGTATGGCCATCATTATAAAAAAAATAGAAAAATCTAAAAATAATTTTGTCTCAAAAACGAGAGATGCTGCCAGGGTGCAAGATTGATCAGATTTTGCAACATCTGTGTGAATTTGTATGCTTGGTGAGCATAGCTGCATGAAAACTCCTGCAAATTAGTTGAATGTCATACATATGAAAGTTTACTATGTGCAGTATGTAACTTTTATTTAACTGCTTATACTTAAAGTGCTCGTCTCAACATAAGTCACATCCATAGAGGTATCATAGCACTTGTGACCTGGAACACGCATTCAGTTGTAGTTTGAACCTTGCAACAAGGAAGTTTAAAACATGAGTGTTAAAAGTATGGGCAACCTAGAAAACCTGAAATGGCCGATTCCTAGTGTGGTTCATCAGATGACGATTTTGTTTGTTAAATTCTGCTAATAATAGTGATGATGATAATGATTTTAAAGTTATGAAATATATCAGAGCATTGGAGCTGTGAATATGTTAATGGAGATACAAATGAGTGATTTTGAGGCCAAAAATGGTCTTAAATACGAGTCTGATGTACATGCTGGGTGGGAAAAAATATATGGCATGCCAGTCAATCCCTTTTTCAACAATATTTTGAAAATGTAGGAAAAGTAGAATACCATGCCTAATTAAAATACAGACAGTTTAAAAGTAAAGTGCAATTTTCATTTCTTTGCTCAAAAAATTTTGACCTGAGGGATCTTGTACTTCCAGCTATATAACCCTCGAAATGTTAAGATATACTGAATAAATAAAAATCATATAATGAAATTAAAAAGTAAAAGTATTTATTTGATAAAACACCTTATTCTGAACAAGCCGATTATGACATTGATAAACTTAAAAACCCTAATGCAGCATTATCAAACAGAAGAGAAATCTGGCATAGTAGTCAGTAAAGAACTGATTAAGAAAGCGAAAATTTTGCAAAGCTTATGCTAGTAAAACTTTTTTCGGATCAGAAGTAACTAAAAGATTTGACCTGTGTAACCCTGCCAAACTTTATGATTTTGGTACGACTCTCATTAGGGATTCACAGATAAATGCTGCGTGCAAGAAATATCATGAATTCATCAATTCTCAATTGGCTTGATTCAGGAATAAAATAACTTTTATCCCGTTAAGTGCTAATCACTATATCTGCAGTGGCTACCAGTGCCATTAACGATCCAGTATTGCTAGTTGCAGTGTTATAGAACTAGATCCAGTTGTTACAGTTTGCCCTGTAACATGCATTTTAAAGTATTTGATCTATGTTGAAAACAGAAGTTTTACAAATTCTTGTGAAGACAAATAGATCCAACTGGAAATGTTAAAAAGAATGGCACATGTACATACAGCAACTGTAATTTTTTTTTAAACAAACATTGAATGAAGACAGCATTTTTTGAATGTAGGAATTTTTGAGACATTGAAAGATAAGCTGTATTGCAATTTGTTTAGGTTCATATTTTTTAGTGCATTGCCGACACCATTTATCGTTTACCATTTTACTTATCTTCTGGATTAATACCATTTCGTAATTAAGCTACCCTACTGTTACATGTATAGGCTCTAATAAATAGTAACAAAAGAAAGAGTGAAAACAACAAACTTTGAAAAATTTAACAAATTTATTTCCCTGGAAAAACTCTGTAAAAATGAAAAAGTAAGAACTTATGGGTTGTAAGAATTAAATCCCCCCCAAAAAGAGTAATTGACGAATTAAATACTAGAATTCCTAGTAATGAAATGTTTTAATGAATTAAAGTTCTAGTCCCGACGAAAAATCCAAAAATGGAAGGCGATGATGTATATACTGTAGTCAGTACAATGCTGCTGTTTACATTCCTTTGTGAACCACAGAAAATAATATTCCGGTAATCAAATTACGAATAAAATTTAAATAAATGGCTTTGTTCAAGAATTCTGTATGAACACTCAAATATTTCCAGGAAAAAGAATTAATCTTTTAGAATCCAAATAATTTGAATAAAAATTGACATCTAATTCCAAACTGCCATGACAGACACTCTACAGTGTAGGAGAAAAACCAAACTGAAAAATATCTCTATAGACAGCGGTATAAAACCTGACTACAGTGAGATTTCAGAAAACCCATAATTGCAAAATAGAGGCTGTTGCCATATAAAAAAATAACTTACCCCTAGTATGACCTTGATAAAAACCAATCATTTTACTCTCGAATAAGACCACTCCCAATGACTAGTGGTTATAGCATCTGTCTCGGATGCGGGAGGTTGTGGGTTCGATCCCCAGCCAAGACATACTAAAGACTGAACAAAAATGGTGCCAGCAGATGCCTAGCTTGTTAAAGCTATGTTAAAAATCCTGAATTACACACACACACACTCCAGAATATAAAAAAAATAGTTATTTACTTGTCTCAGTGATTTCTGAATTACAGTCGGGAACTAGGTCAGAAATGTTAACATTGTTTCGATTATTAGGTATTTATGAAAAGATTCAGGTAAAACTGAATTTTCTGGAAAATATCAAATCTTTAGTAAACAAAATTACATTACATTGACATGTAATGAGGTTAAAAATATTTTTTTTAAACTTAAAAACAGACAAATAAATTAAATTAAATATAAATCAAATCAAATATACATAACACTACAGTTAAATTGTTTCACCTCCAAGGAAAACAAATATATTTCACAAAAAGTGAAATAATAGATTGGAATGCACCAAAAATTAGCCTTGCATTCAGCCATCAAACATTGATCTACATTGTGCTTTATGCACAGTTTTCTGCAGGTTTTGCAATTGGTAATGTGCACATGGGCATGTATCATTGCTTACAGTTTACCTGTCCTATGTGTACTATATAATAATATTATTTTATAGTACATGTATTGCATAAATTGTAGGCAACAATATGAACCATGGCCCGAAGTTGTCTAAAGCACTCACCATTATGGATTAGTGCCATCTCACCTCTGTCTATGGGGGTTCAAGTCTCAGGATTGGCCAATGTGCTTATGTGAGAAAGCTTGTCAGTAGCTTCTCGTGGGTCGGTGGTTCTTTCCCGGGTTCTTCCTCAATTTATACTGGCCTCCATGTATAGCCTAACTTGTGCTGAAAAATGACATTAAACCCTGCAACAACAACAATAATAGAAGCCCTTGTGGGCATATGGCAGAGAGGATATGAAAGAACAAACTACTAGCTAAAAGCACATAGATATTGGGAAAATTAAGATCACCCCGCAGACTACAGTGCAGGAATACTGTAGACTGTAGACCTGCAAGCTGCCATTGCTGAAGCATTGTGAGTTTTCTTGTTGTACATAACCTGACTTCCTCAGTAGGAGATCAGTGACAGTGAAAGAGTATTTTCTGTCATGAGGAAAAATAAGACCGACTTAAGCGCTTTTTTAGGTGCTGAAACTTTGCAACAATTTTAGTCACCAAGATCAACCCCCCTGCAAGAAGACAACTGTTTAAAAAACAAATTTACCATAGCCCAGTTGAGGAAGTTCAATTCTGCCACAGCATATCATGACAAATAGCTTGAAGTTTGTGTATATTTGTAAATTTGAACATGTAATTTGTGATGAGGGGGAAAATCCTGGCAGAATCTCTGAAACAGATCAAGAGAATTTGACCTAATTTGAAACAACACATCCGGGCAGAAAGTTATTTCACTTTTGTTCAGTTATGAATTTAAAGATGGGCAACATCACAAACAAATTTGGCAGAAAGTGTGATGGTAATCTGGGCTTTCAGTTTTGTACAGATGATACTGATCAGCAGTCTTTGAAGCCTGCCATAACTTCAAATAGACATTTCTAAACTTTTTCTGCTCAGAAACCACTCTGCAGAATTTGACAAAATTTGATGGAAAGCACACCATAATAAATTACTTAAATTCATAGAAATTATGCCAGTCTTCCATCAGATATGGCCTCTACTGTGTAAAATATGGAAAAAAACTTCCATTGACTTAGTCTCAGAAAATGCTCAGCTAAATTGTTTAAAGATTTTTTTTTAATGATTTCTAAAATGCTTTTTGAAAGAATTTTGAGCAAATTTTGACAAAGTGTACAAGCTTGAAGGTCTTTCACATTATACAAATGATTCCTATCCACCTTCAGATATGACCACCATTGTTAAAGGTAGAAAAACAGCTATACAGCTCTCTCACGAAACTGATATACAGAGTTTAATTAATTTTGACATAAAAGCATCCTGGCATAGAGGCTTTCAGTATATGACAAATAGTATGATGTGTGATCGGATATGGATGCAGGTATAAAAGCCTGAGAAACCACAAAACAGTTGTTTTTATAACATATTCAATCAACATTACAGGAATACATTTCTAAAGAAACATCCAACATACACATACATTTTTAGTCAGCTCATCTTGCTTTTGGCTATTAGGCAGATGTTGGCCAGGTGAGTGATATTAAGCCCACTATGGCTGCGTGTTGTTGTATTCTTGGTTAAATGTGAAAGTCACAGCATATTTGTATGTATTCTGTTATTATGAAGTATGTGTTTGTTTTTTCAGTGAGGGAAGATGCAGGGGAGTACAGATGTGTGTTGGTCTTTAATAAGGACGATAAGGCTTCTAGCCAGGAGGTGCGCTCTCCACCATTTAATGTGAAAGGTTAGTGCTATTATGCCCCTCTTCTTCACAAAAGTTGCTATTTACTTATTGATCATGTTCATTTTTGTGAGTGTATTTGTGTTTGCATGTCTGCATGCAAAACTTTGCTTTTATTCTTGCTTGTAGTATGGTGTAAAAATCCTTTAATTTTATAGAACTACTTCATTTCTGGTTTCAAAAGATAGTAAATAAATTTGATATTAAACCTTTACATAACATTGATGAAAGTGCATATAGATAAATAAGCCTGCTTTCATCCTAGCAAAATAAATTTACAATACATTTCCCATGCACTACAATTTGCAATAGACATGGTGGCTGTGATTAATTGAAGTTGGTACCTTGGAGCAGACAGACAAAAGGGAGTAACATGTTCTTGAAGTTGTGAGAATGGATGATAGAGTATACAGTACAGGTTGTGCAGTTTTCTGTTTCTCCATGATTCACACTGGGAGTGGGTAGTGATTGAGTCTGTCCATCTGTCTCTCTCAATGCATCTTGATGTAGCTGACATGGCTTCACATAGAGAATATCTCTGCTCACTTAACAGAGTCACATCCACTGATCACTGCGGAATATAGGTAGTGTTGATATTGTGGACATGGTTTTCAATTGAATACCTCATGAATGTATCCAATAAAATTTTCAGAGAGATGTAGATTGGGGCACTGTGTTTTCTATCTTGATGCCTTTTTAAATTAATGGACATGTTTTTGTTGCCAACAAGGTTTTCACTAAACGACTTCTTGCATCTAGTTGCAGTACACTCGTCGTGTTTTACAGATCTCCCTCTCAGCAGACCTGCCAACTGTTAACGATTTTGCCATAACACTTGTGGAAATTACCCTTAAAATACGGACTTGCAGCATAAAAGCACAAATTAACGGAAAAATGATCATTTCTGACAAATTTGGAACATTTGTTCATCTGTGTTTGATTTGGATCTGGGTTTCTTATTAATTGGTCAAGAACTAGATTAACTTTACAGCAGCACATCAGACACTTTAAACTACACCTATTTGTTCATGTGAAGCATCTGCATGATCAAGCTGTTGATCATATAATTGTTTTTTTAATGGCGTCCTGCAAGCGTTACATGTTTCAAGACAAAAGGGAAAATAAGCCTTTTCAAAAGTGCTAATAATCAACACAGGAAAAATAAAAAGGATTATTCAGATTCTTGTGAATAAAAGATGAAGGGACACAATTATGTTTATTGGACATCACATGCCAATTTGAGTATGACTTGTGGCAGGAAATATGATTGCTGTTGCCATGTGAAATGGAAAAAGATTTTCCAGGAATTATGTCAAGTTGAGAGACAGCAAAGTCCACGCATACTTTACAAACTTTCCAGTTGAACATAATGTTTATCGTCGCTGCACATTCCGAATACTGAACTTTTAATTACATTTTCCAGCTTTAACAGTGTATGATATTTTGTTACACCATACTGAAAACTGGTCAGACTTATGGCAAAGAATCAACTGCCTGTTATAGAATGCACGTGGGTCAGAGAGCCTGTGTAAAAATTAGGTAAATGGTAAAAGTAAATATGTGCCTAGTTCCTGAGAAAATGTGTCATATGGACATGTATATTTGTGTCGCAAGTACTAAACAGGCTGGCCTAACAGTAGTTGCATGTTGGATAGCACTAAGTACATTTCATTGTGTGGAAACATGTTAAGCAAACAATTTAAAAGTGACTAGCAGAATGAAACCTGCTAATTCTTACGTGTGATTTCTTTTTTTTTATAATGCAGAACCTTGTATTAAAATCACTATAATCTGTGTATTTTGTGAAACACCAAAATTTCTCTGCATTTTTTGCATGGAAATCTTTAATCTCTTGCAATACACATATGTGATTGCAGTTTAGTGGGTGAGTCTTGAATATTAAATGGCATTAATCTGCACTATATACTGCATCTGAACGAACGGGTAAGTTCCACACGCTGCAGTGATGTCCATGTTTATGTAATTATATTGCTTTGACTTCGAACAGGAGCAATAAAACTCTCTGCACTATATACTGCATCTGAACGAACAGGTAAGTTCCACACGCTGCAGTGATGTCCATGTTTATGTAATTATATTGCTTTGACTTCGAACAGGTGCAATAAAACTCGATCCATTCACTACAAACCACAACGTGGGCCATTCATGATAACCACACTCTCCTATCTGGGACAGACACAACATAAAATGGATTAAGGTCTACCATGGGAATGTGGACTTCAGAAAAACATGATGCGTGTACTGTAGTCCTAATGAGAATAATGCCAATCTGATTTCCAGTATGGCTGCTGTATCAGCCAACTTGATATCTGGCTGGTCCTAAATCAAATTGTGTTGATCTGTCATGCAATATGGCTGCTATATCAGCCATTGTAAAATTCTTATCACAACTCTACATGAACAGAAAATCATATTAATGTAGGGTTTTCACCAGAAGTATTATGATGTCCAGTTGTTTTTCAGTGAAAATGGTGCTAATCTGACATCCAGTATTGTTGGCATCTTGAAAATCTTGTCATTACTGCTTGTGAATGGATGGCTATATCAACATGAGGTTTACACCAAAAGACATGTGATTTCTAGTTGGTCTTAAATGAAGACTATGCAAATCTGACATCCAATGGACACCACAGCAGCCATTTTGAAAATCAGTTATTGCTACTCCTGAATGGAGCAATATCCTGAAAGTATTGTTTGCATAGCCTTCTTATGATGCCTCGTTGGTTCTAAACAAAAATGGTAGCAGTCATTTATCCAATATGGCCGGCATGACCACTGATTTAAAAATCTTGCCATCATTACTACCTCCTGCATTGACTGATATTACTGCTACACAGCAGCCATATTAAAAATCTTATCTCTGCTCCCAAATGGATGGTTATATAAACGTGAGCTTTTCACTAAAATAATGTTGTCTCTACTTGTTTACAAATGGATGGCTATATCAACATGGATCTTCACCAGTAGATTTATGATGATACTTAGTTAGTCCTAAATGAACATGATGACAATCATACATCCAATATGGCTGCCATTATAATTGTCATAAAAATCTTGCTGTTACTAATTCCTTTGAATGAATGATCATTATGATGTAGGATTTTCACCAAAAGACTTCAAAATATCTACTTTGTCCTAAATGAAAATCTTACCAAGCTGACATCCAGAATGTCCACCTCAGCAGCTAATTTGAAAATCTAGTCACTACTGAAGAATATTGGAGATGTTTGAAATATGCAACAGTTAAAAGGAAGAAATGGTCTTAATTTCCTTTGAGGGACTCTTTTGATATTATTTTCACAGACAAATTCTATAATAAGTGAAATTGGTGCAAATTAATAAATACCTTGCATCTGTTTGGCTGAGCTTGTTATCTCTGGAGTCAGATTTCTTTTCCAGTTTCTGTACAGCTTGGTAAATCGGTTTATGTCATCAAGATTTTGGATGTTTTTGATTATGAGAAAGCAACTCTCCATATTAATTTGCCTTTATCTTTGGAACAAATTTCATCAAGCTACAGTAAAACGAATAAAATCAGCATGGCGAAGTTTGGTAGATCGTTAATCTGAGTAATGTTCTTAAAATACTATATAAGCCTGCTTAGTGACATGGTAAACTCTTAAGTTATAAAAGCAGGTGAGCAGTACCAGGCCCACATGGATCTAGTGTTTTTTTAATACATCTTGGTGATGAACAATGTGCACTCTACTTGCAGACTATTGGGCAATCATAGTTACAA
The DNA here is from genome assembly GCA_028554795.2 of Sinohyriopsis cumingii. Taxonomy (NCBI): domain Eukaryota; kingdom Metazoa; phylum Mollusca; class Bivalvia; order Unionida; family Unionidae; genus Sinohyriopsis; species Sinohyriopsis cumingii. The sequence continues at coordinate 168,854 of JAPYKE020000397.1, forward strand.
ACTTTAATCCAATTCAGTGCTATTTATAGTGTGGGATCAGCAAAATTGATGCAGGACAAGTTTGAAGTCAGCTGATCATTGTTCAACTTCAGACCTTCCATTCTGTAGTATTATCTGGTGGTATAAAGTGCCATAATCTTTGATGCTATTTTCCACCTTGCAACACTGTAGGAGAACAGTTATCTTGGGAAGATACAATAACTAGAATAATAAATACTGTAAGTGACAGTGAGGTCAGTGAAAATGATTGAAGATGAGTGATGAGATTATCCATTCTTGTGTGAAACTGCACATATTCAAAGTTTGGTAGAAATGTACACAAAGTTGCATATTGCATTTTCTTTTGGTGCCTTCTTTTTACTAGGAAATATAATAATTATTCTGTATGTTTGGGGCTTCGTCCTTGATTTTATCACAGTCATGGGAACTTGCCCCCAATTTTCAAAATGAACAGTTATCTCAGCCTTAATTTTTTAATAAATATCAACGTCTGAATTGCTAGCTTGTTTCAAGGCACTTTTTTGAGTTAGCCAGGAATTGCATTAATGTTACATGTACTTGTGAATACTAAAAGGTAATCTTTCATTTAAGCTGTCCCAAAAATTGAATTTCACGACAAAAACAAGAACTTGGTTCAAGAAGATACATTGGAGTTGCGATGCACGGCATCAGGATTTCCAAAACCTACCATTACTTGGAAGAAAGACGGCCAGGCTTTGAACCAGACTGAGAGAATTCATCCCAAGGAGGGACGACTGGTTATCTACAATCTGGGATTTGACGATAAGGGAGAATACGAGTGTGTAGCCAGTGATTTCAATCATACTGCTAGTGCTACAATGGTTGTCAGGGTCAAGGGTAAGTTGGATATTTTTAGTCAGTACATCATAATGATACTTAATGTTTGGGTAAATTGGGCAACTGTATACCTACATATTCTCCCCATAAACATAATTTCAAAAACAGTACAAACTAGAACAAAGGATTTGATTTTTTAATGACTATTTTTTGCATTAATTGATATTATTGACTGAAACGGGAATTGTTCCAAATTTGAACGTTAGTTTCCATACTTAAGGTTTTTTGGTAAGTAAACCAACATTGGCCTAAATTTAGACAAGATTAAACCCTAAATATTCTAAAGCAGATATAAAAACTTGAATTACTTTAAAAAGTAACAAATACTATTGTTGTACAAATTATTTGACAGGTTGCCCCACTAAACAAGAAAAACCAACACAGTGTGATGAAACATGAGGATCATTTTTTACTCTGCTATAATTATATAAAATAATAGAATCATCTGTTCAGCATTTCTATTTTTTCTTACAAATAGTGGTGTTTGAAGATTTAATTTCTGTATTTAAAAAAATCAGATCCTCTATTGCTTTGCCAAGACCAGACTGGCAGAGATCAAGTCCTAAACATAAACCCATTGGCTGTATTTAGGCTTCAGTCTGGAAATAATTTGGGTTTAAGGGGTTAAATAACTATTAAAGCACAGTGCAGTTGATGACAAAATCATTTACAGAATGTACAAAATGGTCATAAATTTTTAGGTAATGCTAAAAGCCCTGGTTTACACTTGCAACACCAACATAACAGCACTGGCATAACATGCAAAGACAAATGGATGAGTTAGATGTCTCTCTTGAGAATTCATATTGTATTGTCACTCCAGTTACTCAGTGTATGTTGTGTCACCTCCTAAATGTCTTGATATGTATCATATTGCAACCAGGCCAGCACTGCACAGCTTTAGCAGATAAGCTGGAAAGGCTGTGTCTGCCAGTCAACTATTTATTTTCCCCATTTGTAAGAAAGGGAGATAACTCTGAAAGTATTAATTTTTCAGACTTATATTATTGCATGCTTGCAATTGATTCAATTAGAAAAATAAGAAAAACTATAATTCTTTTGTTCCAAAAGTTTCTTTATAATTTATTACATGCTTCAGGTTTGTAAAAAATGCATGTTTAACTTGAAAAACGTCTGTGCATCCATATGAGGTATTTAGCTTATGATATTCAGTTAACACTTTACCTCATGCAGGTGCCATTGGACGCCTCTACTCCATTCACATACAAGTGCCTTTGGATGCCTCCTAACTGATTCGCATACAAGCGCTTTTGGATGCCTTTACCCAATTCGCATACAAGCGCCTTTTGACACGTGCTGTAAACATCAGCCATTTTGAGCGGGTTTTCATAGAGCCACCTTTGAGGAAAACCCCCTATTAGATAATGCATTCATTTCTGTGAATGACCATTACGTCAGATCATGTGGTCGCTGTTTATGCTCTGGTCAAAATCTGCTATTTAAAGTAACTGGGTTGTATTCTCCACTCTCCACAATGGATTTTGTTAAGTACTTATGGAGTTTTCACGATTAGAATCACAACTATGAAAGCTTCATTAACTTAGGTAAAGGCTCTGATATTGATGTAGGCAGCAATTAGTTTTTATAATTATCAAATTCAGATGACTTAGTGATGTAAACGCAGACAGAGAACTTGTAAATTTGAAGAATGAGAAATGGCAGCTACGGTTGGTCGCACAGCTTCACTGACTTGACGGTGATCGAGTTCTCTCAATATTTTAAAGCACATTCAAAATTCTTACATGAAAGATAATTACATAGCTATAACGATCAGACTTTACTATTAAATTTTTCCATAATAGATGTGTAGCAAAAATGTAAAATGGTTAAATTTGCTGTTAAACGTAACATACACTAAAGGGCCCTGAGTGGTCTAAAGCGCTCTGTTACGGAGCACTGCCATCTCACCTCTGTCTGCATGGGTTTGAGTCTCGGATTCAGCCAATGTGGGTATGTGAGATAGCTTGCCAGTAGCTTCTCATGGGTCGGTGTTTCATTCCGTGGTTTTCGTCCTCCACCATTAATCCTGGCCGCCATGTATAGCCTATCGTGTGCTGAAAAATGGCGTTAAACCCTACAACAACAACAACAACATACACTACACTGCTTAACAGTTAACAGGCAGGCTAATGTGTATGGAGTCGAGTAGGTAACAAGTATTCTTTTTATAGCACATTGCACTGGGTAACCTTGCTACATGTGTATCGAAGGGCTAAAATGCCATACAGTCTATGAGGTATAGGGTTAAGTAGGGGAAAGTGACTTGGAAATTTAGATTCAGAATTTTATAATAAAGTAGACCATTTCAAAATAAATTTCAAGTAATGTAGACAAAAGTTCTTATTAAATAAATGCCATTATTGGCTCATACATGTCATAGACCAGCATAGCTTATGGGATGGCCTGGTTGTCCCAAGTCGAGTGACTGTCCATCCATTTATACAAGTTTGTTTTCATTTCTCAATGCTATGGTCTTACTACTAAGTAACAGAAAAGAGCAAAAACCAAAAAGTTTTGTAAAATTCAACAAAATAATTTATTTTCTGTGAATTGCAAATTAAAAAAAATAATTTACTGTGTCATGAATTAAATCCCAAATAGTCCTGAAAGTTCTGTCACCGCTCCGGTGACCTAGTGGTTAGAGCGTCCGCCTCAGAAGTGGGAGGTCGTGGGTTCGAACCTTGGCCAAGTCATACCAAAGACTTACAGAAATGGTACTAACAGCTGCCTCGCTAGGCGCTCAGCATCAAGAGGTTAGTGTTAGGACTGGTCGGCCTGGTGTCAGGATAATGTGACTGGGTGGGACATCATACTTCGTGTCTGCGGCACGATGCCCCAGTGCTAGACATCACTATAAACTGCCACAGTGCAGACTTCATAGCGATATAACTGAAAAATTGTTAAAGCCATGATAAAAATCCTAATCACACACACACACCTAATAAGTTCTATCACAAGTCCAAAAGTATAGAGTATTCTGAATAAATTCCATTGGTGTTCCGAAAGAATTTCAATTTTGAATGTAATAGCTTGGAATGGTGTTGATGTGCTAACAGTCTGGATGTATTGTGATATAATTTAAAATGTCCTTGAATGAATTCCAAATGATTCCAAAAATAGTGATTTAGTCAAAAAATATTAATGAACACATTGAAATTCCAGTAAATAATTTTAATAAAATAAATCCTCTCAAATTTAAACTGAACACAACTGAAATTGATTCCTCTAAAGCCTGATACGATAGGAATAAAGAATTTCTGTTTACTTCTCCATTATAAAAAAGTCACAATATGTGGACCAGAATACGGGACAGAAGGGGTCAGAAGTTCATTTCTGTAATATTTTAAGTTGACGACAATATCAGGACTGTTACTAAAACTTTAGCAAAGAACATAGCAAATAGTCAGTACACCAGGAATTCCCAAAGGGAATACCAGTATTCTAAATTTAGACTTAAGCAAACATGTTAACTAAAAAATTATAATACTGTAATCTACCATTTAAAGCAACAATTAGCTATGTTATATGTTGCTTACAAAAATTAATACATTAGTCAGATGGGTCCAACTCTACCCTCAATTATGGACAATAATCAGTCACACAATATAAATTAAATATACATAATCACTACTAAACTAATTGGATTGCCAAGAAACTTTGCACACATTTATCCACGTTTTCTTTGTACTAAATGAAAATGGTGCTGATCCAATATGGCCATCATTGCAGCCATCTTGAAAATCTTTTCACAGCTTCTCTTTAATGCAAAGTTACATATTGATACGGTGTTTTCACCAGAAGACTTCTTATAATGTCTGGTAGGTTGTAAAAGAAAATGCTGCCAGCTGGATATTCAGTATGTCCACCACAGTGGCCATGATGAAAATCTTGATATTGTTACTTCACATGAATTGACCTTCATGTCAAATTGACAAGCTTCTTATGATTGGTTTGCTCGAAAGGAAAATAGTGCCATTGTGACATCCAGTATGTCTACCACAGCAGCCATAATGAAAATCTTGTTATTTGTACTCATCCTGAATATAAAGACATAGGATTTTCACCAGAAGTCTTTTTATGGTATCTAGTAGGTCTTGACTAAGTTGTGCCAATCTGATACTCAATATGGCCACACATTTGCCATCTTGAAAATCTTATCGCTACACCTTCAAGAAAGTCACATCCGCATAGGGTTTTCACCAGAAGGCTTTGTATGAAATCTAGTTAAAACTAATTGAAAATGAATTCCTGGAAATTCTTTTTCAAACAATTGAGACTCACCAAGGAACTTGTTTTCTGTCAAGTTCCTTCTATCTTGTGCTTGATATCTTTTTATTGGATTTTCTCCCATGTTTCAGACAAGCTAGCAGCTTTGTGGCCTTTCCTGGGTATTGTAGCAGAAGTGATTGTCCTTTGCATCATCATCTTCATCTATGAGAAGAAACGCAGCAAGCAGCTAGAGAGTGAAGAGGATGCCCCAGATGGGCAGTGAGTTATTTCTCAGAGTCCTATGCACAATCCAGCTTTTTAAATATGACACATAATAGTCTCCTTAAAAATGTCAGATCAAACACAGCATTGGGTACACAGAAATGAGTTTTGATAACCTGTAATCGGTTGTTGTCCATTTCAGATAATGGAGGTCAGACAGTATACTACAATGATCTGATTAAATTTAAGATTTTTAACTAGTTATCAGAAATACATTGAAATTGTAGTAAAGTTGTTTTTATCTTAGTTCAGAGAAAAATAACATGTTTCTGCAAAAATTTCTTCTGAAATGATCTAGTAGTTGAGAAATAAAATCAACTTGGAAATCATTATTTACTGTATTGCGGACTAACATATTCTATTTTGTTGAAATTGGTGCAAAATACTAATAATCATTCCAAATACTGTCATTTTGCTACTATATACAGACATGCTCACCCTTATGATTTGACCACAAGTATTACGGAAATCACTTATGGACTTTTGGAATAATAGCTGGAATTATGCCAATGTGATTTTTTCAGTAAAAATCAAGATATTATCATGTCTATGTTTGGTTTAATTCTGGGTTTCATATTTGAGTTAGTTGAGGTAAGAAGGGAATCGGAACAATCTGGTGCCAAGACATACCAAAGACTTATGAAAACAGTACTAACAGCTGCCTCGCTAGGCGCTTAGCATTAAGAGGTTAATGTTTCGGACTGCTCTGCCTGGTGTCAGGATAATGTGACTGGGTGGGACATGATACATGTCTGTGGCATGATGCCCCAGTGCTAGACATCACTATAAACTGCCACACTGCAGACATCATAGCAGTATGGCTGACAAATTGATAAAGTTACGTTAAAATACTAAATCACACACACTCCTTCAGATGTGAAACATGCCAAGTGTCACTTTATGTGTCTGATTGTTTCAGGTTATTCCACATACGTGTAAATTACAAACAAAGTGAAGATATTAGTTCTGATGTTTTAGAATAGCACCAGAACAGGTAATAAACTTGATAGGTGACTCTTAAGCACATAAGTGGGCATGAAATAATGCAACCATATTAGAAAAAATAGCAAGTGAAGTTGTTTCATGAACATTTATTACTGATACTGGGTTGTAAATTTACCTCTGACATTCATGGAGTGGATGGTTATAAAACTTACTTTTCTCTACCTGTGATTATCACAATTTAGGTATAACATTGTAACAAACATAACATGTACAAGTACTTGGTTGAACTAATAAAGAATACAATATTTCTTAGATATATTTTAACTTTAATATCCATTTAAAACAGACCAAAATACAGATGAAGTACAATGGTAACTTGTCATTTTACCTGTATTTGCACCTGTACAGGCAAATTTGTTACACATGAGTCTTGATGCTAATCTTTAAAAATAAAGTTTTGGCACCCACCATCATTTTTCATTAAGAGTTTGTGTATCTACTGTTTAAATTTATTGAAATACATGCAATTTAAAAACTATGCAGTTTTCATTTTTTTCTCAAACAATTCAGCACTTCAGCTTAAAATACTTTTTTTTTTCGAATTAAAAGAATCCAACAGCTTGAAGAAATTAACAGCTTGCTATTCATTTAAACTGAGGATCCATACATTAAAAAGTGGATGAAATGATGCCATGAATTTATATTGTCACTAATTTGAATAAACTTGGTCTTGTAATTCTTTTAAAGAATCTAAAGCGCTCTTCGTTACGGATCACTGCCATCTCACCTCTGTCTGCGGCGGTTCGAGTCTAAGATTCAGCCAATGTGGGCATGTGAGAAAGCTTGCCAGTAGCTTCTCGTGGGTGGGTGGTTCTTTCCGGGGTTTTCCGGGTTCTTCCTCCACCATTAATACTGGCCGCCATGTATAGCCTATCGTGCTGAAAAATGGCGTTAAACCCCACAACAACAACTTTTAAAGAATAGTTTATTGTATAAAATTAACCCTAGTTATGCCCCCAGTATGCTGTATTGTTGTGGGGTGGGGTGGGGTCCTGTAAATGTAACTATTGCCGTGTACATTGTCTAAACATTTTCATTACAGAAGGAAAATATTATCCCTATGAAACTTGGCACACGTATTGGACTAGTGGTCCAGATTTACCTTTCATTTACTATATTGTAAAAACAGTATTGTGTAGAGTGAATTTGTTGACTTGGTTTTGTTGAAATGGCAATGTGTTACAGATTATTATAGATCTTAAATTTCGTATAACCTTCAAACATTTTTAAAAATTTTTGTTTGCATTTGTGCTTTTATGTGGATGTTATTCTAATTACATAACCTGCTGCAGAAGTAAGTCATAATTATATCAAAATTGGAGTTTCTTGGAGTTCATTTGGCTCTTCAGCAGTATGATAATTGATGATGTAGTGATCAGACTTGTTTTGGGGGGCAAAATTTGGTGAGTCATTGGAACTAGATGGTCCCGGTTCAGCTGGGACAGAGGCTTTAGCCTCCCAGACTGAAAGATAACCATGTTGTCCTTGACCTTTCAAGAAAAATTAACATTTTACTTTAGACTCTCTGTCTCTGTCTTTCTCTCCTGCTGACCTTTTTTCTTCTTTTTTCACCTGATTGCAGCTGATGTACTGCTTGGTAAAGCATGTACTTTTCCTGACTTATTGAAGAAATGGTTTACTTTACCCTCATTGGTATTTACGTCCTCAGTTATGGAGCTAGGAATGCAGCAAAGCAGAATATTAAATTTTTTGCTACATATCTTGCAGTTCGTCTGTTCTTCCATCAACAATTTTATTTTAGCTTCCAATTAGTTGTGATATGAGAAACATATGACAGGTATCAAATTCTATTTACGATACACAGCCTGTGATATGATTTTTTATCAATACACATGTTAACTTGAGATGGTCTTTTTATCTTTGTGTCTGTCAGTGGCTGGTGGTGCGGTTTTATGTGTGTTGACATACTGGTTGTATTTTCTTTTAGCAAATTACAGACAGACATACATGACATCTTTATATACCATTCTCACTGATAATAAGATAATAAAAGTACTTTAAAACAGACTACCTGATAGCTTTCAGTGAGTTTTATTATGTTTTATGCCATTTAAGGTAGGCTTCATTTGATAGATACAATACTGACTTAAGCCACCATGACCTTTGTTTTGTCACTGCATGATAAACATAACCATGCCCCGAGTGGCCGAGTGGTCTAAAGCGCTGTCCGTTACAGATCACTGCCATCTCACCTCTGTCTGCGTGGGTTCGAGTCTCGGATTCAGCCTATGTGGGTATGTGAGAAAGCTTGCCAGTAGCTTCTCGTGGGTCGGTGGTTCTTTCCGGGGTTTTCCCGGGTTCTTCCTCCACCATTAATACTGGCCGCCATGTTTAGCCTATCGTGTGCTGAAAAATGGCGTTAAACCCTAAAACAACAACAACAACAACAACAATAAAAAAACAACTAAATATGATATTGATTACAGGTCAATTCATACAAACATATGCATCCTTCAAAATTAGAACTGTACATAGTGGATGTGTTTTTCAATTGGTAGAACTGTACTTAAAAGGACTGAAAGAGCATCTAATATGACTGCCTTCCCTGGACTTTAAAGTAGTTGACATGTCCTATACATCAAATCTTTTCAGCATAGCATGAATAGCATTTAAAAGCCACCTGATTGAAAGAAAGAAGTCAGCTATATAGCTAGTCCTTTCACATTTAGTGTTGTACAAAATTTATATAAAATTTATCTTTTCAGAGACAACCCTGGTGACAACAGAGCAGGAGTGAGGAGACGTAACTAAATCACAAATTGATCCTTGAAAAACAAGAATACACCATTTATACCAAGCTTGAGAAGATCATTTTCAACAGAAATCCATTGTATAATTGGTAACAGCATCAGCATCATCAACAGTTGAATAAAAAAGGGATCTAACTTGACAAGAATTGGCAAAACATGCTCACTGTCCCACTTATATTCAAGTACCTTAATATTGAACAGATTGAAATATTCAATAAAATGTGGATCAACAATGAACCAAATAATAGAAATGTTTTTAAAAATTGCACAAGATGTACAGATTTTAATTACAGTATGCATATATACTAGAGATGCATTTCTTTGGCTGAGTATTAATGTCTTGCCAGATATATCTTTTGATAGAAGAGAGATAATCCATTATATAAGGAAATTTTATGAATATATTGCATACTGCTCTCACAGGCATTCCACTGAATTAATTAATATAGTAGCTGTGTTCACTACTATAGTAATTCATATCTTTACGACTTGTCTGGAGTCACTTCTCTTTTTCTATGTTGATTGCATTAAGTTTATTGTTTCAGGCATTTGATGAATTCTAATTGGAGAATTAAATCATTAAGAACAGATATTGTGCCACAGAAAATGCTAAAATCTATTAGTCAAAGTGGCAGTTTTTTTATATTCTTATTTTTTTTAAATGTTGAACAATTTGTATATAATAATTGTTGAATTTTGCCCCAAATGTAAGTACCTCATAGTAAAAACAATTCATTGTTTTGGTTTTATTTATTTTAAGGTAGTATGCAGTTGGTTTAGTTTGGTTACTATTTTAATTTATTAAATGGATGCTGTTAGAGATTTTAGGTATTTTCGTCTGGAATAGTACTTTAAAATGTGAAGTAGGGAAATTTTAAGATATTGATAAATTTCTCCAGTATTGAATTGCTTGAAGGCTTTTGAGTGGGTTTGTGCATAGCATGCTCACATTTCTACATCCTAGTTGCAGGTCTGGAGAATAATTTTATTAGAAGATTATGATTGTTGTTGTCAAACACTTCTTCCATATTACACTGTATGTATCGTTTTTAAGACAACAGTGTATGTATGTGCTTTTGAATGTGAAATGATTTGTGAGAGTTTTCTATGTCCATTTTATAATAATGTATTTACCCATTGTAATATATTGTGCACATGAATATAAATCTGTCAGCTGTTATTAGAAATGTTGTGTAGAGCATTATTATGGCAGAATCCTCTGGAATACTTGTACACATTATTTGGGGCCATATGGAATGTTTACAGACATGTAGGTATTCATTTTCAGAATTTTACACGTACATACTATGTACAGTGTAAATGGTAATGGCTGTTTCTTTAGTTCTTTTTTTTTATTTTAGGCATGACTTTTCTTTTTATAGAAATTAGTATCTTGAACAGCCAAGAGAAATGTCTATTGTCAGTGTTCAGTCTCAATAGTATCTTCTGTACAATATCAAACAAAGAAAAGCTTTTATTGTAAGGGCAACTAGACGTTATGGTTTAAATATACAAGTATAATAAATATTACATTCATTTAATACCTAAAGGTGTTTTTAATCTTCCATTCACTGTATGACATAAATGAAAATAGTGCCAATCTGGAATCCAATATGGCCAACATGGTAGCCATCTTGAAAATCTTTTCACTGCTTCTCCTGAATGGAAATTCATATTGGTATGGGTTTTCGATTGATGAGGTTTAAAATATAGCAGAGCTTATATATAAACCATGTGGTTTATAGGCTTTTTTTTTTCAAGAGAAAGAAGACATTCTATATGAAGCAGTTTTATAAACTAGGTAAATCATTAGAAATTGGAAGGGAAATATGGATTATATTTCACACAGCAGTGATTTCATAAGCCCTACTGTTTATGGTATATAATTTGACTACACTCGGGTATTGCTGGTTAAATGTGTGCTCCAGGTAACTGGTCTACAGTCTGCCTGCACTCTACACTTGTAAGGCTGGGTTTTTACTAAACTGTAGATTTTTCAAAAATGAAAAACAGGATATGAAACAGTATATAAGGTATTTGTTTTAAAGCTGTATATGAAGGGGTAAAAAAATGAAAATTAAATAGATTACAGTTAGTTTGACTCATAAAGAATATCTAACTTTATAAATGGGATGTCACCTTTGACAGTTTTTGTCTTGTTGTGACAATCACTTTTTCATTGGTACATTTGGTGGTGTGGCATTGTGGATTTGTTGACATGGCCATCATCTGATTAAGATTACCTGCCTCATTTGTTTTATAGCTAGGCCATACCTCCAACCTACACAGGTATTACCAACTGGTTGTAAGACGGTCTTTGTAATGTTATTTCCAGAAAGTAAATAATTGATAACAAAAACATTGCATCTAGATTTATTTACGAATTGGTTCAGTAATAATTAGATAAAATCAAACACAAGTTTGGAGTACAGATGTACCTTTGAAAGTTGACCAGTATACCATATTGTATTTGTATGATGACATAAGGCCAGAGGTAGTGTACAGTTAGTACTTATAATTATTACAAATGCATGTAGCACAGGATTGTTAGAGTTTGTGGAATATAACTAATGTTACAAACGGGAAATTATCATTGTTTTATAACCCTCTGTCAATTTAGGAATTTTTATGTCATGGTACATTGATTTGCTTTGAATAATACTTGTATATTTGCATAATTATCCCTTAAGTTAATAAATAATTCATAACAGGTTTCTTTTTCGATATCATGTCCCATTCTTTTAATTTGTCAGAAGACTTGTTCAGAGAAATAGCATTATTTCCTCCAAAAGAAATATGACAAAAGCAAAAATTATTGAATTCTTTTCTTTAAAGATGCAGAAAGGTCCACAGACCTGCCAAAAATTATTCACAAAATGTACTTTGAAGGAGTTAGCTGTTGCATAAGGAGTTACCTCCTTTAAACCAGACCTGCCAACTCTTGTGATTTTGCTGTAAGTCTTACAAAAAATACCCTTAAAATATGGACTTGAGGCATACTAGCAAAAAATAAGGAAAAAAATTATGGTTGCTGAAAAATCCAGATAATTGGTCATCCATGTGTTATTTGGATCCGGGTTTCATCTTAGAATTAGTGAAATTAGTCAGGGAACCGGACTAACTTTACAGCAGCACCCCAGATGCTTTAAACTGCACCTATTTGTTCATGAGAAGGGTCTGCATGATCAAACTGTTGATTATATAATTTAAGATAAAAGAGAAAATGAGCTTCTAGAAAAGTGTTAATAATCAAGACAGGAAAAAAATGGACTATTTTAATTTGTTAATGATATACAGATAAGTGAAGTACACCAGACTTGAATGCCAGAGAAGTTTTTCCTGGGGCTGATTCTTTAGCACTTCACAAATTTGCCATTGTTAGTATTGATTAGTAGTCCAGATTTATTGTCAGATTTTTATTGACATGCAGTGATATATTAATTATGATTAATTTATCCATTTAGGTCAATTTCTGGGGCTGAAAACATTTCCTTTATATATTTTTGTCTCACCAAAACCTTGTTTATGTTGGGACCTAAAGCATTATACAAATGTGAAAAATATTTGGCATTTACAATGGCTTTAAAATGCAGAAGTTTTTTCAAGTTATCTGATAATGAAAGCTAAAAGCATTGGAAACGCCATATATATTTCAAGTTCATATGCTTTGATCAGTTAGTTTCTTATTACACAAGATTCCGGAAGAAAACACATTATATCCTCTCGCTCACTGCAGATAATGCATATGTACATGTTATTTTTTTAGTTTTGGTTGCTTCTGGATATATTTGTCATTTTCCACATCAAAAATATTACTGCTGAATTGAAGACACCGGTTCATTTATTAGTGCTATTTGCTAACTCGCTCATAAAGTAGATGCAGCGTCTATAGTCCTACACAAGAACATGAAATGATACCTGCACTATAGCTTATATACTTTAAATCATGTATATTATATAATTGAATATGCTAATAATGACAAATGTCTTTACTCCAAATGTAGTACTCATTACCATGCCTTCTATGCAAACTGTAGAGTATACTGCCTTATTTAGAGACTGCCTTATCATGAAGTTCATTATACCTATAATTTCACTACTACTTAATGAAATTGGAAGTGAAGGAGTGCTTTATATTTTCTTCAATCCTGTCATTCACCAACATGTGCCTGTCCAGTTATCCTGCATACTGTGTGGAATACTAGTTACAATTACAAGGGTAAATAGAACAAAGTGTCACAAAATAACACAATGCTCTGGTGGCCTAGTGGTTAGAGCATCCACCACAGACGTGGGAGGTTGTGGGTTCGAACCCCAGCCGAGTCATACCAGAGACTTGTAAAAATGGTACCAACAGCTGCCTCGCTAGGCGCTCAGCATTAAGATGTTAGTGTTAGGACTGGTCAGCCTGGTGTCAGAATAATGTGACTGGGTGGGACATCATGCTACATGTCTGCAGCATGTTGCCCAAGTGGTAGACATCACTTTAAGCTACCACACTGTAGACATCGTAATGATACGACTGGAAAATTGTTAAAGCTACATTAAAAATCTAAATCAACACACACACACTCACAAATCAACATCTGCAAACTGTCAGAATCTACTCAAAGATTAAAAAGAATGAAGTGTAACAAAATAATTTTTCAAAAAAATAGTTTAAGTGCAGTGGGTTGTTGTTGTTGTTGTGGGGTTTAACACCATTTTTCAGCACATGATAGGCTATACATGGCGGCCAGTATTAATGGTGGAGGAAGAACCTGGGAAAACACTGGAAAGAACCACCGACCCACGAGAAGCTACTGGCAAGCTTTCTCACATACCCACATTGGCTGAATCCTAGACTCGAACCGCCGCAGACAGAGGTGAGATGGCAGTGATCCGTAACGCAAGTGCAGTGGGTAAATTCTGGTTTGTTATTTCATAATGCTGCCCCCCCCCCCCCCCCCACCAAACAACAAATGAGTGGGATGCTTAAGTATCATGGTAAAAAATATAACGTATATAAATGCCTTCAGTTTGTCGCATGTAAAATAAACATTTTTTGACGGTACTTCAAAAAAACGTCTGTAGGAAGTTGCGTTTTAAACTATTTTGATTCTGACTGTGGAAGGTTGGTTAGGAAAATCACGTTGTGGGTTGTGTTAACAAAATGAGAAATCACTGGTGGGGTTGTCAGGATAAAAAAATGAACATATATTTGAAATCACATCTAATTCCATCCTAGTGGTATAACGTGAATTAAACATTGGGTCAGAAAATGATGCCAGTACACGTAAGTGCACGTAATTTGTATGAATTCGCGTAATTTTAAAGCAGTGATACGCGTTCCGCAAATTATGTCAATGTCCCAGATATGAAACCTGTATTTTACGCAGCATGCAATTTTTATTAAACTGTTAACTTTGAAAGTGCATTTTGCGACATAATTTGCGCTGCCAGTAGTGGTCTTACAACGGACACATGGTACTAATGGTATGGAAAAATGGGAACCAGCCTGGAAATGGGTGACCATAAAATAGAGTATATATGGGTTAGGCTGACCAGGATTGGTTAATAATGTTAATTGTAGGAAAAAGAATCTTTTGAGAGCTTATCCTAGTTGTAAGTGAAAAAAAACAGAGACATTGTTTTATTGATGGAATTTCAGTCCCTTAACAGTCTTGAGTTTGGAACACTCATTACAAAAATTAGCACCTGACTCTTTGGTGCAGAATTGAAAGCACACGTTTCAAACACGTGCAGGTCCAGAAAATGCCACAGCTCATATCCTTTCCTCTACACAGAAGCTGACATCCATGTTTTATCTATACTGATAAATATAGGTTTGGTGATGAACACTCAAAAATTTAAAGTTCTTGAATTTTTAATATCATGGTGTTTGTGTAGGTTTACTATGGGAACTGAATTAGTACCGTGAGTCCTATAGACAGCCACAGCAATACACAGTGTCTCCACATATGCAAGTGCAATTTACTTTACTGTAAATGCAATCACGTGGTTCTGTTCTATTTTTGGATAACAAGCAAATTTAATACATTTTGTAAACCACAGAGTGACTTTAAGTAGGATATTAAATGCATATTCAGATAGTCAACTGCTGCCAAGAAAGGGGGAGGGGGAACATTGTGTAGATTTAACTATGTTAGGTTGAGTGTTAAGCACTTTGGTTTATATCTGAGTGATGCATATATAAAATTTATACAATTTGCCATTTATAGAGTAATTACAGTAAGCAATATAATTTCTCTGTTGTGTTTTGAAACGATGATTCAGATATGATCACTCAGCTCTTTTCCACCATGCTTAATGTTGAAGACCTCTCATGACTTTGCATTCCTCTAATTTTTTTCAGTGGATGTTTTGAAAGTTCATATCTTGCATTTTAATGGACTTATTTCTACTTTAGTTTTAAACTATATGTCTTCAGTGGGGGGGTGGTGGATTTTAGGTAATTTTTGTCATTCAAAACTTTTTTCTGTAATAATACATGTACTTATAGATGGTCACCTTGACGTTTTACTCATTAATTGCATAATATGACAAGGCTGGTAATATATTTCAGCATTAAATTGAAGAGCAATAAATGGTGATATTAAAAAAGATGATTCTTTTTAGACAGCTTTTTTTAAAATATTCTTATTTTCTTAAATTAAGCTCAAATATTTAAATGTTGCCTGAAATGCGCCATTGTTCTTTAGGTGAAGATGAACTTGCAATATAAATGTAATATTCACAAATGTAATCTTTGACAAGCAGGACTGTGCACATTGCTTACTTGTGTATTGAACTAGGGCTATCAAGAAAATCAAGGGTGAATATAGGACACGGGGTACTAATGGTATGGAAAAATGGGAACCAGCCTGGAAATGGGTGGACATAAAATCGAGTATATGTGGGTTAGGCTGACTTGGATTGGTTAATAATGTAAGTTATGTTGTAGGAAAAAGAATCTTTTGAGAGCTTATCCTAGTTGTAAGTGAAAAAAATAGAGACATTGTTTTGTTGATGGAATTTCAGTCCTTTAACAGTCTTGAGTTTGGAACACTTATTACTAAAATTAGCACCTGACTCTTTGGTGCGGAATTGAAAGCATGTTTCAAACACATGCAGGTCCAGAAAATGCCGCGGCTCATATCCTTTCCTTTACATAGAAGCTGACATCCATGTTTCATCTATACTGATAAATATAGGTTTGATGATGAGCACTCCAAATTTTTAAGTTATTGAATTTTTAATATGGTGTTTGCGTAGGTTTACTATGGGAACTGAATTAGTACCGTGAGTCCTATATGCGACATCCATATAGCTGGATACTTCAGTTTGACGTGAATGGCTGTTAAACTAAATTGATTGGTTCATTGGGTCCTGGAAATAGAATTTTATGGACGTTTTAACCTTATTTTCGTCATGGAAGTTTTACAAATGCACGTTTCGAATAAGGGCCATATAGGAAACCAAAATGGCTGAATAACGGGGTTTGTCTTCAGACGTCGTTTTTAGTTGGCAAATACTGGCTGGTGATAGCTATGAAGAAAATGAATTTCATGTATATCGGTCTGTTGGACATTGGGAAAATGTCACTGGAAATACCAGTATGTGACTATGAGCCCCCCCCCCCATGTACATGTCACCAATATGAGTACATCAGAGGAACATGCTGCAATAGCTGGGCAGCAGAATAAAAGGCTCTGACTGGCAGTTGGGTGGGAAAATCAACTGATATTTACATTGATTGAATTCAGAGGCAGAAAGACCCAGAGACGTTCATGTGATCATTTATAACAGTAAATCAAATAAACAACTTTAGCTTATAATATTGTGTTCAATTCAGATTGTAGCGGAATAAGCATGGCATGTGACCTCAGAATCTTGACATGTTGAGACTTAGACTTGAATGAGTATTTTGGGGTTCAGCGGCAAACTGACGAAGATTGTAACAAGATTCAGGAGAGTGATAAAGTTGCTAGTGCTGATAGTTTGGATGGGACAGAGACCAAGTGTAAGAAAGGATAATGCCTAGCTGAGTGCTTTGAATAAGAGTTTCCTTGGATTGACAAAATTCAGATTCACTCTGATGGACAAACAAGAATTATGTCAGTGTTATAAAGAATGTAAAAATTAAACTCAATGGCAACCAATAGTTATTATAATTTGCATAGTTTTGTGGGAGGGGACTGCAACTTTTGCTAGTGTGACTCCTATTTTTACCAAAATGGGAGTCCTGGACTCCTAGATTTAAAATCCTAGTGAGACCTCTGGAAAACTTTTCTTTTCAGAACAGAGATATCCAAGAGGGAATACCCATGGGGCCATACCTATAAGATGTTGAAAATCGCACAATCATAAAGAACAGTAACTTGTTCAAACTAGTTATGCATATGTGTTTCAGACGGCAGGCAATGAAAGGAGTTCTCAGCGCAGAATAATATTCATACATAGAGGAGGAGAATATATTAAATTCAGAAACAATTAACAGATTAATGCTGATAGGGAACATCAGAGAATCCCCATACAACACAATTACATGTCTATAGTTGGCAGAACTCCTATGGCAACAAAAGAATAATGCGACAAACTTTTATATCATGCATATGTATTACTAAAGGAAGTACATGCTCTCTGTGTGCAAAAATTAAATGACATTAAGCATGAGACTGACTGATCTGCATAAAATCAAAGCAAGATGGATAAAATTTGTCCTGTTTTTGTTCGGTTCTAACTTCTTCCTATGTATATTTTGATGATGGTGATATTTATCTAATACACATCATTTTGAAGCAGTGTCATTAATGATGAAATTGATGAAAAAATACTTGATGTCAATCTGATATATGGATTCTTTACTACACTGCAGATCTCTTCATCCTGATTCTTTTTTACCATCTCCTTTAGTTTTACCATCTCCTTTAGTTTTACTGGTACCAGTGCTTTAAAAAAAATTGTAACTTCTATTTTCTTGCAATCTAAATATTTGTAGTCGTGTATTATTGTCAAAAAGTAAAATGTGCTTAGTTTTGTTGTAAAATCTAAAACTATTAATTAGCAAGGGACTAAAGTAAAAAGTGGGCCAACTTCATGTGTGCAGAAAATATTGCCATGTTACAGAGTGTTGTTACAAATGTATTTTGCAAAGTTGTATAACAAGCACTTGTATTGTCACCACATATTCCATTTAAATAATAATATAATTATTTCTGCATATTCATATCAGTATTTTCCCACTGGTATTTTCTGATCTGATGTTGTTCGTTTCTTGTGCAATTTTTACACATCATGAATTCTCACAGTATCATTTTAAAAACAATGTAATCTGCACCAAATTGAGTTGTTTGAGAAAAAAAAAACATTTTTCTAACTCAAAAATCACAGAAGTTACGAGTTCTGGCATTAAAGTCTCACATTAAATAGCATTTGAAGTAGCCATGATAGTAATTTAGGACTAATTTCACCTTTGGTATATTCAAATCTTGAATGTGATGGAGGAACATGGCTCCAAAATAAACACATCAGTTTTAGAACCTTTCATTGACTATGAATCAAGTATATAATCTTGAGTCCAACCGAATTGTTAGAAAATTTTTAATTCTTTTGATAACATTTTAATGATCTGTCAGATATGGAGTAAGCCTCTGGTCTTTCTGCCATCCCAACCAAGACCCCACCACAACCACATGACCATTCCCAATGACATCATATTAATAATTGCAATACAACTAGGGATGACATCTCTCTGAGTATTTTGATTTCAGTAGAGCCTTAACAGAGTGGAACAGTAAGAAAGAGTGACATATTTAAGTGTTAGGGAAATACTTAACAATGGCTATTCCTCCCACCACCACTTCCTCACTGGAGATCACACACACACACACACAACTTCTAAAATCCTGGCAGCATCCCTGCAGGGGAGATAACTTGATTTTTATTTGATTTTATTGGTCTCTGGTTATATCGTGGTATTTCTGTTACTTGAATATTATCTTACAGTGTGTCCATTCAGCATGGTTGAAAAAGGCTTACAATCATTGAGAGTTGTTGAAGGACTTGCATTACTACAGTTATGAAAGAACAAGAGCCATACTATAAATCATTGAAGAGAAAATAGAGTAAATATGGGTTTGACTGTCCCAGATTGGTTGATAATGAAAGTAAGATTTTAGTAAAATGAATCTTTTGAGAGCTTGTCCTACTTGTAACTGAAAAAAATGAGTGACATTGTTTTATTAACATAATTTCCATCCCATTACAGACTTGATTTTGGAAGACTCCTTACTGAAATCTGCAGCTGACTCTTTAGCGCAGTATTGAAAGCACACAGTTCAAATTTGTTTAGGCCCAGAAAATGTTGCAGCTGTTATGGTTTTCTTTTCACAAAAGCTGGCGTCATAGGTGTGTCTATACTGATAAAAATTTGATCATGAGCACTGAAAATTTTAAGTTATTGAATTTTAATATGGTGTTTGCAGAGGTTTACAGTGGGAACTGAATCAGTACAGCAAGTCCTGAATTCTTGAGTTTTGTACAGAAACATGGAATCCAAGCAGAATACATCCAGAAATGTAGAGGTTTTCAATCTTGGATTTAGTCTCCCCATTACATTTCACATTGATATGCATATTCACAAACATTTAGTATAGTAGTAGGAAAAGTAATTGACAAATTTAGATACATATTATAAACAAGACAAACTATATGTATGGGGGAGGACAAGATCAGAAGAACAGGCTGGAATGGAGAAGTTTAATAAAAACAATGAGTAGAAGTGTGCCTCTCTTTTGATGTGTGCAACATTATTTTCTCAGCTTCAGTAAGGGAAGACCATAAAGGGTGTACAATTAACTAAACCAGTGTGAATTTTGCTATTTAAAAGCTGTATCAAATCAGTTTTAACCTTCTGGTTATATCTGTGCTGGTCTATTTCTGTCCATTCTGGTGATTATGTCCTCCTAATCAGTATGGTTGGAAATAAATTTGGCAAATTTGGCAGTTTATGATTACCGGTATACACTCTACTTCTGCTTGAGAGATGTGAATAATTTTGTTTCTTGGTTTGTTGATTTTGGTTGTTGCTCAGTTCAAATGCATCATTGAAAATCATTGATGCATTCTCATACTTTGTTACAAATATTTATTACAGATGTGTATCTCCAGATATTGGTGAATATAGCTTGAATGAGTTATAACAGTTCTAGTTGGAACAATGGACATTGTTAGAGAAACTTTAAGTGAGCTAAAATGTAAACATTTCGGTGGCACATGATGCAGGATTGCTTAAGACTTCTCATCTGCTCGCCATGAAAAATCCATTTATACAAACTGATGATGACTTTTTGGTAACTGTCAGAAAGGCATAACTGACACTATTCCAAGGTCTACAAAAATTACTAGAGTCAAAATTTATAAACTCATACAGCTGTGGCAAAAATGATCGACTAGTATCTTTGCTGCTGTTGCCACAGTTGATTAATTAGTTGATTTAGTTTGGTTTGGTTTATATTTTTTGGTTTTTTTAAACAATATATTATGTGGAGGAAGAACCCCGAAAGACCACCAACCCAAATTGGTTGATCTGTAACAAAAACTCTCTGTGAGATGTGCAAGTGATGTAAAAGCAGGTACCTTAGTACACTTAGGAACATGGAGCCTCTGTTGGTTTGATGTTTATCTCCAACAGCCGAAGTCATTTAGACATGAGATCTTGGGTTTTGGTAAATCATTATGGCCTTTACACCATTTTCAGATGAGAATCTATATATGGCAGCCAGTTTTACTGCTGAAGAAAATCAAAGTATTTTTGAGACACTAAACACCACTTATGTAGAACCACTGACCTTCCACAAGTAACTGACAACATTTTTATTTACACATTGGAGGCAAGTAATCACATGACAAGCATCTTGTACCACTCGTCCATGGAAGCCCCTCAGGCCATAGGTATGTCTCATATGAAAGACTAGAAGTGGGAGATAGAACCTGTGACAACGGGATTGAAAGTGCAGAATATTACTGCTAGGCCATCAGTGATGATGATGCTGTTGACAATACAGTTAACTGCATTGACATTGATTTTACGAGTACTCTGGGAAAAATGATTCCTTGACTTTCATCCATTTTTAAAAAATCCAATTAATGATATAAAAATGTTTGACTTGCTATATTTCTTTTGTTTTTTTTAAACTTTATATTAGTCTTGCAACAAGGATAAAAATAAGACGTCGGTAACTGAAATATATGTTCTTACAAGAAATGATACAGTGTAAAAGTAGGCAGAAATAATGCAACCTCTCTTCCACAGGCATTAATGTTTTTATTCTGACAAATCATGAATTATAAGTTTACTAAAACATTTATTGAAAAAAATAATAACAAGGAATCATAGCATCTGACCACACAGTTAAAGCAATACAAGATTTAACTATTATTCTATCAAAAGCAGCATGCCTGAGAACAAAGAAAAATAGCAAAATATAGTGATCACTTTAGTAAACACACAGCTTAGTAAGGATACAAATTCATGATTTCTGTATTAGAAATCCCTGTTATAAAATCTGTATGAATGGACGTTAATTCAGTAGGTATTAATAAACTGATCAATTACATATACAGATAATAAGCCACCATGAAAATTTGTGGTTTCACAGTATAAGAGACATACATGGCTGACAAACAAACAAAATAACAAAAGATTGATTATAATGAATGAATACAAATAAAAATATGCAGTAGATTATATGATCTATAAGTATTCAGTAGATTACCTCCAGTCAGCTGTCATTTAAATCGCTTCTGTCCCCAACCCCATATTAAAATCACTTCTACTGCCCACTAACCCATAGTCAGAAATTATGTTTAAAAAATATGCTTCTGTAGTGAGCAGTGTTTTTCAAATAAAACATCTGACGGTGGATCATAATTTTTTAAAATTGCTTCTGTTGTGGGTTGGTTGAATTTGAAAGTGCCTCCCCACGGGGATACATGTTTTACTGGAAAAGCCCTAATGAAACAAGCATTACAGATTAAATATAAAGTAAGTAGAAACATTAAGGCTTAAAATCCTAGTGAAATGACAAGAATTTTTAATAAATGTAATGATACTGCAAAATTTAACTTTGTGATTATTGATAATTCAACAAATTTTAAGAGAAAATAAATTAGAATATGATGTTCAAAATGACAGTGGTCACTAGATCAAATGCTAAATGATCAATGTAAAACATTAGTGGAATAGATAAGGGAAACTACGAGTTCACACATGTTGTTATTACAAGAGCACATAACTCATTTTCTGTATAATCGAAGAGTGCAGTCCATTATTTCCTCCAAGAGATGGTCGCACTGCCATGATCTCACATCAGCAAACGAAATTTACAAAATTTTGTTTCAGAAAGTTTTGCAGTAATACTGCATGAGGTGAGCCCAGTGCTCTCTGTATGCTACCATTTAGAGTTGCCTATCTTCCTCTGTTTATATAAAAATGATTGCAAATGGTGATGTATAATGACTTACACAAATCACCTCCTTAGCCATCATTAAGGCGAATCACTAATTTTAGCATCACAAAATAAGCAAACTTTGCACCATTGTATAGTGTGTGTGTGTGTGTGTGTGTGTGTGTGTGTGTGTGTAGTTATCTAGATATAAAAGCTGAAGTATCAGTAATAGTATATGCCCAAAAGTTGATTGACTCAAAGGGTAGGCCACCATTTTTTTAAAATTCGTGCTGGGGTCTGACATTGAAGCAGTGTACGGCATAATTTCTAATGTGAACAAGGCCAAAAAGGTTGCAGGAAGTTGAAAAGGTTATGGGTGAGTCGTACCACAAAGTCGTTCACAAGCAACCAGGTGCATTGCGATAGCAATCTGGAATGTTCCATAGCTGATAAGGTAACTGAAAGATTTAAGAAGGGCTAGCACCAAGTATGAGACATGGCTTTTGCAAAAACAAGTTAGATTCACATATTAGCTGTCTTGTCTAATGCTTGTTAAAATTGGCATGTTTATGTTGCCTATATAAACATTTACATAAAATGTGCAATTAGAGACATATATAATGGCATGGAGAGAGCACTGTCGTTGGTATGTATGAAGCATTTTAGAACGACTGTGTCAGACGTATGCCATACAGTTCTTACCAAGAATCCAAATAATATGGCTACATTTTGATTGGCAGCATAGGTAGATGCCAGAAAGTAGTGAGCATTTCATCACTTTATTGTTGATTGTTGGCCTGGTCTGATACTGAAAGATATAATGGTGATAAGTAAGACAACAGACTCGATAACATTGATTGTTGACCTGGTCTGATACTGAAAGATATAATGGTGACAAGCAAGACAAAGAGACTCGATAACATTGATTGTTGGCCTGGTCTGATACCGAAAGATATAATGGTGACAAATACGACAACAGACTCGATAACATTGAGACACTATAAAGGCAGATGAATACTTTGCACGGTGAAGTTGGAAGACAAAAGAAGAAAGGAAATATGATACATGCAATGAATATTGAGCCATGCGAACATAAACATTTTACTTCTGTTTTTTGCAGATAATTTATAATTCCGAAGCCGATGTTGTAGGCAGGATTTTCTGGGGCAATAAAACCATTACATGTGGCATTATGATATGGCACTTCATTTGGTCCAGCCATACCAGAAGAAAGATCATGAAGAACTTGATCACCTTGTTTGAATGTGATGCTAACTGCTGCATTACTCGTGTATTTGTACCATAATATATTGGACGCAGAACTTGTACTGTGGTCATGGCTTATAGAAATGAAATTTATGATTGTGCTGACTACGTGTAGGTAGTTGCTCATGGCCTCTATGGTCTGATTATTAAGCTGATGTTGTGTAGTCGTGAAGAAGCTCCAGTTATCATTTGCCAATGCTACATTTGTATTTGTTGGAAAATTAGCAGGTGGAGCTGTAAGTGTTTGCAAATGTCCTTCAGCTTTATTCCATTAGTGCTAGTTTTGTCCAAGTACTCCACTTGTTTTCTTTAGTTGATGCATTAATGGGAGACTGTGAAAGAGCTTAAAGTATGCAGGAGTAAATCATGATTACACACCTATATTGCATAAAAAATTAGTGTTAGACTAGAGCACATCATATTTGATAGGTTGGGCAATGATAAAGGCAGTAATCTTCCATCAAGCTGATTAATAAGTTTTTGATTATGCTTAAATACTGTATTTGTCTGCAGTAATAACATGCTCTGATTCTTTCACAGATGCAATTTCTCTAATAGCTTCTTTAATGTTAGCAGGCGTAGGATAAATTTTCTTTAAGATCCCATTTTCCTTTGCACTTTTATTTGCTGATGCAGCACCCTTTAATAAAAAATCGAGGCCAGAGGACGCATTTTTCTTGTTATGCCATGCAACACTGCAGCCGTCCTATCAAATACCAATCAAAAAATCCTACGATCTTTTTGCACTTAATTCATGTTAGCTTCATTATACATGTCAAGTACATTATTTCTTCTTGTAATTGCTGATGCATATAAACTGTTACACACCTATCGCTTAAGTTAATGCTGTTTCCAGATTGTTATGTAAGAAATAGGGACTTATTGTACACTATACACATTATTAACTGAATAGTAAATTTGTTGTGAAAAATTTAACTGCCGTCAGAGATCTTGGCGGCATCTTTGGACTGGAGGTGTAAATAACGTGGCTAAGGCCATCTAGGGTGTAGTATGATCATTCAGCTGCTGAAATATTCATCAGCAAGTTGTTTACTTCACTGATGTTAACATGAAAATATCCGTCATGTTCTCCATCCTTTTGCAAAGTTTGTGACCGAGATCCTTATAGACTTCGCAGGCCGTTATTGATAGAAAAATCAATTTGATAGCAAGCCTTGGGTGTTATTCTTGTCTTAAGTGTATACTAATTTGGTTCGATAAAATGTTATCGCCAACCTGACCTCGCTTCGCCATCATTCGCTTAACTTCACTTGCAAGTTTGACAGGTATTATGATTAGTAAATTCATCAGTAGTAAGAGACATAAATGCATTGTTCTGGCTGCAAAATTTGAACGTTGTCGTCTTGCTTTAGTCAGGAGCACCATAGTCGCTCACGGCCGCATGAAAGTTGCTAAGTGTTTTGTATTTATCTTTGGGACGATTGGGGGTAGAAATAATCACTTTGTGGTACCTAAGTCTATTGTCGTATCTGTCATGATAATACCCATTAAGTTGGACCAAATGAATGAAGTCAATCTGTCCAATCTTAATTTCGTGTGTCTGATCTCTGGAAGAAATAATGCTTTCATAGCTTTAACTCATCCTAGGTCAAACGTGAGTCCCCGATGTGTGATCATACCCTCCAACTGAGTTCAGATCGACGATGCAAACAAGTATAGCAATACAAAGCTAGGTGCACATGAAGTTGCCAATGAATGTGTTAATCCCGACACCGGTACAACGGATCTCCAAGCCTAGGAGAAACTTTGGCGACCAGATGGAGCCTGACAACAGGTTTCATCAGGACCACCTTATTGTTAGTGTAGGATAATAAAAAAGAGAAGAGATGAGAATAACCTTCAGGCACGAGGGATGCGGTTAAGCCAAGGAGAAATCAGAAGCAGCCAAAGAGTAGACGAGAGGCTCGTGTGTGAACCATTGACCACTCTTCATCATTCCATAATGATCCGTCCCTTAAAATGAGACCTAAACCCGCTACCAGAAAGACGATTTGATTAAGTCTAAACAGTGGCAGATGACAATAGTGGGCCATGAGGTGCAAAATGAAATCATTGAGCCACATGACGTAGACGCCGGCTCCAACGCAGACTCAGCAAACAACAAATCGAAGTGGAAGCAGGTGAGGGGAGAAAAGAGGCGGAATACCACCCGATATAAAACGTCTATTGTACATGGGGTTAGAGTAGTTAATAGAAAACCAGAAACGACCGCAAATTTCATGAATTCATCAAAGTATATTGCCTGGAGATCGTTGAAAACTCGGAAGCCAAGATCTTAACAGTGTCAGTTCGGGGATCGCATTCCCAGCACTTACTACGTGACGACATGCAGAAACCACCCACTGTCAAGTCTGGTGGAGGCAGCGGAGCAGCTAGCCGAGATGCATGATTTGGAGGCGTTCCCAGCGCAACGGAAGGAGGAATCATGGACTGCTGAATAATGTGTGGTGGAGGAAGAATGCCACAATACATTTTGCCACCCACAATAACAGCCCCTTTTAAGAGCTTCTAACATCACGAGAAATGGGCGAGCAATATTGAGAAAGTAACAAACATCAAAACTTTACAAAACTCTACCAATGTTAACCCTATCAATTGGAAACCGAAAAAATAATTAGATAACCATAAACTTAACCCAACCTGGTAGAAAATTTACGAGATCTAAATTAAATAATTGTAATCTAAGAGTCTCTCTTTCTTCTATCCCAAATAAAACCCAGGGAGTAGAAAAACGTAACCCTCCATCATATGCTGAAGTCACTAAAAACCCAGAATCTACGTCACCAAAACTAACAACTCCCAAAGTAACACTATCAAAACAAAATCTAACACGAAAATTACCCCACCATCCCGCACAGCACGTATATACACAAAGCTTCAACATCCAAACCCACTGCAAATATAATAATCAACCTAAGACACACAAAACAAACAGGAAATCACACCCACCCTCTAATGCAAACACCAAAAAATCCCACTAAAAGTACAAAATTTGCAGCAATCAAACACCAGGACCATCTAAAGAAGTTGAAAGAACACCAAATATAACTACCTCCAGAAAAGTAGATATTCCACCCCCACCCCCACCCCCCCAAAAAAATGTTCCTGCAACAGCAGTCACTAAGCCAAGCACAGGAAGGGGAAAACAACCTATAATGGCCCACCCAAAAACAAAATAAAATACAGTACATGGAGATCCACCAAAGAAAAACAAAGTAGAACAAAAAGAGTACCTGCCGCGTGAGGAATTTAAAAACAACGTTAGACCAAATAAAACACATGGGGCCCACCCAGTAACAAAAAATAACAAGAATATGAACCCAGTCCAAACGCAGACCTAATAACACAAACATAATTATCTCAACAAAGACTAAACAATTTTACTCACTAGCAAAGAAACCATTTTTTTTTAAATAACAGCGAAAGAAGCATTTCCAGTGAACAAAAACAGGACACTTTCAACTAGTCCACACCAGGCAAAACTACAGAATAGTCAAGTGTGCCACCTCTAAACATGTAGTAAAATACTCGGAAATCAACTACATTGGATCATGCAGAGTGAGTGTCTCACGACACGACTCTTAAACAACTTCACAGCCAGTGAACCATTAGGAAAACAACCAGTGTTCATAAATAAGATCATGAAACTCAGAACTGAGACGGATACAGCACAAGTAGTCAAACAATTGAAAAGTAAGGAGCTAGAAATAGGTAAGGCACACCGACTGAATAACAAACAAGGGAAAAATTTAATAAAGTATTACTCCAGTTCCATATAGCACCCCTACTTGTAGTCCAGCTCTACAATGCTATTCGATATAAAGTGTCCGAATATTAAAACAAAAATTAGATTATAGACGCAAAGGTTAGGGACACTTCTACAACACTTCTAAACACCAACCCACATGTGATAGATGTGGGGGACCTCCTTCAGGGTAGATTTGAAGGCCGAAAATTCTTATTGCAGAGATCCCGATCGCCTCTACTCAGATGTACGCCCGTATAGGATCAAGGAAAATAACATTGTCTCATATATAGAACAACACGATGTTCCATATTTTGAAGCTAGGGAAAAGGAAATCAGTTTTAAACGTATTCAAGCTAGGAACGCTACTACATCTGTTCAATCCAGACACCAAATGAAAACCAAAATAGATACAAATTTAAATATGGTCTACATGATAGGAAACGCCAGGTAAAATAATTCCTGAAAGAATACAGAAGAGGGACACAAAAAACAAACTCCTAAAGAAATAAATAACACAACGAGAAATATACAGAGACCAAATTAAAAAGAAAATCTCAGATTCAAACCTAAACATCTCCCAATAAAATAATAAACATGTAACCACAAAATGCCAAGTAAAATAATTCCAGCAATAAATAATGAACAGGTACAAACAAAACAAAATACCAAGGAAATAAATCACACAACAAGAAATAAACCCACAGAAATAAGACAAACTCTGCTATAAACCAACCAAAAATGTAATCAAAGTAACAGTATAACCTCAAATCGACTGCTCGAATAGACGGTGTTATTAAACTAAAATTAGCCAAATGCCCGTCGATACCGAATACTCCATGATAAAATCTTTACTTCAGATTCGATTTTTGCCCAGGAATATTAAAGTATGAGGGCAACTAAAAATCAGAATCTAGTATTAAAACCTAAGACTGAAAATGAAAAAAAATTAATCATGATTGGAATATTTCAGTGGAATTACCCGGGAATTAATAAATGTAGCCCCGAATTAATTCATATAATACACCAGGAATAGAACAAGCCTGACATCATTTGTCTTCAGGAGGCTCACTTGAGTGGGCATACTAAACTCCCGGGATTTTCGTGTTATTTTAATAACATACCCCAAGAGAAAGAGAAGACAGAATGGCAAAGTTCTCCAGTGATGCGATCTCCAGTGAGTATCTCTACGGGGAATGACCATCTCAAGACCCAGAATCAAGATTGGAATATCAAATAATTAAAATAAACACTGGCAAGAGACAAATTACAGTAGCCAACCTATACGATCCTGGTGGGATAAAATAGCTCCAACTGAAAATTGCATGAATAAATTAGATAATTTGGGACATAATAAAATCCTATGGGGTTAATTTAACGGTGGGAGGAACCTACCTTGATTGGAGAGGGAGAAATGTCTAGAGGTGGAGCAATGATTCCTAATTGAACAATGGATCTCGTACTAAATTAACCCAGAAAATGGATCATAGACTGCAAATGTTTAATCACTTTACTCTCCAAGCATCCTGAACTAGCGGAATGGGAAGTTGATAATGAAAGAACAATATGAACAGTCTACTTTCCGATTATTGTCACTCTTCACATGAAATAAATCTAATTAAAACATACAGCACTCTAGATGGAGATATAGTAAGGCATACACTGAGACTTTTCGCTGTCTGTGTGATGCGATGAACACCGACAAGCTAGCTATACGACGACAACACAGAACATTTAAACCAGAACATATTGTAAACATTTTCTCCATAGCTGAAAGGTACATCGCTAAAATGGGAGGAGAAGGGCTCAAGGAACCGGCGTCTTGGTGGACTGATGATTGTAAAGAAGCCATTAAGGAAAAACAATTAAGGCCGTGAACAGATATAGGGGTACCAAAAGATCCCAAGACTTCCTTGTTTATAAAGAAAAAGGACAATTAGCAAAAGGCGCCATCCTTACCGCAAAACAAAAAACACGGAAAAACTTATGTTCTGCTCTAAAGGTAGTATAGATTAAAAATAAGAAAATAGGGAGTAAAACACCACCAGAACCCAAAACTTTTTTTTAGCTAATTTAAACAAAGAAAAAGAAAAAGGGCAGGCCATTTTGCAGGTAGAGAGAAACACAATTCACTCTACTTCGTCCCAAATGCACTGGAACCTAATCGAACGAAAGTTCCCCCATGCGTCATCTTAGCCCCATAAGCATAAAATTCAGGATGCACAGATTTAATACCGTGTTCCTTAATTTAGTAGGAGACCAAATATCACATACACATGAGCTCAAAAATGGAATTCCCCAGGGCAGTGTGCTTAGCCTCACTCTTTAATATTGTTATTAATAACAGTGAACAGTCAACAGACCACGGGGTTTCAGATTAGCTCCTGGTAAAGCTACCTGAGTTTTGTTCACCCCCCCCCCCGAAATAAAGAAAATAGTAAAAGGCCACCAAAAGTATACTCTAATAATACTCTAATCAAATTTGAAAAAAATGTCAAATTCCTGTGGTTGTTTTTTGACGGGCATTTTAAATGGGCAGACATATAGCTGAGCTAGTGAGAAGATGCGGGCAGAACATTAACCTCTTGGGGAACCTGAAATGAACCGATTGTGGGGCGGGTCAAGACACTCTTCTCACCTTATATATGGCATTTATTGTCTCAGTAATATATTATGCAAGTCTTCATTGCCTTGACTGCTTTTTTATTTCTTCTACGATTGGAGCTTCTGTACATATATTTAAATCCTCTTCTGCAGCTGGTATGACTGCAACCTCGTGGGGTTCTGGCCTATTAAGGATGATCTAAATATGTTCGTTTCATCGTGCTATCTTGTCCACTTCACCACATATGATGCTTCCATCCTTATCTTTCATTTTTAGCACATCGCTGATGTTGAACAATTTAGTATCTTAGTGATTATATACACTGTGTTCTGGTCTTGTCTTCCAGTTGCATCTTTCTCCCCCTCTGCTAGTCTTTTTAATGGGCATTCTTGTCTGCTTTTGCCATCAGTTTCATCTCTCTGCATGGTTCTTTGTATTTTCCATCAAGTTGATCTTTGATTCTCTTTGACCTAGTTGAGCTGATCTTCAACTTAATATCTTTCCTCCCCTCTATCTGTCTGAATCCACTCTTTCTTCTTTTTTTTTTTTTAATGTCAAGAATTTTTTCACCAGCTTTACTGACTTGGCTAATATCTCAATATTCATCTCATGCTCTTCACGAATTGAATGGAATCGGTCACAAAGTTCTAATTGAATGATTGCCTCATCGCTTCATCTTTCAGTCTAGCAGCGTGAATCTGTCTTCCCCTTTCCTGGCCTTTTCTGGTCTGACGCAGTTTCAATGCGATGCATGCTATCAACAGGTCGTGGTAATTTGCTACATCAGCGACTCTGTATGCCCTACCATTCCGTAGATAGCTTCTCAATTTCCATTTGATGAGGATATGGTCAATCTGACACTTGATTGCTTCATCTGGTGTTTGTCAATGTTTGTCTTGTGAATCTCCTTGTGTTGGAACAACGTTCCTCCACCAATCATATTGTTTTCTTCACAAAACTCACACAGCCGGAATCGGTTCACAATTAATACTTCCAGTTCAGTACCCACGAATGTAGTTCTAGTCTATTTTTAGAACATTTTTTTCCTCTCTCATTTTGGTGGTGATAGAAGAGTTTTATTTATGCATTTTTGGTAGGGATTTAAAGGTAACAGTTTATTGTTGATAATATGAGCTCAGGGTGTTGTTGTCTACGTGTATGTCGGCGACAGTGCACAGTGAGTAATAAGGCCTTGGTGATGATCCGGAAGTGAAATCTGTGTTCTGTTTACATGCTGCATCAGGTGGTAACAAGTAACACAACTGCACATTACATGCGTTGTGTTACCTACGGATTTCCCCACTACAGTTTTCCCTTCTGTACAATGTGTTCTTCATGGTGTCTTTAAGCACTTTCATTTTGCACATGGAATTAAGATAACTTTTTCTGTCTGCAGTGTCCATTGGCTCCTGCTAAACCTTTGCATAGGAATGATCACCCTTGGTATCTAGCAGTCCTTTGCAGTAGTCAGACTTCCTATTGCCTTGCTGTGTCCTGTACCTCAGATGGGCCTGTATCATATTTCCTCGTCTTGCGAGAATAAGTTTCCTGGTTTGGAATGCTTTTGATACAACTGATGGTAAGTGCAGTCTTTATCCATTGTATCCAGTGATAGCAGAGTCCTTGTTGAAAGTTTACCTCCCAAGTGTGTCACTTTTATTTTCAGTGATGATCCCAGGCTGTTATTGAGTTTGTGTATTGTTGAATGCACTCTTGCCTCAAAGTTTCTGGACTAGTTCACATTTTTAGGTAATGAAACACTGATTGATCTGTTCACTGCCTTACATTTCTGTGTGTTTGTGTTCAGTCGCAGTCTTTCTACAACATCACAGGAGAGTTTCATTTTCAGAACTTCTAACAGGATGTTCTTATCATTTTCTGTCATGTTGAGATGAGTCATTTGATGAGGGCCCTGGTATGCTGATCGCATCCACCAGCTGTTAGTACTTCCTCCCCCACAGACCTTGAATAATGCTGGCATTTGGAGCAGTCCCCTAAATAACAGCGCAGAGTGGCATCCAATACTTGGGGAAGTTTGACATTTAATTTTTGTAACATCACCACTATTGTCCTCCATCATTTGCTTGAAGATTAAACCGCAACGTGCTTTAATGTCTTGGCTGACAATTTTCTGTTTGAGCCTTTTTCTTCTTATGTTCTTATTCCTGGAAACATGTTTTCACTAAATATTGCAGAATTACACCATTTGAACTGTAAATGACCCAAATGGATGGGATCCGACAGTCTTTCTACTTTCCACATTGGATGCAGAATGGTGTAAGCAGCAGCCTGTGCATCTCCATCTGATGTTGCATGTCTAATGAGAATCTCTTGCAGCACAAACTTGTTTTTCATTTCTCTTGCCATTTCATACTCTGAATGTGGTGCAACTGGTGACAGATTTGCTGCGCAGTCAACATGGCCTCCTGGACATTTCACATCAACACCTTTCCCCTTCAGCCAGCCTCCAGTCCAACACAGCTTGTTTTCTATTGTAGTTCCTACAATGTATGGCTTCTCTGTAACAGTTTCGCAGGCAATTCCAACAGCTTGTGATGAACTTTGACCAGGTTTCTTTTCATGTCCAAAGCTAATGGCATTGTATCTTGCATCAAAAGCAACATTTATTTGCTCAGGATGCTGAACACCACGCATAACATTAACTTGTCTGACTAGTTTCGTCTTGTCTGTCATGTCCATTTCATTGAGCTCCTCAGTTGCTTTGCCTACAAGGTTGTTGGCCCTTTGCATAGATGTTCTGCTAGGTGGCTTAATGTCAGTGACTGCAAGCAAGTATCTAGCCCTGGTCCAAGCAAGTCCCCATTTTATTTCATTAGCAATTTGGAACTCTGGTCTGCCACATATGTTGACTTGATTGCCATGGCGATGAATGATATCATTCCACATTTCAACATTTTTTTTTCATACAGATCATACGTGTCCCATCGTGCACATTCAAATTTGTCTCTTTCAGGTCCAGTTTTGCTTTGGATGATGGTCGTAGAATTTTTGCAGACCCAGGTATGCCATTACAGTCTGGTGCCTGAACTGACTTGAGACCCCCATTTGTCGGCTTTGTCACTGCTATGAGACAGCACTTGTCTGCATCAGTTCTTCTGGTCACTGGAACAGATGCAGCACTGGAACTTGGTAGAGTATCATCAGTCAGATATGTGACTCCTTTGTTATGTGGAATATATCCAGGTTTAAAAAAGTTGTCTTCCTCTTCTTGTACCCTTTCATGGTTTCAGTTACAATAACTGCATGTAAAATACAAGAATTATCCTCTATCTTTCGCTTATATAACTAGGAGAAGGCATGCTAGCTTGGTTTCAGAGAACTTCACCAACTCTTCAATACTACTGGAAACCTAACATCTGAAGACTCCTCCCCTTCATGGGTGGAAATGATGTCATGTACTTGGTTAGACCTAGCTTGCGTATTTAGATGCTAACAGATTTCAGGTGTTACCTTTCATTGACAAGCTCTGGTTTAATTGCTTCACACCTGAGAAGGAAAACCATTGATGTTTATGAGAAAGGAATGGAGAAACTTTGCCATAGAACAAAATTTGTCAACTTCAGGTTTTAAATTTTCATTAAAATTTAAGTTAAATGTAAATTTTCATATCAAAATATGTATCATTTTTTTAAAATTGAATTTTATAAGAAAGTTAAACAGTCAAGTTTAATTTCTAGTAATTTCCAGATTGGTGTTAGAACTAAAAACTAATTACAGTTTATTTGAAGTGTTTATCTTGATTAGCAAAATCACAATTAAACTTTAAGTTTTGTGCATTTTTGAAATTCGGCCATGTGGAATTGGCTTGTGCTTGTATTACAGTGGTGTCAGCTAAAAGCCTGTAACTGTCCTATTCATGGATGAAATTCCTTAAAACTTTGCAGCAGTATTTAAGAGACATTGATTTGATCACGGATGGAAGTTTTGTCCATGGAGGTGAAATTGCCTAACCATGTCAGGAATCGGTTCACAATTAATATTTCCAGTTCAGTACCCACGAATGTAGTTCCAGTCTATTTTTAGAACATTTTTTCCTCTCTCATTTTGGTGGTGATAGAAGAGTTTTATTTATGCATTTTTGGTAGGGATTTAAAGGTAACTGTTTATTCTTGATAATATGAGCTCAGGGTGTTGTTGTCTGTGTGTATTTCGGCAACAGTGC
This sequence comes from Sinohyriopsis cumingii, assembly GCA_028554795.2. Lineage (NCBI taxonomy): Eukaryota > Metazoa > Mollusca > Bivalvia > Unionida > Unionidae > Sinohyriopsis > Sinohyriopsis cumingii. The sequence goes on from JAPYKE020000397.1 coordinate 203,250, forward strand.
ACAATGAGTATTAAGGCCTTGGTGATATTCCGGAAGTGAAATCTGTGTTCTGTTTACATGCTGCTATGTTGACAGTCCAGCATCTAAAAAAAGAGCAGGTCAACCTTTGACGAGAACTTCACCGTGATGTCATCTTTGAAGGTATTTAGATTAACATATGATTTGTATTGATTGTCACACAGTGGAAAGGTCAGTACTGAGAAACAAATGAAGATAATATAGTAAAATTAATTGTGTCCTATGTCCAGCCGCTCACCGTTATCTTTGATGGTTCCGAAGCAATTTCTTCCCATCACTCATTTTGTTCCTCTATTGTTGTCCTTAACTCTGGCATTCCTGTCTCCAATAACCAGCAGTATATGAGTTTAACGTTCTCGATTACTGCCCGCAGCTGCTCATAGAAGTTGTCTTTATCTGTTTCTGATGTATCATATATTGGCACATAGCATACCATCGCTGTCATCTTGGTGTATTTGGAGTTAAACATAATGTTGAGGAGACCTGGTCCAAGCGGTTCCGCCTCCAACAATGCCCTTACCATCGTGTTGCTGATGATTAAAGCAACTCCTTCGGTTTGCTGATCATCTGATAATCCGGAAAATGGAATGGTGTGTCCTGATGCTAACTTCTTCTTCCCTGTTCCCGTCCATCTTGCTTCACTAATTCCAAGGAAGTCAAGATTGTATGTATCAAACTCCTTCACCATCTGAGCAAGGTTTGCAGTCTAGTACATTCTCGTATTTTATAGTATGCTACTGAAGTTTCTTCAGAATGCGAGAGTCCAAATATTAAAGATATCCTTCTCACTGAAAACGACAGAACAATGTCTGCACAGTTTGGTTGGATCTCATAATAGACTGACTTTATAATCGTTATGCATCAATTTTATAATCACCATATATCATAATATACCTGCCATTAAAAAAAAAGACAGAGGCGCAAAAATGTCATCTCTAGACAGGTCTCTGTGATACCTCGTCAGACACTTTCCAAAAGATCTACCAAGCATTTACATATAAATCCAAATTGTAAAGACCGAAAGGACAGGACCATACACAATCATGGCTCCTTCATTTGAATAAATGCTTTATAAGACAATTTTGTTTGCAGCACTAACCTGCTAAATGTTCGTCATTTTCGATGTGGATGAAATACATCTGACCGGTACAAGTAAGCCGATCAAATGATTCCACTTAAAATCACACGGAGATGTCTTCCTAAGATCATCTTGAGTAGACATTTGTTTTCATTTTGTTAATACAAATTGGGTTCTGCATTTATAGGTTTTCCCCAGTGATAAATGTACAGAAAGTAATACAATCTTATTGAGACTTCTTACCATCTGTCTTTTTCTGAATGATAACCAGAATCTGATCAAGACTGGTCACTCCCAAAGACCCGTCAATTTCATGTAATCATGTACCTCCAACAGTCAGTCACTTAATAAAGTTAACTATTTTAGATATCAGAGGGTCTATCAAATGCGATCGTTTCTCGTGGTTCCAGGTCGCCGAGTGGTGTAAGGCACTCGCCGTTACAGATCACTGACACCTTATGTCTGTCCTTATGGGTTCGAATCCACGGTTTGGCGAACGTGGGTATGTGATTAAGCTTGCCAGAAACTTTCCGCGGATTGGTGGTTTTTATCTGGATGTTCCCGTGTTCTTCCTATACAAATATACGGGCAACCATACATATCCTATCATTTGATGTAATATAGCGTTAAACCCATAACAACCAACCAGACATCATTTCTCTATACTAGCACATATAATATCTTTTAAATATCTAAAATCCTCAGCATTAAGAGATACTGTGATGCTCTACCATTGAACAAGTTTCGGTTATAATCTTTTTTGTTGCGTGCTCGAATGTTTCAGGACCCCACTGCCAAAGCAAGTATACCATTGATCCTTCTCTAAAAGGGTTCCAAAAATAAGTACATGTTTCACGGGGTAACCGACCCTAATTTGAAAACCGAACACTGTAGCAAATACGATTATAATCGAAAATTTGTCAATAATCTTGAAACCCCTGTATCTGTTACTACTACATGCTACTCTACAGTAGCGCGTTACCGATTCGGCCACTGTTCTACATTTTACACCTGGTTAAATAAAACCTAATATATAAAATATACCTTACACGCCGACAACGAACAGAATAGCCCCCTCCTTTCAAGCCAATATAAACCGAATCTATTTTATATTCCAGCAAACCCACCGATTTATAACATGAATTTAATTTATACTGGCTTGTGTGTGGTTCACGCACGAAAAGCTCGAGTCCAACCATATGAATTAAATCTAAAAACGCAAGATTTCTCTTGGGATTAGACATGCAAAATCGGCCCTGTTATTAGATTTCATTGATCCAGTCAGACTGGTTAAACACCGCATTTGTTAGAAAGGAATTCCATTCAGGTTTTCTTTATTTTTTTATAGCGAATATGGTAATGATTAATTTTTTTCAAGAGCTCGTCGCCAATACATTATTAACACCTTCTCCGATTAATAATGCGTCAGCTATAACTATCAGAAAAATCTCATCGTCATGCTTGTACAAATACAGTTTCACTTTACTGCTGATCATTCTACCGGAAATCGACGTCATCTCCATTCTAGCCTTAGTTATTGGATATTTGCTATTCAGGCAGTATACTTTAGACTCGTCAAGATCTATTGTTAATTTTTAGTACTTGTCATGACTAACATGATCTTGGAAACTGTTACATACTTTTGCGATTTTTACTGTTAGCACATCAAGCAGTTTGAAGATCTGACTTTTCTGTTTTGACTAAGGACAGTTTTAATATGTCTAAGCCCGACTTAAAACAAACACCAGATATTTCTCCGTCGAGCGCAACCATGAGCGGTTTATTTTTTATATTAATATTTCTTTTAATTGGCTATTTAGTCTTTTCTGTTATTGTTATTATACTCTTATCTTCTGTTATTTTATCAATAATCTTAGCAATATTCATGTCTTTATACTAATGTTATTAGATAAAACTTATTCTTGGTAGAAGATCCAGCTATTCTTGAAATTCACAGTTAATTCTCTCTAATTTACGGATCCTGCCTCAGCTAAATTTATTTTAGAATCAATTTTCTCTGGAACAACGTCAAATTCCTGGTATTTTTCTGGTATATTTTGTCATACTTGCTCAATTGAATTGGTAGATTATCTGTCACCATACTATCGATCACACAAAACTCTCTGATCAATTCGTCTATATCATACCAACTCCTCTCAGATATAACCTTATTTGATCAGTCTGTTTGTTGTAAGTATTTACTTCAGTTTAAATGCGAATGTTTTAGTATCAAAACGTAGTTCAATCTTTTTACCAGCATCTGTTAAAGTTACACCGATTCCTGAAATTTTTAGCAGAAACGGATTTAGTGTTGCTCCACCTGACGCGATACCCTCTCCTGTCAAAATATCAGGCAGATATGATATCGACTTTAAAATTCTTCCATAATAACGATAAGTTCGTCCTTACTTCAGCGTTATCAAGATCTTTATAAAAGTTTTTTCTTTTCTTCTTGTGTTGAGCTGCTACTTGTGCTTCGATATTTTCAATCTCGTATAATGCAGTATAAATCTCAGCATTAATATAAGAAAACTTTGAGTCAGGTGTTAGCGATGATACAAGAACAAAATTAGACAACTGTAATTCAGGTGTTAGCGAGGACACAAGTGTAAAATAAGAAAACTATGAGTCAGGTGTTAGCGATGACACAAGATAAAATAAGAAAACTATGAGTCAGGTGTTAGCGATGACACAAAATAAGAAAACTATGAGTCAGGTGTTAGCGATGACACAAGTATAAAATAAGAAAACTATGAGTCAGGTGTTAGCGATGACACAAGTATAAAATAAGAAAACTATGAGTCAGGTGTTAGCGATGACATAAGTATAAAAAAGGAAACTATGGGTCAGGTGTTAGCGATGACACAAGTATAAAATAAGAAAACTGTGAGTCAGGTGTTAGCGATGACACAAGTATAAAATAAGAAAACTGTGAGCCAGGTGTTAGCGATGTCACAAGTATAAAATAAGAAAACCGATGTCACAAGTATAAAATAAGAAAACAGCGAGTTAGGTGTTAGCGATGTCGCAAGTATAAAATAAGAAAATTGAGTCAGGTGGTAGCAATGACACAAGTATAAAATAAGAAAACTATGAGTCAGATGTTTGCGATGACACAAGGATAAAATAAGATCTTGTTAATCCTTTAGCATCAGATGTTTTACCATTTACTTTCAAAATAGTTTCAACATCGTTATAATCTAGCCAGTGTTCTCTGTGCAATCGTTGTTTAAAAAAATGCTCACTAATTTTAGGATTCTTAATACAAACTTCTTTTTATTGTTTGGTGCTTCTATGCATTCCAGATATTTTATGTTGAGCATCTTTTCTTTTGTCAGCAAACTTTCTTCTTTTTACACCTTTAACACGATAAATCGTCAAGTATAGTGTTATGATGAAGCTCCTCTATTTGTTTCTCTATTTCAGCTTTAGATTTATTCGAGCATTGATTAACAAATACATCATACTGTTCTTTCATCTGCTCAGGTCTCATTCCGCGAACCGACTGAAAATTTAACCAGTTTTCTGAAGCATTGTCGGATCTGTCGTCTTGTTTTAGACTGTACAGATCAGCAGCCGCATTTGCCTGAACTCGTTACTCCTTCTGAAGTTCGATATCCCAGATAATCACGATCAAAAACAACGTCATAACATTCTTTGCAAACGTCAACTATATCGCCTCTCTTTATTTCATCGTTTACACATAATCGTCCAACGAGAATATTTGAAAAGTCGTTAGTTGAGGATGAATGGTTCAGCATCTGTGCAAAATATTCTGAACCAGATGTACTTCTTTAATGATGCTACTGCGTCAAGTGTAAACTCATGTATAGTTGATCCAATGTAAACTCCAACAGCATTATATAATGTTGTAAAATTAGCATTATTATAAGATAATCGCCAGTTGAAAATACGTCCTACTCCTGGTGCTGCTCGACCTCACAGCTGTAACTTCCATGTGACAATTGCAGTTGGAAGTTGCATCTTAATCCAAAAATTCGTGTCAACACCAGTTGTTGCACACTCCATTGCAATACTGTTCCACAAGAAAGCATTATTAAGCGTGTTTCCCGGATAGCTTTGCAACAAACCCATGTCGACTGTTAGTAGCATCAACTAAATGTGGTATTAAACCAACATTGTTTCTGACTTTCTTTATTCCACCACCAACAGTAAGATAATCGGCGTAATTTTTATTGACAAGATCATTTCCGCTTGGTGGTACTGCAGACGATATCATTTTATTGTTCCCCACGTTATGACTGTACCTTCTGACTGCTTACCGGATTCAGCTGCTTGTTACTAACAGCTTGAGTTGGATCACTTCCTGCGAGCCGATAATCAACTTAAAAGTTTACAATTTTCTTGCCGGACATTTCGAGATCTCCAATCGTTATGTCACTGATTTCCTAACATAAAGATTAGATTGTATTGTTCTGGTTTCTGTTAATGTGCCCTAACCTTTTCAAACTAAAGTTCCAAACTTTGTGTAATAGCTCTTATTATTTATCATGTCTGATAAATTTTTTATAGCACTCATCACTGAATACAATAATAGTAAAAGAATCAGTAAATTCCACACGTAATTACATGATTGCTGAGTAAATTTAGTTTGCTAGACTAATAATGTCCGATCTTGTCTGGTAACGTAACATTTTGTGTAGACTATTATAGAATGATCATTATTAACTTTGCTACCGAAAACGTTATCAGACATCAACATAATTACAACTTGCCAGATTGCCATTACCTAATAGTTGGACGAACTGGCTCTAGAAAAGCGAACGTTGTTAGTGAATATGCTGCTCAACAATTTTCTGAACTATGATAGAGTTTATATTTAAATGATCAATCCGCAGCAGGATAAGTACGACTTGCTCAACGAATACTACGAAAAACTAAAAATTCATCTCGGTGCAAATGAAGATGTTTTTATTATAAGGCAACCGGAAGATGTTGTTCCTATTGTTGAACTCGATTCAGATGACGTAAGGTTATTGTATTTGATGATATTCAGCTGAGTAACAGCGAAATGGACAGGATTAGATCATATTTTTCATTGTCAGGGGATATACGATACAATGCAATTTATCTTGTGCAAAGTTTTTATAACGTCGATCATTTTATCAGGAGAAACAACGGCTGTTTTATACCATTTGCTGGATTTGACAATATCGACGTTCAGAATTTAGCACGTGGGCAATGTGAAGATTTGTCAAGAGATAGATTTTGTTGAGCTTTATCATAAAGCAACAAACGGAGGCAGACACAGTTTCTTTTTGTTGGATAAATTTGGAAGAGACTGTAGGCATTATGTTTCGCGATGGTATAGATAAGATCTTGCTTGACGATTAAAAATTAATCTAACATAATGCTATAAGATGGACGCTCAGAAAATTGATCTAAAGAAGTTTGTAGCGACAAGAGCCGCGTTTAAAGTAGACTAGAAATCAATGGAAATATTCAATAATAATGTAAGCACTGTAGGGGAAAATCTTATTCTGAAGCATTGTCGCCAATCATAATGCCAATATTTAATTACTGATACACGTTTTGGGGGCTGAATTTCCGTAAGCTCGTATGCCTCATTTCCGTACCCATTCGGTTCCTTTCGTAATGTGACGTCATAGTAGCGACCCCAGAATTTCGACTGATAATTGCTAGGGTTAATTTCATGTGAAAGACAATGCTGTGTTTTGTTGCTATCGTATGTTCTAGCACACTAAGGAAAGGATTTGGGTTATTGTCACAGAATAAGGCAAGAAATTACTTGGTTTTGCCTTAGAACGATTTCACCATTTCTCGTTATACATGCGTACAACGTTACCTAGGGCGAATAATTGTTTTTCCAGGTAAGCGACTGTACTGGCATGCATTTCGTCGAAAATTACTCGCGACGAGAGACATTAAAAGCACGATATGCACGGGTATTTTATCCTGACTGTTACTCACTCGCCTATGGATTTAAGGTAGATTCCGTTTCTAACCGAGACTGGTCGTTTTGGATCTTGTCAAGGAGTGAACGTTGTCCATTGTGTTCTCCAGCCATAGGGCTGTTCAGTGCTGTTTAGAGCTGACTGAAGATGTTCAGGGCTGTGTAGAGCTGTTTGAAGTTGTTCAGGTCAGTTTAGGGCTGACTGACTGTAGCTGTTTAGGTCTGACTGTAGCTGTTTAGTGCTACGTGCTGTCTATACGTATGTGTATACGTGTGTCTGTACACGTGGTAGAGCCACGAATGTAGACGTAGCCAATACAAGGGTGATGTATGCTGTCTGTACGTATGTGTATACGTACGTCTGTACATGTGGAAGATTCGTGAAAGGTGTGAGCGGCCGATAAAAGTGTGGACCAAATCAAGGACTCGGTGAAACTGTGTGGTTCATCAGTTTATGAATCATACGACTGTACAAGTGTCAAGAGGCATATGTTTGTTCCAACTGATGTTTCAATTGAGGACATTTTCAATTGCATGAGGTTATTTTGAATCTTATTTGTATTATAGGAGATTATGTGAAATCTCGCTTACATTGCATAAGATAGGAAATTAAGTGAATCTCACTTACAGTGCACAATATTATCTGAAACGTATTTGAATTCCTTAAGATTATTTGAATCTTTATCGTATTCCATACGTGAGATTATGTGAATCTCTCTTACATTCCATAATATTATTTGAAACTTATTTGCAGTCCATGAGGTTATTTGAATCTCACTTTCCATACGTAAGGTTACATGAATCATATTTTCGTTTATCAATTTGTGAATGTTTGTGTAGAGTGACTGGATCAATCGTATGTTGAGAACGTGAGGGAATCATCGTATTTGTTATTTATATATATTACACATTTTTATTAATTCATTTTATAAATTTTATCTTTCATCACATTGTGTTTGCGTTATTCATTTAATCCAAGAAACGCTCGGTTTCTATTGTTACAACTACATTTTTCCCCCAAACGTTAAATGCATAAAGAAAGCATGGATACGTTATTGCAAGCGGGTTGATTTCAAGTCACAAACCATACAGCACTCTGTGTCCATTACATTTCTTAACGGAAAGGTACGAGAATGATCCTGAAAACTGGCTGCTCAGCAGCAGGGAGGGCGAACCCTACTGTGTCATTTTGATTTTTGTTGTTGTTGTTGTAGGGTTTAACGCCATTTTTCAGCACAATATAGGCTATACATGGCGGCCAGTATTAATGGTGGAGGAAGAACCCAGGAAATCCCCGGAAAGAACCACCGACCCTCGAGAAACTACTGGCAAGCTTTCTCACATACCCACATTGGCCGGTCTCATTTTGATATCCATTTTGTAAAATCACTGCTTCTACGCTAATTTGTCCGCTACTGTGCTACGCTACTGTGTCTATACATTTATACAGACTGGTGGTTTATGAACTCAAGATAGTCATCCCGTCATGTCCACCATCCTTGCTGCTATGGGAAAACAAATTATTTAACCGTTAGTTTAATAAAATCCTATACTGCGAGATAAACGATGCGGTACCTGGCCCTGATGTTGTATAAATATTTCGCGCCGAGTATGTCCACTGGCTGACCGACCGTGAGAGCCAGTTACGTAAGTGCAGTCGCCCGCGTATGTTCTTGTTTATGTGTGTCAAACCAGGGGCGACGATTCCTCCAGTCTTAAAGTGATTTTTTTTTATTGTTGTGGTTGGTGTAATGAGTGATTGGGGGATAAGAAAATGTGGGTTACTGTCTCAACCAAACCTTTTATCGAGACCAGTGCGATACCTCGATCTGGGGTCATGTAAATTTATCGTAACAAATCAAAGTGGGGTCGCCTGAGCGTGTGTGAAAAAGTTTTTAAATTTGTTTATGTCCATGTCACCGGAATACCAAGTCCAATGCTTATTTCACAACGTGTGGGTATCGACCCCATTAAATACCGCCAGAATATTGCAGTTATTTGAGTATACCGCTGAGTAACATATATACTATCTGTTGTTGTTGCAGTTGTTTCAACAGATGAACCACTTACAAACATACCAAATTTCGTATAGTAACTCATGTTTATTGTATGCTGCTGGCAAAAGTTTGTGCACATGTTACATGATGAGCATAATGAACTATAAAACGGAACGAGTAATTAAAATAAACACAACTACGAGCTTCCGGAATGTCCTTACATGCTAATTGCAAGTACTGAATCTGGCAAACAAACATGTAAATGAACTTGCTACTCAATGCCATATTCAACTACGATCGGGTGTGTATCTATACTATCAATCCTCAGCAAAATACTAAAAAATGAACTTGGTGCTGGCGAAGACATATTTGTTATAAGAACACCCGAAGATCTTGTTCCTGTTACTGAGCTAGACTCGGACGAACACAAGATTATCGTTTTTGATGACATCCCTTTGAGCAATGCTGAAATGGACAAGATCTTACTTGTCATTATCAAGAAATCGAAGATGTACCTATAAAAAAAAAGTCGAGTAAGAATGTGCTAGACAACAACCAACCGCAGAAGAAACTGCAAGACTCTTTCAGCCTATCACTGAACCTTTACTTGGCAAGCAGCCCGGTGTTGATAAAGTATCACCGGAAGACCTAGAAACATTAAAATCACAAGGTTTGCGAGGAGTACTCGAGGAAGGACAAAGGAAAGTTGCCGAGGAGATTATTGAGCGAATCGGTGATCCTGATGCACGACAAGCTGAGGTTTTACAAAAAAAATGAAATTAAAGATTTGTTATTTAACAAGTAAACGTGAGAACAGCAAGAGAAAAACAAAAGATTCGTGAGGAAGTAAACAAAATATAGTTGAAAAATATAAAAACACCAGCTTCAGAAACATTGATGTTAAAGAATATTTTACCTTTGGCATTAAAAGCATAGATATCCGATTTGAAAATACACTAAGAATAAGATCATGGAACAAAGATAAAGAAGAATCTTTTTTTAAAAAAAAAATTGAATAATATAATACAAAAAGCAGATGAGGCAAGAAATAATTTTGATTCTGCAACGGAAATTAGTGATGCTGAAAAGATATTATTAAATATTCAGACAAGGTGTTATTGCTAAAATATTTATAGAAGTTTTTGATAAAGTTTTAAGACATGAAAAAGGTGTTAAAGCTCCGAAAAATTGAAACAATAGAAGAAAACGAATTAAATCAAATGAAAAAAAAAAAAAAACAAACAACAAAAACGAGCAGCAGAGTATATAGAATATGATAAATAATTTGAATCAGATTCTGAATATGATACTATGGAAGAAGCATCAGGAGAAGGATTAAAAGTCTCTAACTCGGACGCTGATATTATTGATCGACTGAAGTTGTTAATCTCATGGAAAGAAGCTGGAAACACTAGCACATAAATAGACAATGTAATAGTTGATATACTTGATCATCTTCGATCAAACGGATCTTTAACGACGGACGAGTATTAAGTGTTACACATCGATCTGATTTGCTACCACAAACCAGTTATTATGTTTTTTTTTAATCTGCGAATAAGAAATAAAAATCTCGTCAATGACACTGTTAGTCGACTCATCGAACATCGAACAGCGAAAACTTTTCCGTTTTTTGTAATCATATTATTGAACTTGATCCCAGGTTCCCAAAGCAATATGAGATCAGATTACTATCAGCTACTGCATGGCACTCTAAAGCAAATAACAAAACTAACATCAACGATGACTTTACATTCGGCATAAAAATTAATGGCGTTATCGAGTGGAAATCTTTTAAGATACCACAAGGCGCCTACAAAGTCATAGATATCAGCAAAATAACATATCAGCTGATAATTTTGAGATCGTTACGAACTACAACACGTTAGAGCAAGAATAACTCTAAAAACAAATTATTTATTGATCTTGGCAGAAAAAAAACCACAACAGGATCATTACTCGGATTTACCAAACAACAATATGAATTAGATCAGCAAAGTGGATCAACATCTGCGTTATTATGGTATGACGCGAGTCAGCCATCAACATCACATATGTAAATACAATCCTGATAAACTGTTCTATTGTAACTGGGTGATACACAGCACGGGGTATGCAAGGACAAAATATGTATTCGTTTAGTCCTGATGTTCCACCTGGTTCGTTAATGCAAGTAAATCCGAGATAAATAATATTCTGTTAGCTTCGAAAATCAAATATCTATCATGATGACACCTATCGATCAATCAGGTCGTCAGATTGATCTTTACAACGAAATTGTTACTTACTATCTGCATCTACGTGTCAGTAACTGACCATAGTGAGCTATAGCTCACCATAATTAGTTAACTAATGACATCCATTTTTATCAGATTATTTTTATGACAAGATGAAACAAAAAAAAGGCGTAGGTGTTTTAAAAAAATATATACTCAAAGATAATCAAAAATATACCTGGAATAGCTCACAAAGTAGCATTAATCTCAATAGACACTTTAAACGCTTTTGTAACTGGAGCCGCATCAGCAGCAGGAACAGTCGTCGGACAAAGATAGCTGATAAAATAAAAGGTGGAGTGCCAAGTGGTTCGGATATAAAACATGCCAAAAATACTGCCTGAGTTAGGAACGTTAGGTATAGCTGCAGCGTCAGGTGCAATATTAGGAACGACAAAAAAAACCTATATCCGGAGACGGTACAAAACAATTACTATAATTGGATTGCAGTTCAATTTTATCTGATTAGTGATTATAAACAATGCCGACAACACGAACATGAAAAACTCCTATGATAAAAATTAAAAATGAACCACAGAAACGAACCGCAACGTGATCAGGGACTGGTTTATAAGCCTGCTGACAGCACGGATAGCGGGAAGATTTTTTCCAAATCTGATAGGGATTATACGCTGAATGCAGGTATATCCAGTGCGAAGACGGACACGTGGAAGTCGGGGCCGATGACTGATGCTACCGTTAACCAGAAGATGAAATCGTCCGCATTAAATAATTTTGAAATTGCTGATAAACTTAAGGATGTCAGCGGATTTATCAGAGTAATTTTCAAAAGATGAGTTAGCTAAAAATAGATTTCGCAGATATGCAGAACATTTCACAGTACAACGATAACAAACGGTATCTTTGTAACGTCAGTGATGTCTTTAGCAAATACGCGTTAGTGTTCCTGTTCCTGAGAAAACTGGATTGATGATAACAAATGCTTTCAAAGATTTTAATGTTAAGGTGGAGCGAAAACTAAATAAAATCTGGACCTGCCATAGATCAGAATTTTTTAACAAGAGGTTCGAGCAGTTTCTAAGACAAAACAATATAAAAAATATGTTATAGGTAATGAAGGAAAGGGTGTTTTTGTCGAACGCATAAATCGTGCGATTAAAGAAAAGATTTACAAATATCTTACAGCAAACAGATTACAATAAAACTAAACACAAAACAATAGGAATCTCACCAAATTACTCCATTAAAACCCGATTCTTGCAAACGAGAACATGTATCGCAGACACAAGTTTAACGTTGGTGATTGTGTTAGAATTTCATTGTCGAAAAAAAAATTGAAAAATGTTTTACCCCGAAGAGGTCCGAGGAAGTACTTGTCGTTGATAAGGTTCCTTGTAACATACACACTAAAAGATCTTGCAAAGGAAGATGTTATAGGAAGTTTGATGAGTAAGAACTTCAACTAAAAACACAAAATATATTTGTTATCGAACGAGTGATAACAAAAACGTGGTAATAAAGTTTTTGTCAAATGGCGTGGTTATTTTGATAGTTTTAACAGTTGGATTCCAATCAGTGAAATCAAAGATCTTTGATTAGATTTCTAGCGATCAGATTAGATCGCCGTAGATCTCGTATTTTAGCAGAACATACTTGCATTGACAGATCTGCACAATGATATGGTGTTAAATCTGTCATCCATTTAAAAATATTTACAAAAAATAAAATCGAATTTTATATTTTTGACGACTATAAACTTCAAGTTGTTCCATACGTATAAACGGCTTAAGCATCTCTCAAAATATCTGATGCTCTGTGACAGTAAAATCAATTTTTTTATCCTTGTGGCAAGACGATACTTTACATTATATCGTGATTGCGCTACGACATAAAATTGTTCGTGCTTAGGTACAATATCTTGTTCATCGGCAGGTTGATCATCAGATAAAGGAAATATATATCTTTCAAGGTTAAATTGTGAATGTTATGCAGTTCGGAGTAAAGTAATTTTATTAATTAATTGATCTATAGTGGTCTGAGGTATACGTTATTCACAAGCAATATCAGCTCGAAGACTAGCAAGTCGTTGAAACATATCATGTTTTATATATAAACTTTTATATAAATGCCAGACGAAATAATGAGTATTGTCAGAGCTAAGATCTTAAATATAAATCTGCTGTTTGACGAGGTAAAAGTTTTTATGAGCAACAGAATAAAAATGGATCTCAAGTGCGTAAATCTTGTCGTTAGATACGACCATTATTCGACGTTTGATGTGCTGTTAACATATTTCGAGGTATCAGAGCTCGAGAAAGATAAAAAGATCTTTTTCAGATATGACAGGAACAATGCCATGAAATGGGCTCATTGTTGCTTGAGCAGAGAAAATTTTAGATATATCTTAAAGATAGATCTGTGATCAGCAGTGTTGTGTTAAATAGTTGATTAACATGGAATGGTTTGTTACTCAAGCTAATGTTGTGAACACATATCAACTTGAATAGACTATAAGAAACATGTTGCGCGGTGATGTTAATGAAATGGCGCACATCGAAGTAGAACGAGACAAAAATCTTATTTTGCTTAAGAACGTAGAAGTTGATCGCGTATTGAAATAAGATAAGATCTGGACCGAGTACGACAGAGAAGCGCTAAACAAATATGGAAATTGTTGTTTGTCCAACAGCGTTGTTACCGCTATATTAAAACGGTAAGTGAATATCGGAAAGAAGATTCTATTAAATGTTGTTATTGAGAAGGCTGATTGATATATTCCATTTTCAATGGGCGTTATTATCAGCGTTATCCCAGTATCTAAACATGCCGACAGAGTATCAAATTAGATTTGTCATTCTAACAATCTAAACTTTTCCGGAATGGTATTTCCCGTTTCTGAGTAACAAATTCCACAATTTGAGAAACAAAACATTTTAATTTTGCCAGGTAGGATTAATGTATTTGGAGTAGATGATGATACACACAATATTTTTCAAAGATACATTAACGATCGAGCCACATCAGGGCTCGCGAGATCCCAACAAACAACAATAAACTTGATGTTTTATAGAAACCACTACGTGTGGATTAAAAACTTTATCGGTTTGGTTGGTAGGCAGTATAACTAACAAAAATGAAATTGTTCTGCGTCAGAAAATAGCACGGCTGTAAGTCGTAGCTGGTATTAGATAGTAATCTCGAATATTGTTCTAACGTACAACGAATATCTATGCCAGATAAAGATTAAATCATTTAACAGGCTACGAACTACAGACACAAGATGAAAGTTCCTTTATAGCTTATACTATGACTTTGAGTTGATTCTGGTTCCGGTGCAAGGAGCAGATATAACCCTGCTAAATCATCGACAAGAAAGGTAAAATAACGTATTATATGTGGGGTCGCATATAAAGTTGTATGTGCTGTTGATAAACGTTTAACAAAACCCGTGAAACTTTACCGTGGCTCCAATCCCGCTCTGTGATTGATGAAAATCCTTATCAATGAGGTTGATGCCACCATAATGTTGCTCGGTAGAATAACAAAAATGAAACCGTTCACAGTAGAACAGAAAATTGAATTTCATTGTCATATTACAAGTAAGTATCGTAGTGCAGCTCATGACAAATGCAATCTAAAATATACCGCACCAGATTTCATCCCTGTTCGATGCTCATAATTTCCGTAGATTCTCATATTATCGTTGAAGCATTCGGCAACAAAGATATAATTAACCGCCTAAAATCACTAAAAACGATAAAAATAAAAGTCATCTCAAACAATATGGAAAAGAATATGTCAGTGACACTAGGCAAGTTGAGATTTATTGATAGTTTACAGTTCATGGCGGCATCGTTAGACAAATTCGTAAAAGGATGTGGAAAGTTTAATAATTTGACTGATCAATTTGGTGATAAAGCAAATTTACTTACAAGAAAAGGTATCTTTCGATACGAATATCTTGACGACTGAGTTAGATTTAATGAAACATGTTACCTAACTGGGACAAGTATTATTCCAGGTTAAATCTTGAAAGTGTGAGCAATGACGACTACGCTTACGCTCAGCAAATCTGGAATGAATTCGACTGTAGAAACTTTGTTTATTATCATGATCTGTATCTGATCGCAGATGTGTTGTTGCTCGCGGATATATTTGAACATTTTAAAAATGTCAACGCAGATAAATACGGACTTGACCCAGCATGCTACTATTTATCACAAGGATTAAGTTTATACGCTTTATTCAAGCACAGCAAAATAAAACTGGAATTACTGACGATGCTGACTTGTTTTGTTTCATAGAACGTGGAATCATAGGTGGAATAAGCGTTATAACAAAAAAAAAATATGCGATCGTGAATGACAAGTACACAAGCAACTATGAAAAGACATTGCCTTCGTGTTTTGTAGTTTTTTGCACGCAACTAATCTTTAGGGTTACGCAATGTCTGAGCCGATGACGTCTGGCGGATTTACGTGGATAAGCACGGATCAGTTTTTCAAAGAAAAGGATAACATTGTACCAGATGATATCGACTATTTTGTTGAGGTTCATCTTGACTACCCTTCGAAGCTATATGACGCTCAAAACAACAATCAATTTTGTCCAGAATCACTGTTGATCGACTATAGTTTGTTATCAGAGCAACAAGGTAATTACTCGTCTAGCAGTAGTGGTAAATCAGTTGTTTAAAAACTAGTTCCTAGTCTTCTAGACAAACGGATATATATATTGGGCACTATAAAAATATGAAACAGACACTTGATCATGATCTGGTACTAAAAAATGTTTATCGTGTGTTAACGTTTGATCAATCGCGTTGGATGAAAGATTATATCATTTTAAAACTAGACGAATAGGAGCTGCCGCAGCAGAATTTGAGAAAAACTTCTTTAAGCTCATGCATAATAGCGCCTTTGGAAAGACCATGGAAAATATACGAAAGCGAGTCAATATTAAAAGTGTTAATAACGCTGAACGTCGTAATAAACTTGTAGCATCTGACACCTTTGTTAATATGAAATTTTTTAATGAAAGTCTTGTCGCGATACATAAGAGAAAGACAAACTTAAAGTTAGATAAACCTGTTTATGTTGGTATGGCAGTACTTGAGATATCTACCGGTTTCATTTTACAATTTTGTTAAGGATGAGTGGCCTGATGCAGAGTTGCTATTAACAGATACTCGTTGATGTACAAGATAGAATCTGATGATATTTACAAAGAATTTTATGAACACCGTGACCTGTTTGATCTTTCGAGTTATCCAACAAATTGGGGATTTCACTGTGATGCCAATAAACAATAATAGGAAAATTTACAGATGAGGTTGCTACGAAAATTATAACGGAGTATTTTGAATTACGTAGTAAAATGTACTGTCTAAAATTATCTGGTAATAAGGTCAAGAAGCTAGCAAAGGGAATAAAAAGAAACGTTTTCGGTAAGGTAATAGGCTTTAACAATTATAATTCGGCGTTAGATGGCTTTAGTGGACATGTTGAAATGATGGCAATAAAGTAAAATTGTCACAAACGTGAGACTGGTATCATAATAAAATTTTGTCTTTGAAATTTCGATGATAAGAGATACTCTTCTGGGGGTCATGGAGTTGTGAATAATCATATTGTCCAATCCAAAGTAGGGTTTGGGGCCTGAAACCCCCCTGATAGTATACTACTTTTATGCTCTATCACAATTTACTGAATATATGTTGGAAACAATATATAACACAGCGTATTATATCAATGAAACAACGACATCAGGATTATTTATAATTTAATTTCATTGAAGCTATATATACTGATGAATTGATTATGTTTCATCACATGCTAATGAATACCAGCTGCAAACAATATAAATCAAACCGAAATATGCCATGGAAAAAATTCAAGGTTATGCACAATTTCTTTAAATGTGAACATCATATATTCGGCTGATTTTGAATGTTATATTTGATTAGTGAAAATTCATTTGACATCAATAAGTTAACTAAAATATATAACAAACATATTGACAACATGTTTAGAAGAGCGATTATTTTATTCTTTCAGTTGGGAGAGTGGATAAAGGCAAATAATTGTTTCATTTAGTAGTTATAATAAGATACAACATCCTGTTTGTTACCATTAAATATCCAGATTTTGACAACAGAAGAATCGTTGGAGGACCTAAATTTAATACCTTAGCTTTTTTAGGAGGTAATTTTATGATACGATTGTTTGAGTGTGTGTGTGTGTGTGTGTGTGTGTGTGTGTGAGAGAGAGATTAGGATTTTTAACGCAGCTTCGACAATTGTTCAGTCATATCGCTACAATGTCTGCATTGTGGAAGTTTAAAGTGATGTCTAGCACTGGGGCATCATGCCGCAGACATGTAGCATGATGTCCCACCCAGTCACATTATCCTGACACCAGTCCGACCAGTCCTAACACAAACCTCCTAATGCTGAGCGCCTAGCGAGGCAGCTGTTATTACCATTTTTGTAAGTCTTTGGTATGACTCGGCCTGGGATCGATCCCGCGACATCCCGCTTCCACGATTATTTGATCGAAACAATATAAAATAAAGTGAATAAGACATGTTTAAACCTAGAAGAAATCTACAGGACTCTAAAGAAAATGAAAGAAAAAGAAATACAAAGAAAAACAACTAATGACTTCAACGAAAACAGAACATATTCACTCTGTTATGTGAATGAAAGATTAAGAGAGAAAGACTTGGTTACTCAAAACGTAAATAAAATAGAGGAAACATATTTCTCTTTATTCTTCTACCCATAAAGATGCTGCTTTAGAGAAACCTATGTCACACATCCTTAATTATCTGTGCCAGCTTTCACATAGGCAGATACCGTATGAGTATGGTTATGTTTAAATTTCTTTGTAATTGGTGATATTATTTGTGTCGGGTATAAACATCTCTGAGACCAAGAGAACAAGTTTAAAAATTAAGATTCAATGGATAACATATATCGTATGAAAAACTTATAATCACTCACAAACATAAATGAAGCTCCACAGGGTGTTAACCTCTTAATCCAGCACATTCTTCTTTTACACATACATCAACTATAATGAATCCTTACGGAAAGCTTTTTGTTTTGTTTCATTCAAGACAAAATTTAACAGAGATACTAAATTACAGCCGTGACCAATTTTGGAATATTGCTGATTAGTTACATAACCATTTTTAATGGTAGTGATGATATTTATCAGATTAATGATTATAATTTCCCGACGCTTGGAGATTTATAGCTACCCGTATATGTGAGAAGAAAAAACACGGCAGTAAATAAATAATGAAAATCTTAGAAAGGTAATGGAACATTGACACATAAACTGTTCACAATTATTTTAGATGGAGTGAAAAATAGAACTCAACATGGCTTGCATTTGGTAAAAGATCATTGTCCGTTATATCCTTTTGTTGTTTCTCAATCATTTAGATTTACATTTACACTATACAAACAGTCTGAAGTGATAAAATCTGCTAGCCACGAATATAAGCTTGGGAATTTTACTTACAGTTCAAAACAATTACTTCTGATACAATTGTTAATTCTGTTAACGAAAAGTACTGGAATGAAATTTATTTCTTTTATGATTATATGACAAACGAAAGAATCATTGATATAGTAGTTTGTATGACTTTGATAAATATCATACTTTATTCACCAAGACGTAGCTTAAAAAGAGCATTGATACTCTGTAGACAGCGCAAATGATCCGGAAAATTATTTAAATCTTTACTAAATATGTTCTATTCAAGGGGATATAAAATGAATCAACAATTTACAGAAGCAAATTTCTTTTACTATAAGTAAACACAGACGAAATTTAGCCATATCAATACTAACAACCACTCTGCATATCAACATTACTCATTGCGTTGTTTATATGTATGCATAATAATATATTTCATAGCACAAGGCACACTTGCCTAATATATAACAATGAGTGCATACAAAGGGAAATGGATATAAATGCGCATAAAATGCGTCTTTATTTTGTGTGTAATGCTCAGGTAATCATTTAAAACCAAATCATATCTGTGATGATTTAAAACAATTATAATTTAAAAAAAAATGTTTAACGGGAAATACATCTTAACTTGATACATTAAAATGACGAATCGGTGTCAGATATGATCTTTGTAAAGTGTACCAGATGCAATAAGAATGATACAGTTGTACACTTTGGCTGTGTTATATGTTGCCTTAGAACTAAAATAAACAAGAAAAGCAAAGTGCAGGATATCAACAACAAATGATTTCACTTTATAACACAAAAAACAGACGAATGCGATCAATCATTATTTTATGAAATAATTATGTTGCAACTGCAACAAACTTGTTAATATGCTTGAATTGACCTTCGATGACATTTATACAATTTTAGATATCAATTGGTAAAATTATAACATATAGGTTTATACACTTTTGCATGTGATTCTCAACAAGTTAGAGGGAAATTAAATAAAATAGAATTAAGCTCAGTCTGGTAGTGGAGATATGACGATGTTTACTAATTTTGTTCAAATCAGTTGCAACGAACAAAATAGAAACTACCCATTCTTCATGGACAAGATATTTTCTATGTATCATTTAGTCCGCTTCATTAGAGACGACAGTGAAAATGTAATAGATTATAATGATATCTTATATAGATGGTTAGACTTTATTTTTAATCAATACCAAGAGCTAATACTTTGTTTCTGAAAGATGAATGTACCAGACTTGAAAATGCAAACAAACAACCAATCTAACCATGTTAGCATTCAGTGGTAGACATTAGGGAATAGCCGTGCATGACAGTGCAAAATAAAACTCTGTCATCAATGATCTGAAAATGTTAAATTTGTGGTTGTCTTTCAAGCCAAAGATAAATAGACTTGGGAAATATTTTCACTGAAAATGATATAATGCTAGTTTTAAATAGATACGAGATGGAACGTCAGACTGTTAATAAAGCTTGAAGGTTTTTTAAAAAAAATATACTAATTAATACCTTATCTTTTTCTATGATTTTTCTTCTGGAAAATAAAATATTCTTTATTTCTCTTACATACTTTTTAAATTCATCTCATTCTTAAAATGTTTGATCTGTTTTCTGAAGGCACAACTGTTCGTCAGTTTAAATAATATTGTTCAGTGTCACTGGTTACTCTGTGTCTCAAGCATATGTTATGACTCTATGGATTCAAACTAAATAACAGAAAAATGCGAAAACGAATTACGTTTTGTAAAATTCAACAAACAATTATTCTTAGAATACACAATTTTTTTTAAAAAGGAATTTACATCATTGTGAATTAAATCCTAAATAACCCTAAATGTATTATAAGAATTCCAAATCGAATGAATTTCACTAGTGTTCCAAATGAATTCCAATCTTGAAAGTACTGATATATTAGGACAGAATTGTTTAGTAAAAGTAATAAGATTGAAACTTTCTCTAAATTGTATTAAAAGTAATTTTTCATTAAATTACATTGAAAGTAATTTTCTATTAAAATATACTCAGATTAAATTCATTTATTTCGGTATTACAATTAAATACTATTTAATAAAGATTGCGCCCTTATGAGCAAAAAGGCAAACCTCTCTCGCAATATACATTTCCCTTATATCGTAAGTCATCAAAAAAACTATACTCGCTAAGTTGTGTAAGCTGCTGAATTAGCGGATTCCTAAAATTCTCTGAATGACTAAGGTATAAGCTCCACGCGCTGGTGTGGCAAAATTGTCTGTCTAATGACGTACATAGATCCTGACGGTAGTCTGTAAAAAAACTATGAAGCCTCACTTTTAGATTCTGGCAATTTCAGGAACTAGACGTATGACAATATTTGGCTTAGCCCTAAGAAACTGTGCATCAAAGCGAAGAGAACTGTTTGCCGAATCATTCCTTTCGTCGGAATCTCAAAGAGGCTTGTTTCGATACAGGTAAGATTGTTTTTTTATAATATAGGGAATTGTAGTGTTAAGATGTTAATTTAACATCGGTACGTTGCAACATAAGAGTAGTTTAATTATGTCTGCTCATATGTAAACCATTTGTTTGGAATTCATGTGACTTGATTTAATGTAGAGACAAAATACCGACTGTCTTTGATGATTTTACACTGGACAACAAATTTTTACAAAAGTCATGTTACTGAAATAAAATTAGTCAATTCTTATCAATTTTTATGTGCTGAACACGAATATGACAGTCAAATTGCAAAATTGGCTCTAGTTTTTTTGTAATCTGCAAGAAATTAATGTTGACATAACGAAATGCATTCCAATAGTAAAAGGTCAACTGTAATAGCCTACCTATAAAAAATCAAGTCATTGACTACATCTTAGATTTCTTCGCCTGTCTCTTGTACAGCTGTTCGGGAGCATCTCTGAGGAGTGTCCAGCAGTAGTCAGCCAGCATTGTAGTGGACCATTTTCCCTGGTATCTTTGTTCCATTGTTGCGATATCTTGATGAAAACGTTCGCCGTGTTCATCACTAACAATACCACAGTTGCTAGGAAAGAAATCCAAATGGGAATGAAGGAAGTGAATCTTTAGAGACATATTGCAGCCAAGTTTCTTATACTTCATCAACATGTCTTCTACTAGTTCCTTATAGTTTTCTGCCCTAACATTTCCGAGGAAGTTTGTAGAAACTAGGCGAAAAGCATTCCATGCTTGTTTCGCGTCACCTTCCAGCAAGTTGTTGAACCGGTCATCTTTGAAAAGCTCTCGAATCTGAGGACCCACAAAAACTCCCTCTTTAATCTTTGCTTCGCTGAGTCGAGGGAATTTTTCATGCAGGTATCGGAATGCTGGCAAAGTCCGGTCAATGGCTTTCACGAAGTTCTTCATCAAACCTAGTTTGATGTGAAGGGGTGGTAGCAAGATTTTCTGAGCCTCAACCAGAGCTGGGTGTTGGATATTCTTCTCTCCAATGGCTACATTCTGCCTGTGAGTCCATTCCTTCCTCATGTAGTGCATTTCCCTTGCTCGGCTATCCCACTCGCATAAGAAACACATGTATTTTGTATATCCTTGCTGCAGTCCCATTAAAAGGGCAACTACCTTCAAATCACCACAGAGGTGCCAGCTGTACTTGTTATACTCAATGGAATTCAGTAGCTGCCTTAAGTTATCGTATGTCTCTTTCATGTGGACAGCATACGCTACTGGAATAGATGGAAGAATGTTTCCATTGTGCAAAAGCACAGCCTTGAGACTCAGTTTCGAAGAGTCCACAAATAGTCTCCATTCTTGTGGGTCTTGAGTGATTTTTAAAGCATTCATGAGGCCCTCAATATCGGAACAGAATATCAGATTACTTTCCTTTCTGAAGAAAGGCTCCAATTGCTGGTGGCGCTTTCGATATGCAGTAATTGTGACATCTTCTTCTAGAAGATTCCATTGTTGGAGTCTTGATCCTAGCAATTCTGCCTTGTTCTTTGATAAGTCCAAATCACGAATCAGGTCATTTAGTTCTTCCTGTGTTATTCTGTGTGGGGTTGATGATGCACCACAGTGAAAATCTGGATCACTGCATGCTGATGGACCAGGAGAAGAACAGGTCGACTCACCTTTGTCTTCGTCAGATGAATCAAGAGAATATTCTGCTGGAGGTTCTGGAATAGGAAGTCCCTCACCATGTGGAACTGGTCTCAATGCAGACGGAATGTTTGGGTAGACTATTCTCGACTTCTTTCGCTTCGTTATTCCGCCGGAAAGAGGAGGAACCAAGCAGAAGTAACAGTCATTTAGGTGGTTGCTTGGCTCTCTCCACACCATTGGGACTGCAAACGGCATTGATGACCTTTTGCAATTCAACCACTGTGAAAGCTGTGTTGTACATGTAGCACAGCATATATGCGGAGCCCAAGGCTTGTCTTGGTCACCAACCTTGCATCCGAAGTAAAGATGATATGCCTTCTTCACTTGAGAATTGATACTTTTCTTCTGGTTGGCAAATGTCACTTCCCCACAAATATAGCAAAAATTGTCCGCGGTATTAACACACTTTCGAGGCATTACTGTTCTTTATTGTACGTAAATGGATAAAATAATAAGTTTTATGTAACAGTAGCTTGAACTGTCTCGCACAACGTCTAAAATATTTTAAATGCTGAACCTATCTGATTGGGCTTTATATAGTACACTGCTTACGTCAGCTTCAGCAGCCGCCTGGCATTAGTATAATAGGCCTACACATGTATAGTACACTGCTGACGTCAACTTACTTCAGCAGCCGCATGGCATTAGTATTGCATTGCATCAGAAAATGATGCAATCAACTGTGGATGATGTGAGCATGATGGTATTATGCAATGTTACATCATTATTCCGGATGTTGCTGCAGTCCTACTGGAGAAATTTACACAGTGAAACATAGAAAATGAGGTATATGAATATCTTCAAAACGAGAGCCAATACAAATTTTTCACGGTTATATTCGTGTTCGGCACACCAAAATACTACAGATTAGGGCCTTTTCAAGTCAGTAATGATTTCACTGTTGACCAGTGTTATTGTTCACGATGTATTCTGGTTCTGTTTACAGCATCAATACGGTTATGGTTATGGTTTTGTTTATAGCATTAACACGGTTCATTAATACGGTTCTGGTTCTGTTTACAGCTTTAATACGGTTATGGTTCTCTTTACCGCATTAATACGGTTCATTAATACATTTCTGGTTTTGTTTACAGTATTAATACGGTTATGGTTATTGTTCTGTTTACAGCATTACCACGGTTCATTAATACGGTTATGGTTCTGTTTACAACATTAGTACGGTTCTGGTTCTGGTTCTGTTTACAGCATTAATACGGTTATGGTTATTGTTCTGTTTACAGCATTAACACGGTTCATTAATACGGTTCTGGTTCCGTTTACAGCATTAATACGGTTCTGGTTCTGGTTCTCTTTACAGCATTAACACGGTTCTGCTTCTGTTTACAGCATTAATACGGTTCATCAATACGGTTCTGCTTCTGTTTACAGCATTAATACGGTTCTGGTTCTGTTTACAGCATTAATACGGTTCATCAATACGGTTCTGGTTCTGTTTACAGCATTAATACGGTTCTGGTTCTGGTTCTCTTTACAGCATTAACACGGTTCTGGTTCTGTTTACAGCATTAATACGGTTCTGGTTCTGTTTACAACATTAATACGGTTCATCAATACGGTTCTGGTTCTGTTTACAGCATTAATACGGTTCATTAATACGGTTCTGGTTCTGTTTACAGCTTCGATATAACTTTCCCAGGGACAATATGGAACGAACGGGACCTTGAGTTAATTATACCTTTAAATTTAACTTCATAGTTTAATTACAAATTTTAACTTCATACTCTTGTGAGGCATTATGTATATATTGTTTTGTAATTCACCAGTAATTGCAGAATCACAAATTCTCTTTCAACTCTTAACTTTAACAAATTCAGTACATGTTCAAGCTTGGAAGACATATGTTGTTGAAAAAGTTTGAGAACACAATAATGTTTAACCTCAAATCTGAAAAAAGGTCAATTGCTGGTTTATAAGTAAGTTTACGACACTAACGTGTAAAATGCTAGTAGATCGAGGATAGTCACCAAACATTCATAACAGATTAATGCAATGCAGTTTTTGTTAATCCAAATTACTACCTATGTCGATTTCTGCCGTAAAGTGGTCGAATTAGGTAAAATCACTTTGCATATTACTTACCAAACATACGTCAAAATAATTATGTGGACTTGTCTCAAGATTGATTAGAATAGATTATTTACTTCAAAGAAGATTTAGCGAATTTGTGAACAATGGTAATTTTATTTCGGTTCTAACAAAAACAAATTTAATTACGAGTTAAGTAATAATTTATTGTCACATAGTGAGTATCTAATATAACGGCATATTTCTCAGATGCATAACTCAATGTTTGTTTAAATATAAATTAATTTAGTATTATATTAACTTATTTATGCCACGTGTCAAAATAACTAACAAACAAACAAACAAAACAACTATGGAAGATGCACTGATTAACCTTTATTTAAAAAGAGGACAAAAATGATATTCAGATTTCTGAAAAATGGTTCGTCGATATTGATATTATTGGACGTTTGATAAGTTAGAATTAGTTGTAATCTTCCACCATCACCCAGAGTCCAAAATGCCCTCACTTTTATTTAAAGATAGTACTGTCTACAGTAAAATATCAGCTCACTCTGTGCTTATTTGTCCTGTGTA
Source organism: Sinohyriopsis cumingii (assembly GCA_028554795.2). Classification (NCBI taxonomy): domain Eukaryota; kingdom Metazoa; phylum Mollusca; class Bivalvia; order Unionida; family Unionidae; genus Sinohyriopsis; species Sinohyriopsis cumingii. The sequence goes on from JAPYKE020000397.1 coordinate 228,752, forward strand.
TAGGGACAAACAGACTACGGTCGACTCTGGTCAGCACTGTCCAATGTCGTAGTGACCATGCCATTTTAACCTAAAAGTATACAAGCTTAGTTTTTACCTGAAAACACGAATAAATAAGAAATGATGTTTAACAATTAAATTTAGACATGCTTCGAGCAAGTCATTAGTAATAACAAAACAAAATACCATGCTATATTTCGGTATCTAACACACATAGTATGTAGTGTGAAAAATAGGTCCTTTTTAATTTCATGTTGTGACTAAATTAGAAAGGAATATATATATTATTTCAGCTTGATGTTTGTTATCAATCTATTATCATCAGTAATAAAAGAAAGTTCCAATGGTATGGCACACTGACACATATAAAATAATTTCATGTTTAACATCCAGTAAATTCCAGGTTTACAATCTCCACCCCACCAAAACAATCAAGATCAGTTACCACTTTCTAGGCCAATTAAGAAATTATTTATGTCGTTTTACTTCTAAAGTATGGCCAATATTTGAGAATTGTTTAACTATGTAGTGAAAGCATTGGGCTTCTATTTAGCTACGTGCTTCATTATGTTGTCAAATATGAAGACCTTATTCTAAAGTATAAGACTGGTCGTTGGTCCTTCCCTTCTTATTCTTTATATTAATAACATAATAGATAGTCTAAAATCTTGCTCCAATTATTTACAGATGATTTCTCATCAAAATGTAAATCATCTGACGCAATATTCGTATAAATTGTGCTAAATGCTAATCTTAAGAAACCTCAAACACATAGTGTGTTTTGCTTACTAAAGAGAAATTTAAGATCGAGCAGATCATGAATTATCTACCAAAAGATATAAATCGATTTGTTACACATAATCATCGTCGTGAAGTATCCTAGTATCAGACAGTACTTGGTGTATTAATATTGATTGTATAGTTCAATCTATTTCAATGCATATTGGGCACGTGCAGAAATTTAACTATTCTAAACATAATGTGAGCAAAAGTGATTTAGCTTATGTTCCCCTTATTGTAGAGTACGGTTCTGAAATTTGGTTATCATGCTTTATCGCCCGTTAGGAAAAACGTGACCAACTACAACTCGAAGATACTATATTAATCCCAGAAATATTCAAGTAGAGATTAATACTTTATTGATGAAGAATGGCCTACACTAGCAACGAGAAAAAAAGCATCAAAAACTTTTGCACATTTTGAAAACTATTCGCTAAAATGCGGAACCTATATAACGTACTTCCTTCGAACCTGTGTACAATATTGTTTAATTTTAAACCTATCTCTTTAAAACTCTCCTACCAGCAATGATCTGCTTCTTACAAATAAGAACAATTTAACCAGAATCCTTAATAAATGTGTTTTTCAGACCCAATATATTAAGCCAGCCGCTGTGTGTGAGCTGCTGTTTCATTACCATGAAACTATATATACATACAACATAGCCAATCCAAATTTATTTAAATAAAACGCCCCTTCCAGCTCTTGCTGACTTTCTTTTCTGACTAATATTTTTTTTTCCTTGTCTGAGTGCAGATTGTATAGTATCGATAGAAATTAACGTGTTCGGAAATTTGTACTCCTTAATACTACGTTGAATCTTTTGTACAAAAGGAAATTCAAAACTATATAATAACGACGAACAGATAACACATTTATGAGGTCACTGAGTCCTTCTAGAGCTAACTGAGATATGGATTTATCTATATGTCCGTTTTTATATTGCTCTTTAAATTTAATCAAAGCATAACCACCTTGATTGCAAAATGTTGAAGAACTTGTAGTTTGTAAAACTTGATTCCAATCCTTTGCCTATTTTGTTTCATCTTTGACAATACAATATGACTGAACTAACTATAAGGACACACGATGTATGTATGTATATATGTATGTATGTATGTATGTATGTATGTATGTATGTATGTATGTATGTATGTATGTATGTTTATGGATATTTAATTTCCATGGCCTGCTATTTTTAAAAATAGATAAATTTTATGCTATTGATAATATGACATTGTGTTTTTGACTTGACCTTGTCCAAAATGAAGTTCACTTTCTAATTGACCTGAATCATTGATTTTTGTTTAGTAAACAATGTGGTTTTTTTTTTCAATCTGAGTCTAGGACTTTGGTAATTCCACATGCATTGCTAGATCTACCTGTTGTGAACTACATTTTTATTTTATAATTTTAATAGTAAACAACTAATGATAAAATTAAGATTTTATTTCGTAAACATTATGAACCTTCCTACAGGAAATTTTCCATTAGGAAATAGCTTTTTTATATATCGAAAATGCTTATTATGACCTGAGGAAAGGTAGATAACACTATAATCTTGTTTATACAGAAATTAGGTTTTCGTGTTGTAAGGTATTAGCAGAATCAGTTGCATTTCTTTTGTGTCCATAAATTCAGCTTGAGTTAATTGTTTTCAAGTTATTTAATTCAAACGATAATCTTTGGAAATATAAAATGCTCAAAAATAAACATTCTTGGAAATATAGATAAGATTTATTGTACAATTTCATGTGAGGATCTATTAATGGACTGCAATATTGTGATCCAACAAAAATATGTTGGTACATCACCACTATACGGGCAATCACAAACATATCAACATTTCGAGCTCGGGTTTAATTTGAATTTCTCCTAGAACTTATTCAGAACTTGAATCATTATGACTTGTGTCGGTAATTCGAAGATTGATTAGGATTTGTTCCTTTTTATATTTTCACTATGTATTCTAGGGAAATACATTAACTGTTGAATTGTACAAAACCTGCTGCTTCTCACACTTTTATATTATTTATTTTAAGATCATAGAAGCATAATAATATAATTATATATTTTTGTGATGTTCCTCTAACTGGTTTCTCTAAGTGAATTGGCACACTGTCAGAAATACACCAAACAAAGATCTGCAAGAAAAACACCGGAACAAGGTTCAGATTGTCTTTTTAAAGTCTCTAACGGCCCGCCCGAGTCATCATGGCACTGTTTCACTGCAATGTAATCGAGTTCAGATTAAATATCAGACTACAGTTGGGTCTCACTTGTAAATTTGCCCAGAATCTACTCATTTTATGCAGATTCTGGACCAATCCAAAGACCCGATACAGCGCTCAGTTACTAAATTTTGTGTCTTCTATTGGCCGGAGTCATCGTGGGACTGGGACCACTGCAATGAGATCGAGTTCAGAGACAATATTGGAATCAATGATCTGAGGACCGGATCTCCAGTGGGGAACGTTTCACCTTTCTAATAAAATTTATAAAATCAAGTCCCGAATCCCAGTAACGCTAGAGAATTCCACATCATGGTGGAGGGGTTGGGGGTCCGTCACGTTGGAATACAGCACTCACTTACTAAATCTATATTAGGGAGTCCGAATAATCTCTGGGTGGTATCACTGCAAATGAAACATCATGGGAGACATTGATCTGAGGCCAGGTTCACGTTCATAGGTCAGTGCCGTATCTGTTATATTTCATGCAGTAACCAACAAACCCAATACAGCGCTAAGTGGCTGAATCTGTGGCTTCTATCAGGGCCCGGAAATCATGGATGGCACATCAAAGATGTACGCACGTGTTTAAACATCCACGCAAACCTCGACGAACCTTGATGTTTTGGTAAATTCATCGACAACACCAACTTGGCTGCGACACAGCGACATTGGCATGTGACAGAGACACCGATGCAGAAGTTTCCTCGACGAGAATGCTTGACGAGGTCAATGACGGATAATTCCAAGTTGGAGCGACTGAACAATCACGTCGATTGAACAAATATCTACGACCAGCACTTGATTGCTCTCGACGACGTTTAATTATGAATGTAAAATCATCGACGGTGTGGTGTGTGATTCCATATGAATCTGGTCGTGTCTTGTTCTAATATCCAAATTATATGAGCATTAAGGCGATGTTGAACATTATATTGCACGTTTATTTAATGGTACGGCAGCGATTTGTGAATTGCTGGTGATTCGTTGATGATTCGTGAATCACTGGTGCATCAATGGTGGTGATGATGCCCTTGATGATTCGCGTGTCCCATCGTCGAGATCATCGCGTGGATCGCGCCGCACAGTCCATCAATTTTATATTATGATTTTATCCTGACCGATGAAAAAATTCATTCATTTATTCCTGATTGCAGCTGCATTGGCACCGTCGTTGATTCGCAGTTGCTGTGCTCCGGATGAACGCCATGATCGCCATGTCCTTGCTCGTTCTTGCTAATTACTGGTTATCTCGTACAAATCCAAGATCGTGCATCTAGGTAGTGTTAATTGTCCCTGCCACGTGCAAGTTATTGTGTTAATTGGCTTGATCATCTTCATTTATAATAGGTGGGCAGCGCCACTTGTTCGAGGTCTGTCATTGTTGCGATAGCCACGATAACGTCGTTGAATATGAATTCACGCTGACCTCCACGAACAATAGTGTAATGAATGAGAGCAGTACTTTTGTCACTTGTATGTCGTTGTGCTGGTATCGATATCGATCTGTCTTGTGGTGGATTCGTGCAAGCACATGTGGTCTGGCAGCAAGTTTTGTATTGATGTGGTGTCTGTGGTTTCGTTTCTCCTAGGTTCCTCGGATGAATTTTTATTATTTTTCTGAGTCTAAGGTTGATTAATATAGCAACTGATGCATTTGTATGCAATTCCGTGATTACGTTTTCACATATGATACGTTGTTGCTATTCCAGATAATACCACCCATGGTTTTTGCAACTACAGGAGTTTTTTCGGTAATATTAATTATTATTACTTGATTTAACCGCTAGCGTGTCAATAACGATTCTTTGGCAACCAGAAGTACACCAACAATTACGGCAAGGAAATAATCAGCAATTCAGCATTATGTGACACGGTTACCCGATCTTTTAATTGAAATCACTGAGATTTGGTGGTGGTACATCATATATTGGTGCTTGCTTGGCAGCTCAGTCACTTGTAATCAATATAGTAGTTTCTGCGGCAAATGCAGCATCAATGCGGTCGCAAAACTTTAAAACATCGCTGTCTGAAAATTTCTCGATGTCCGCCGGTGACAACTTTTCGTTCGGTAAATTCTCGTGATCGTCTCTGAAAGCTTAGTTATACAATGTTTCACATGCGGCTCTGACTGCAGCATTTTCTTTCATTGTTTGTGTCAGGTTCTAAAATTGATAAAATTAGATGTCATCGTATACATGCTAATCAGTTTAATGGAGAATATCATAGATAGAGCTGCGATCACCGTGGAATTGATCGCGATTACCAACAACAATACAGTATCTGTGACTTGAGCATAGCACATGAATGATATTTCGTGATTCAGTCAATACAGCGTAAATGAGACTCGAGCTTCAGTTCTAATAGTCACAGCGGTATGTGGTCTCTCGCACAGATGTACGCGTGCTGATTCTTGTTGTTGTGCAATCAGAGCATGATTTTCTTTCAACGCATTATCGAATGAATATACGTCATTGCAATTAAACGTAACCGCGAATGATGACTGCTCAAGAAAATCATTTGAGACGGCGCTGAATTTCTGCGTGATCATCTACACATATATTTTACCGTGTCTCAAAGTAAACACGAATGAGCTCAGAGCGTTTCTGGCATTACGGACTGTACCGAGATTCCCATAGTCATCTATGATCAGCAACATTTTTGCGGGTTTCTCGATGACCGAGTTGTGTTTTCGTGCAATTGCAGAAAAAATTTCATCAAGATCAAGTCCATTTGGATCAATGTGGACTCGAGATCGAACGAGATCAAACGCAGTGGTAGTTGCAGTTCAGTCACGCATCCAAACGCGATTCACATATATCGTCGGGCAAATCACAATGATGTTCCGTGAAGCTGTTTTGAAAATATCGCTCGACAGTGACAAACACAATAACTGTCGTGCCGGATCGTCGGCGGCCAACAAAGATTCCACAATGTGGGGTAAATAAGCAAATATGCTTGGCATTTATTGATCCGGTTATATCAGTGGTGATTCATGAATCATTTTTGATATACATGCGATTCATGAATTGCTGAGTCATGGATTGCTTGGCCTTCAACGAACAAGGGAAACAGAACAGTAATGGTTCTATCTCGCGTGTGGAATTTGTTACTTTCCTAATACATGTATAAAACCCACCAAACCCCAAGTGAAGAAAGAGAATTCCGCATCGAGGGTCAGTCTTGAGAAACAACCATCAGCGACTGAATCTGAATGTTTTAAATGCGTCATTGATTAATAGATAATTGCTTGACGTCCTTGAGATATCCGAAGAAAATTTATAAATTCAACAAAACCCATATAAGTTTGAGAATTTTACATTACGTCGGTGACATCGCCGATGCAAAGTGATCATCTTGCCCTAGAAATTATATTTCTGACTGATGATGTAGATTTGTTTTTGCTGTTGATGCGATGATCGGGAAACAATAATGACCACGATATTCAGGAACGACTTTGTTATGTGTGACTGCTACTATGAGTGAATCTCACCGATTCTATGATATCGCATGTGACGTCTGGAAGTCCAAGCAGTAATGAAAATTGTCTTGTTACAATTAATTGTTGATATTAAGTAGCCTCATTCATCCATTATAAGAACGCATAGAGCTCCATAAACGCGATATATAGACTCAACCTGGAAGATATAATGATCAATATATCCTTCATTGAACAGGATGTTGTTGCGCTGGTCCATGTAACTGACGAGCTTGTAAGCGGTCGCTGTCTTCTTCGTGAATTTGTTTTTTATATGATATCGCAAGCACAGGCTGAGTGTCCAGTATTGTATTCCACTGAGCCTCTGATTTACCCATCCCACATGCAGATCCATCGATATAATCGACTTCAAGTCCGATACAACCAGGACTAGCTTCATGTTATGTTAGTGAACAATATTCTGATGTACCACAATTTACAAAATTACCTGCACGATCGCGCCAAAGATCAATTTGCATCAAAGTACGTATATGTGCGTCTGTGTCTGACAGCGGCATCATAACGCCGTGTTCATCTATGTAATTGTTGTTCGCGAATATTTGTCCGGCAAATTTAATATAGATGACAAAAACGGGAATATGTCATAGTCTATTCTGAACCGGCGCTGAAAGCTGATGTGAGATTGTGAACAGGCGCTGAAAGCTGATGCGTGATTATGCTAGTACGACTTGATGTTTCTGTTTTAGGTAAACCTGAGTCAATGCATGCATTCACATCAGCATGAAGTGTCTTACGGCAGTATCTTTCATAATAATGATATGAATCTGCAGAGTGTCCATCGGTGGTCATTATCATGACTTTGCTGCCTCCGGTGTCATAATATAAAACACCGTTGTTCGAATAATACCTTCGCTCATCAGATATACACTGTCATCTGCACCAGGGATTCGTTTAGGAATTTATTTATTTTATCAACTCCAGGATTATCTTGTCTTCGTCTTATCCGATTCAGTTGTGATTATCAGATAAACATACTACAAATTCTTGTAGTGTCATCGTAGTTGGAACTGTTGGTTGTGCAGGGTTAAACGCGCCATTGGTGGTGATCAGTTAGCCACGCTGTTGTCTCATGTATATACGGAATTCTTCCAAAATCTTCAAGAGGAACCTGTTAGGATATCTCACGGATTTACCTGTCTTATCATCTCCAGAGACGAGAGTTTTAACATCAGCACGACGATTGACCTGCTGATTACCAGTATCTGCAGCTCCAACTACGTCGCTGATCAGCTCAACGTAGCATCGGCTTGGCATGAAGGCAGTGAGACCATGATGACCAAGAACGGGAATATGCCATTTTTAAAAACATTCTGAACCGGCGCATGATCTCAGTCAACATCGATGCTATGTGTTCATCCAAGACATTTATTTGTACCGGCAGGAATTCACCAATTAATGTTAGGATCAACGCAATATCTGTAGATGATCGCGGCAAAGGAGCTGTAATCGTATTTCGAGTTAAATTCGGATGGTAATGGATCCTGCAGTGCCACATTCATGTCGTTGTGGATTGATATCAAAGTTCTAGATGTGATATTGGATCAAATATTTCACCGCAGAACCGAATTAGATTCGTCAGGTAATATATGCTGGAGTGTGATTCGAAAATTATCTTTCGTCCGAATACTACACAGTTATCCAAGTTAACACTCCGGCGCTGTAACGATATATTCTCATGATCTCGTTGTGGAAAGTAACGTTGTTCATTTGTGGATGCTGACTCAATGTCACCAGATCGGCAAGCGGATCCTCCATATGTTTATTTAATCGCCTCTGCAAGTTCTCACTAACGTTGAAACGATAATACATACACACGTTACTGAGCCGTATTTATCTCAGCGGTATTGCCACATTTATATTCATCTTTAAGTTCCTCTACGGCATCGATCCACGTTGTCGTAGCCGTGTTTATCTAATCAGGATTAGCCAATGAGTCAGTTTTAGTCCCGTCGGGGAAACGGAGGAAAGGACAAAAAGGCTATCTAAAAGAATACATTTCAAAAAGAACTTTTTTTTCTCCATTCCAAATCAGTTTATACTTATATTCTTCCCTATAATACTATCTCTGTTACTTATCGTACTACTTCGTGGCGGAATTTCATACAACCGGTAGACGTATGAGAGGCAGTGTTCCTTTAACAGTCGATGTTGTCAACAATGTGCCCATCTGCTATTGATTGGTTAGTATTTACCAAAGTTTCATGCTAGGAGAGCTTTTGCTGTCTTGATCCTGTTTATTATCCTGAGATCTGTCATGATTTTCAATTAAGAGATGGTGATGTTTTTACAGACTTGAGTATGGTTAAGGTATAAAATACTTACTTTTGTGGTGTTGTTCCACGTGATTTGCCATGTTCATCTATTTTCTTCCTGATTTGACTATATATTTCCTGTATACTATAACTGAATTCCCTGCCTTACTCTTGTAATTTTAATTTGTCTTCATTGTCAGCCTTTTTGGTTCCCTGATATGTCAATGTGGGATGGAATCCACATGAATTCTACTACTTGTTGACCTTTGTTGAGATTTGTACGTAGTAAATTGATTTCATATATGAAATTCGATCTACTTATTGAATTATCTCACTCTGTGGTTCTTAGAACACTTAAAGAGTCGCTCAAAATTAATGTGTTATGGAATTTGTTGTCAGTTATCCATTTGAGAGCTTCTATAATTGCCCAAAATTCGACATAATGCATTGAACAGTCATTTGGTAATCTATTTCCCAGTACTGTGTTTGTTTCTTGCATATAAACGGCACCGGCTGTTCTGTTTATTTCAGCGGATTTGGACCCATCTGTAAATATTTTGGTGTATCTTTTATATTTGTTCTCTATTGTATTAAGTATATATGATTTCAGGTTCAATGCTGCGAGGGCTTTATTCCCAAATGTTAAAGCTTGAAGATTGATTATTGGAGGCTTACATAACCATGGGGTTCGATCAAAGTACTTGATTTCTTCTGCTTGGATGTTAGGTAGTTCCAGTTCCTTTGTTAATTCATTTATTTTCTTCCCTCTTGGGTGTAAAGGGATATCTTGCTGCTGACTAAATGGTACATTACACTTCTCAATAATTTTCATTGTTGGATGTGATTTTCAATGAGTAGAGACTTTCGTTCCTGTCGTAATATGGCTTGCTTTCTGCGCATTTGTAGTGGTAGCTCTCCTGCAAGGATTTGTACTTCTTCTAGGGAGGTATTATTAAGAGCTCCAATGCATAGTTTCCATGTTTTAAATTGAAAGCTAACAAGTTTCTTTAGTAAGCTTTGGGTTGCTGAAGCATACACCTGACAGCCGTAGTCTAATTTCGATCTAAATAGACATCGGCATAGGGTCAGTGATGTTTCTTGGTCTGCTCCCCTTGATGTTCCTGTTATGTTTTTGAGGAGGGTCAGGTCACGACTGCATCTTTTTATGAGATCTTCAGTGTGTTGCTTCCATGTAAGGTTTTCATCATAGCACATACCCAAGAATCTGGCCAATCGCTCAAAACGAATTTGAATAGTGTTGTGGTATAATATTAGCTGGGTCCTTTTCTTTCTTGACTTTGGGGAGAAGATTACTCCTATTGTTTTATCTGGTGATATTTTGAAACCTTATTTGTCAGCCCGATTTCCAATTTTGTTCAGGTTATTTGTAGTTCGCTAAAAACTGTAACTTGATGGCTTGCCTGTTTTCCAGACACCCCTATCATCAACAAACTTGTAAAGTTCTATTTTGTTTTAATCTATTGATTGGTCTAATTCATTCATCATTCTACTGAATAATGTTGGGCTAATTACACTACCTTGTGCGGTTCCATTTTCTAATTGGTATACTTCCGAATATTCGTTTCCTATCCTTATTTTAATTTTACGATCAGTTAGAAAGTTTGTTATTTATTTATGCATTCGGCCTGATATTCCGTAATGACTTAATTTTGCGAAAGGACCCCTAAGCCAAATCAAATCATATGCTTTTTCCGAATCCAAAAATACATGTATTAAGTGTCTATCGCACTTGCGTTTCACATTAAAGGCAAGTTTGATATTTGATTTGAGTTGTATTAGCTGGTCAATTGTGGATCTTTTGTTACGGAATCTGCTTTGATTTTTGGATATTAATTTGTTACTCTCCAGATTGTATTTAAGTCTATTATTAATCATAATTTTCAGGAATTTACGTAAGTTATTAGGTAATGATATTGGTCTATAAAATTAACGTTTGTTGGGTCTTTGCCGGGTTTAGGTATGGGTGTTATTATTGCACGTGTCCAGTTATCTGGTTAAAATACTTGGCCTCAGTATAATTTCTGTGTTGTTATTTGGTTAAAATCCTTGGCCTCAGTATAAGTTCTGTGTTGTTATTTGGTTAAAATACTTGGCCTCAGTATAAGTTCTGTGTTGTTGGAATTTTTCCGCGTGTTTTTTGTTGCTACTCGTTCCTACAAAGTGTATTGCCAGTTGATTATCCTTGTCTTTAGTTGCAGCTGATCCTGCTATTTTTAAATTCTGCTTTAATTCTGTCAAATACTTGTTTTGCATTGCTTTTTTTGTTATGGGACGAGCAAATTTCAGTCCATGATTTCTTTTTAGCGTTTAGTATGGTGGTTTGTGTTAGTTGTTTCTTTTCTTTATAGATTTTGAAGTCCGTGCAAGCTTAGTACGTCTAAATTTATTAAGGGCTTTTTTCGTATCCTTAAGGGCTTGTTTTTTCATTCTAAGTTCCACCAAGGTATTAGTTGCTTGTTATTCACTCCTTCCGTTCTTCGTTTAGGGATGGTTAATGTTGCTATCCTAATTAGAGTGTCAGGGATGTTTTTGCTAAATACTTCGTTGTTCTCGTTTATAAGATCGCTTTCATTCGGATTTTCACAAACTGAATGGAAGATGTTCCAATCTGCTTTATCAAATCTCCATTTTGATATAGTATTTATATTTATTTTACTTGGGTTGACATATTAATAGTTACTATAATAGAAAAATGATCACTCCCAAGGGGAATGGTTTGGGCTACTTTCATTCGGTTAATTCTGCTTTTGTAGGTGAGCGAATTGTTAGGTCGATGGAAGACAGTGTCCCATTTTTGGAATTAAGTCTGGTTTATTCTCCATTATTAAATTTAATAAGGGGACATAGGATCCTGGGCAGGCATGGTCAGTTATGAGGATTTGCGCAGCATCGTCTTGTTCCCTTTTCCATTTATGTCCTTGTTCTTTGTTTGTACTTGATCCCATTTTAGTTATGTTCCTGTTCTTGTTACTATTGCTGTTGGTATTTATTTTAGGGTTTTCCTTTCTGTTTTCTTTACCGCTGGCATTGTTATTCCTATTTATTGTTACTATCGATATACTTGGCTTTGTTCTTGGTTGTTTCCTTGTTATTGCTTTTGCCATTGCAATTGCTATCATTTGATTTCAGGTTTGTGTTCGGTCCAATTTTGTCTTCTTTAGGGATCTTGGTGGAAACTTGCACTTCTGCAATTGTCAATATCTCGCCTCCCTTGGTTTGGCTGGATGGCGTTGAGCTGTTTGGTGTCTTCACACAAATTTGTTTCTTTCTTTTTTTATGTTTGTTAGCTGTTTTCCAGGTTTTTGTGCTTCATGATAAGGTAATTTATTTTGTTGTCATGATTTATGTTAGTTCCCATTCTCTTTGGGGTATTGGGCATTGCCATGACTTTGGATGGTGCTGAGCTAGGCAGTTGACGCATTTTTATCCTTTGTAGTTGAATGTTCCTTGGTGCTTTCTTCCATATGTTCAGCACCTTGGTCCAAAACTGCACTTCTTGGCATAATGTCCCCATCCTTTGTAATTGCTACAGAAGCTTGGTTTATTCATATAGTCTTATAATGGAAAAGAGTGGCCAGAAGGTCCTAATGTTGATAATAGGTGTGGTTTTGTTTCAAATGCCAATACTGATACATTAGTAGTATATGGGGATACATTACGGACAATGGGAATTAGCATTAAAAACACCCCTGGGTCAGATTACGGACAATGGAAATTTAACATGGCGAAAAATCGTGGGTCAGATTACGGACAAGGGGAATTAACATGGGAATAAATCGTGGGTCACTTTACGGACAAGGGGAATTTAACATGGCAATAAATCGTGGGACACTCTACGGACAAGCGGAATTTAACATGGGATTTTTTTTTTAAAAAAAAAAATTTTTTTTAAAAAAAGGGGTAGGCAATTCAAAGACTATCTCTTTTCGAGAAATATGGCTGGCCCTGAAAAGGGCCTTTGGGTTTTCTTCTTCTTCTTCTAATTTCTTCTTTTCCTCCACCAAGTTCTTATTTTATCTCCTACACTCTTCTTCTCTTTCTTTTTTTTCTTCTCCTCTTCTTTTTTCTTCTCTTCCTCCTCTTCTTTCTTCCTCTTTTCATTTTCTTCTTCTTTTTCAATTTTTTCATTCCATTCTCTCATCCTTATCCTTTCCTCTTCATCCTCCTTTTCCTCCTTTATTTCTTTCAACAGATCACTAATGATTACCTTCATTTTTCGTAAATTGTTTATCTCCATCTTCACTCTATGGGGACTATATGAGTAGTGATCCTCGTTTAGGTTAACCAACATTTGCTCAAACATTCCTAAATTGTCCATGACGTTTTGCAATTTTTCCATTTTGTTAAGGTGGTTTGAAGCCATCTTCTTTTTTTATTCTTTGCAGAATGGTTTGAACCACGAATACTGTGGGTTCTTATACAAAAAGCGCGGACGTGATGGAAAACATCCCCTAAAACATAAAATGGATCTTACCTAGATGATGACCCAACAACGCGCGAACGTGAAGGAAAACATCCCCACTTTTCTCATTTCATATAATCAAGCCCTAACTATACTCTCCAGATACTCTAAGAAACAATAAAGAAACCCATAATCTACTATTCACACAAACTTACTTCATCATTTACAAACACAAACACAAACACACAAACAAACAAACACATACCCTCACATTTTTTATAAGAGTTAGTGTTTATTTTCACACTACTCTACCTACACACATTGGCAAATCGATAGTTATTTCTTTTCTAGACTATTGGATAGCCCTGAAAAGGGCTGTTTTTTTTGAACTCCAGATGCACCTATCTAATGGTTGCACCTTCCAGGCCTGGCGCCACACACGCATCTTTGACTCCAGTCTCTTTTTACTTTTTGTCTTGAGAGTGCAGAGGCGGGATGATTCGCTTCATCACCCCAATCCTCTGTCTCGGGAATATTGAACGACATCCTCTCTTCTCTTTTCTTTTCCTCCTCTTCCCTCTGTCTTCTCTCCTCCTCTTCCTTCTTTATTCTTTCTTCTTCTATTATAGCCTCCGCAGCCAGTTCATTGACCAGGCGCCTTACATATTCCAGATGTATCTGGAGTTCAAGAAGTTTGCTTATTCTGCTACTATTCATTCTTGTGTTGATCAATCAACAAGGGTAGCTAGACTGCCCAGCGAGTTTCAATTTATATTGAAAGCGCGGACGTGATGGAAAACATCCCCCTAAAAACATAAAATTGATCTTACCTAGATCATGACCAAAAAACAACAACAACGCGCGGACCTAACAGAAACACTCACTCACTTTTTATGCTACCCATCACTATTTTAAAATTTTTTCATAAATCACTTCAATAGACTATTTACATATGCAAAGCAATCCAATCTAACCCCAAATATACACCTCAAACACCAAAAAAAACCATGATTTTAATCTACTATCCACACCAACTTACTTGAGCACTTACAAACACACACAAACACATACACTCTCACTATCAATAAAGAGTTAGTGTTTATATACACACTACTCTACCTACACACATTGGCAAATGGATCGTTATTTCTTTACTAGAGTATTGGGTAGCCCTGAAAAGGGCTGTTTTTTTTTGTTTTGCTATGGCATTCTTTTTTTAGTTTCTAAGAATGCGATGTCCTCTGAGGATAGACTTTCTGGCAATAGGTCTGCTTCTTCGGAAAGAGAAGAAGAATTCTTTGGTGTCGATACGACAATCGACAAAGCCTCTGTCAGCTTCAGGTTGCTGCTGCTGTTGCTGTTGTTGCTGCTGTTGCTGCTGTCTCTGAAGTCTGTACTTCTCTGTCCATTCTTCTTTTTCCCTGTTCATTTCTTCTCTGAAGAGCTCTTCTATCAGGTCTTCAGTGATTTTTAACATTCTCACGTTCTCTATTTCTTCTGGTTTCGGTATCAGACTGTGTCTGACCCTATGCAGATTCACGTAGGCTTCGTTGAGCTTAGCTAGTTTGGAGCACATCTTCTTAGGAGGATGAGTCGACAATGGATGGCTAGACTGGGAACAACCCTGTTCTTAAAGTTAAAGCGCGGACGTGAAGGAAAACATCCCCACACGGTTTTTGAGCCGCAACGTTCATGAGAGGGATAGTAAGAAATGAAAGAGCATCAATCCAACATTCTTCTAGCTAAACAAAAGACAAAGGCATTTTTTCTAAACACAACATTTTTATTCAAAAATCACTTAACACTAAACAACAACAACATTTTTAACAATAATCCAAAACTATAACATCAAACAATTTTTTTCAAATCACAAACATTTTTTCTTCAAATACTAACTACTTTGAACAGGGCTGACAACGTTGTGAATGAAATTGTGATTTCCACTGTTGGAAATCATTAGGCCATTGATGGACACTACGTTTCCTAGCTTGAGACAAAAGATAAGCATAATGGTCACAAAACCATCGATCTACTTTCACATCGTTTCTAGCAGAAGAACGAGGATCGAAATGAGTCACTAAATGTTCTAAGGAATAGCCCAGGCTGCGATGATGCAGAAAATACACACAGTACTGTCCACACACCAAGGAATCTGTGCCTTGTAATTTCACATTATTGAATCGGGTGGTTTGAGCATTTCTTCTCATAAAGTCGATGATATCGTCTTCCAAAGGGGGCAATCCGTACGAATCGAAATATTCCACACATCCTTCTTGAGGAAAGTAGACGGCTACCCAGTGGGTTCCTGGGAGATGACTTTAGTCCGTGTTGATCACGTAAGCTTGATGGTCTTTAGGTTTGCGATGAGGGAGTTCATCTTTAGCACAGACGACAGGATTCCAAGAAGCTGTATACGAACTGTGGTTCAAAAGGTAATAAAGTTCCCAGGTATCCATTGTTTTGTGTTTTTTCTTCTTCTTCACCACAGGTAATAATAAGTCGTCAATTCGATCCTGACTTTTTGCTTGAAAATGTCTGACGAATAAACGGTTATTCGTTCTGTTTCCTCACTCTGATTCAGGAGAGTTTCGATACGATGGATCTCTTGAGTGGTTAATGGTGGACAAGAATGTTCACGCAAGTCTTTATACCACTGGTGCAACACGTCTTTGTTCGAGATGAGACTCCAAGCTTCGTCCAGATACTCGTCCAATTTTTCTTCTTGACTCAACATCAGGCATTTATCGTGTTGAATTTGACTGGGATGATCGTTTTGACATCCATAGCAATTTTTCTTGATCAATTCTGTTATTTTGTCGACCAAGTGTTTGGCAAAACAGGAGACTAAATGGGCTTCTTGTTCTGGCCATCTCGACTTCATCATGATATCTTCTTCTCCTTCCACGGTCTCCTTACATTCCATCTCCAAAGTTTCTTCACTAGGTAAAGAGGGACAACAGTCTTCCATGGCTTTCTAGTAATCTAGGATGACTTCTCTCAAACTGTTGATTTCTATGGTATTATCGAATTCTGCATACAGGATGACGTTCACCGTTACATCAGGGTCTCGGTTTGCAAACTGAATTTCCACACGAATCTGGCCTGATTTTATAGGGTGGAAATGTCCCTCGTCGCTGCCTTGGTCTGGAGTGAAATCGAAAGCCCACAAAGCATAGCCTCCTACATAATCCTCGTACGTAATACCGTGACTGGTGTTGGTTCCTAACTGACCGGTGGCTTCGTACAGGGACAAGTACGATCTCAAGTAATTCTTCTTCTCAAAGTCAGGCTCAAAGGGTCGGGTACACAAGGTCTTGCCATCGCGACTGACTTCGATCTTGGACACGCCAAAGTGTTGAAAGTAGAAAGGATTTTTAGCCAAAGCTCCGTTGAAGGCTTCATTTTCGACGATACCAACGATCAAACGCTTGGGTAGCTGTCCTTGGAACAGATGATCTTCGATCATGGATCGTTGTCCCTTGGGAATGGTGAAGGTTTTCACTTCCACGCGTCGTATGGGATACTTGGCTGTCGTTCTGCTCAACGTTTGACTGATGTCGTTACCCACTTTAGGTAACACTTCCACACGACGTACGTAGAGCCTGGCTTCCTCGATGACAGTTTTGCAAACAGTATTACCTATCAAATGGAAAGCGGCACTGCTCCGATTCAGTCTCAGGCGGACATTGACCCCGTTTAGTAAATATTTCTCTTGCAACCACATGTCCAGATGTAAACGATCCATCAGTTCTAAACTCTGTCCATCTTTGATTCTCTTTCTTCGTTCTATAAATCCGTCATTGTTTTCTTTCTTTTCATCAGTTTCTAAATTTTCAAACTTTTCAGCTTCGTCAGCTTCCCATACCACACAGGCATTGAGATGAGTGTTCTTGGCGTCTATTCCGTACGTCAAGAGATTTTCCAGGTACGCTCGATAAGGGTAAGTATCCATGCTGCTGCTGACCAGTTTGTTGTTCAAGTACAAGTCCACTCCGCTAAACAAGGAATGCATGAAATTGTTGACGGGAGCTATTACCTCATCGCCATCTAGGGTCGAATTGTCCTCATCGACAAGTTTGACTTTCAAGTACAAGTAACTGCTATTCAGATCGATGTAATCTTCGGGCTGTCCTTTGATTTCAAACTCGATGGGAGCTGAGGCTGTCAATGAGGAGACGGGGTGAAATTCCACCCATTGGGATTCTTGCATGGTCATCATGGTGGGGGGCATGGCAAACAGATCCAGTTCCGTCTTGGAACAGGCGCAAGATTCTCGGTGCATCATTTTTTGTCTCTTTTCTCAATAATCGAAAACGTCTAAGTCTCGTACGGTTCTTCTTTTCTTGGCCTTTCTCGCTTGAAGTCTGGTGAAGGGGTGTTTTCTTCTTCGTCTCTTTCTGCCTTGTCCTTGCTGAATGCTTGACTCGGTATCGTGCAGGGCATTTATAGGTGTGTCTCGTCGGCCCAAAATGTCTTTACCCGTTTGCAGCAAGACATTTTTGCCTGCACTCATGAAGGCTTCTTTAGGGTTTTGTTTGTCGATGATGACATTTTGGAGAAATTCTTTGCCTTGCGTCAGTGCCGCATCTTTCAAGGCGTGCAATCCGCGTGTCACCATCGGTTTCAACACCGGGGCCACCGAACGAAAGGCCGATTTTAACATGTCTCCTAAACCGTGTCCTCGCTGTCGAGCCACCCCTCGGTACACTGGATACATGACTTACTTACGAATCGTGAGAGAACCGTTTTCGAAAATGGAGTTTCACCGTGACTTTTCCTTTGGTGAATGGAATATTTTGTCCCAAATCTCCTTTTATAGTAATGTTGACCGTGTCCAAATACGACTTGCTGACCGGCAAATAGTGAGGATGGACAAATTCGCGGTGGACGTGGTAAGTGTTTCCACCTTCCTCGTCAGCGTTTGCGGCAGAATCCACTTTGAAAGGAATGACACGCAGTAACGGTACGGAGGTGTGTCCCACCACGTTGTATTCCACCACATCGGAGTACACGAACATCAAATTCAGTCCTTGGTTCAGTTCTACCGGGGTACGAAAATACTTGGCAAAAGTATCGTTGTCAGAAATGACTAGTAA
The DNA here is from genome assembly GCA_028554795.2 of Sinohyriopsis cumingii. Taxonomy (NCBI): domain Eukaryota; kingdom Metazoa; phylum Mollusca; class Bivalvia; order Unionida; family Unionidae; genus Sinohyriopsis; species Sinohyriopsis cumingii. The sequence goes on from JAPYKE020000397.1 coordinate 247,033, forward strand.
TTCGCCTTTTTGTTGTTCTACTTTCTTCTTCATCTCCATGTCCCCGCCCAACATGTCAAACAATTCAGGACAAAATAAGAAAGACATGATTTTGGGCCCCTCAGGAAATTTTATCAGGAAGCGACGAGCTGTTTTGTGGTACTCCAGGGTGACACTTTTTTTGACACTTTCCAAAGCTTTCAGAAACACACCATTAAACCTGGTGGCTATGGTGCTGACCAAATGTTGACCACTAAAATAATAGCCTGGGGGAATGAACAAGTGATAGGTGGTCCACTTTGGATTTTGTGTGTTACGGGTTTTCTTGTCATATTTGCCATGGGTATCCAAGTACTGTTGCATTTGTTCGTCATGAACTTCCACATCAAATTTATTTTGATTGGGAAGGACATTGAGGACTTGGGTCGGGTGAATGATTTCTACTAAAGCCACTTCCCAATGGGCTTCGTGATCTAAGGGGATGGCTTGAGGTAATTTGGCCGTGTAACAGCACAACGTGTTGTTGGGAAACACCTCCATGGAACTGTCACTGGGTAAGGTTAAGTAAAATTGGTTTTGGTGACTCATAATTCCAGAGTTCTGTGGCTGTCCGAGGGAATATTAGTGGATGTCAGAGGTGTGTCTCCGCCCAAAATGGGGTTCTGATTGTGGTTGGAGTGGTGACTGGCACTGGCACTGGACACAACGTTCCCGTTCGAGGAGAATTTCAGGGAGGGATTGGGAAGTAGGTAACCGATGCAACTGCTCAATAAAATGGTCCACAATTGTTTGTCTCCTTGTTGCAAACTCAAATTGGCGATGGCTGCCCCGATGACACAATACACCACGAAGATTTGGCAGAAAAAGACGATTTGCGTTTTAGGCACACGTTCTCCACACCACACCCACAAGGGTTGTTTTTGTAAATCTTGCACAGAAGAACTAGGGGAAGAAGGACTGGTCGACGTAGCTGCGTCTGCTGCTGTGTGAAAGGGCATGATGGTCACTTCTTCTTTTTATAGTCGATGACTTGCGAAGCGTCGATCCAAGAATCGAAACTGGGTGGATATCCTTTCCAACGTACTTTGACTTCTTTGACACGTCGTTTGCCCACTTTACGGGTTCTGCGTTCCAGAATGCTTTCGATGTCGTACACGTCGTCTTCTTTTTTGGTGACACGTTGTAACTCGGGCAAATAAAACGTTCCTTTGAGTACTTCTCCGTTCATGTCTTCCAATTTATAGACGGCAGGATGACGGCCATGCACTCGTCCAGTGACGCGAAACAATTCGGTCGTCCAGTTAGGTAAGTAACCTTTGTCGAAAGTGCGTTTGGTTTTGCCAATGCGCACCCAATCTCCTACGGTCAACTCTCCACTTTTCTTGGGGACAGCCCTCGTCGGGGACGTACCAAACAGGCGCTCAAACACCAGCACTTCGTTCTCGGGAGTCACGTCTTGCGGGGCACGTCCGATGCTTCGATGGTAAGATTGGTTGTACGCTTGCACCAGGTGAGGTAAGATGTCGATGTACTTCAGAGTGTGGTGATGCGTAAAATATTTCCACATGCGTTCTTTCAAAGTGCGTTGAAAACGTTCCACGATGCTGGCTTTGGTTTCGGGATTCTCGGTGGTAAAAAAATGAATGTCACGTTTCTTTAATTCTTTTTGGAAAGCCTGGTTCAGAAATTCGGTGCCTTTGTCCGTTTGCCATCGAAGAGGGTGACGGCCGCTTTGTTTCAACACCCGTTGCAGGGCTCGCACTAACTCGCTGCTGGATTTGGAAGTCAAGGGCACGACCCAGGCAAATTTGGAAAAGACGTCGATGACACAAAACAAATATTTGTAGCCACGATTGTAGCTGGCTAAATGAGAGACATCGGCTAAATCGGCTTGCCATTGATGATCGATGCCTTCCACTCGGGTGCGACTTCTGGCAAACTTGCGTCGAATGGGTTTGTGTAAAGTGTAGGTAGCTTGTTCTTGTAACCATCGTTGCACTTGAGGTAAACGGAGACTTTTCAGTCGAGTTTTGGCAGTACGATACAATTTTTGAACTCCTGCGTAACCTGCAGGATGGGAGGGATCGTAGTAAATGCTGGCTAAGACTTTTTCCATTTTTTATTTTGTGTTGGTGTGTTAATAAGGCACCCACTCTTGGAAGAGGCTACTCTTTTTCTCTGGGGGTATTTTCTTGGATTGCAAGGCTTTGCGTGTGCGACCGGCAATAGGTGTCGAAGAGGAGGAGGATGTCTGAGCGGGGGATATAGGTTCTTGTTTCACTTCTGTCTTCACTTCTGTCTTCACTTTCTTTTTCTCTTGTGAGGAAGAAGGGGTGGCCATCATCTTTTTAATCCATCCAATTCTGGAGGTAGGTGGTGTTGTTAACTTGCGTACTTTTTCTGGTGGAGTTTGAAACCCTTCTTCTTCTTCTTCTTTTCCTTTTTCTGTCTTGGTCACGGGTACTGGTGGTACTGGTACTGGTACTGGTACTGGTGATGGTGCTGGAATTTTCATCAAGGTCTTAAAATCTTTCAGAGTGGGTAAAGCTGTTTCGTCTAAAGCTTTCTGGTGAAAGAGTTGCAGTCGTTGCAAGAGTTGACCATACTTTTGCGATTTTTCTGTTTCGGACAAATCTTGGCGATCCATCAAGGATTGCAATTCGTGTTGTAACTGGGACATCTCGCTCAAATTGGGATTGGGAGGTAAATGCGGGGTGCGTTGTTCTTGCCACCGATGGTATTCCATCCATCGTTTGTAAGGCACTAAAGCTAGTTTTCGTCCTTCCATGGGGTTGTCAGGGGTGAATTCTGAGATCTTGGGACTTCCGATGGCCTTTTTATCTTGCTCCCATCAGTCCTCCCAACATGGTTCCCAAGACTCCTTTCAGTATGGGGCCTAACAAGAGAGGTAAAATACCTCCACGTTGCACTAACATCTTCTTTTTTTGACGAATGGGAATTTTCTTTCGAACCATTTGGCGAAGAACGTGACGATGTTTGCTCAAGCATTGTTTCTGGTGTTTGGACAAAGGGATCGTGCCTTTCAAGACGTTCAAACAACATTCGCACACGGTATCGATGACCTCTTTGGAGGCCGTTTGAATGAGTTTTTTTCGTAGGGGTGGAGAAGCTTTGGACAGGACAGATAACAGGTCCCCATGTTTGGCTAAACGTGGTGGCAGTCCTTTCCTTTTCTTTCCTTGGGGTTTTCTGGAGGGTGACATCTTTGAGTCTTTAGGAGCACCTAAAAAACACTGATACCCTACTCGGTCACAGGCCTTTTTTATACTGGAACGCGTCGCCACTGATTGTCTTTACGTTTTATCAGTTTGAGGACAGGCATGACACGTCGTGCAGGGGTACGTAACGGACTAAATCGAGCCAGTTCTTGCTTGGACAAATCCAGTAAACTTTGTAACATGCCCGATCTTTCTTGAACTTTGATTTTGGGAGAAGGTACTTTGTGAGCAGCAGCCACTGCCACTAAATTGGAAGGTCCTGCCACTGGGGAAGTTCTTTTGGGGGTCATCAACGGAGAAGTTCTTGGTGTGATCAACGTCTCCAAGTACTCTTCAGTTCCTGGTGACATCAACGGAGAAGTGGACAAACGTGAGGCTGCCGGAGACGTTGTGGCAGGTCGTGGCTTGCGAGTGTAAGGTTGCGTCCTGGCCGAAGTGCCTCTCTTGCGACTAGTTTTCTTCTGTGGACTTTTCTTTTTTTGAGGACTTTTTCTCTGTTTCTTTTTCTTGGGGCTTCTTTTCTTTTTCCGGGGTGATGGTGGTGGTGTCTGGTAAGAGGAGGGTCCTGCCACTGGAGAAGTTCTTCTTGGGGACTTGGTCTTTTTCTTTTTCTTCTTGGGGCTTCGTTGGACTTTTGTCTTAGGGATAACTTTGGGGGCATTAGGATCCCATCTTAAGAGTGAGCGAATGATGACCCCTCCTAGAGTACCGCTCCCTCCAGGTTTCAAAATGATTTGTTTTTTGGTTTGAGTGTCGATGCGGGGATCGGCCAGTTGGACCAAAGCGACTTTGTTTCGATCGAAAAAGCGTTGGGTTTGATGAGGAATCTGAATGATTCCTTGGAGTAATTGACGTGCCGTCACCGTGAACCATCGTAAGACTTCTTTGAGACTAGCTTCTAAGACACGAGCTCGTGTTTGTGGATCTTTTTCTCGACTGATGCCATACAAGGCACGAATCAATTTGACGGGAAGATGCGACTGAAGGGACGTCATGTTCACACTGTGTGAGACAGACGAAAAAGGGTCTGAGGTTTTTATAGATTTTTTTCATGGGAGGAGTGAAATGAAGTCGAGGACGGAGACGTGTACAGGACAGGCCCTCCGTCTTGGCACCAGTGGTGAAACAAGTGGGTACGAAATCGCAAATCCTCGGGGGTCGTAGGTTTCAAATCGACGAGTAAATAGGCGTGTGGCGTTTGAGTGGCATCGTCGTACGCCTGAGTCAGCCAAGGCGTTCCTAACTGTTTGGCTAAGACTTGCACTTGCGATTTATCTCGAGGGCTTTTAAACAAAACCACGTAATGCGCATTGAGACTGATGGTGCGATGGGCTTTACTTTGTTGAAACAAATTTTGGGTGATGTAAACGACACTGGCATTACGGTGATGCCCTTTGCGCGTAAACCACAATTTAATTTCTTCTTCGTCTTCTCCTAACATGTCGTCGAAAATGACCAAATGGGTTAGACGGGAGTCAGAGACGATGCCATCGTCTTCTTTAGGAATGCCTTCCACAAACACGATGGAATCGCCTTGACTTTCACGCAAGAGGCTGTACGCCGATTGCCACTCTTTGTAACACCACACGATCCGTTGAGGGGGCCGATCGATCAAATGATGTTTATGTTCGATCAAACGTTTGACGAATTCGGTTTTGCCTGAACCGCTAGGTCCAGCAATGAGCATGTTAAAGGGATGGCGAAGATACAAAGCCTCCCAACTGGCACGATCTAAGTGTTCGTCGATGACTTTGACAGTAGAGGAAGAGGGAGCAGAGACAGCAGAGGTAGCCATGGTGTGAGAAATGTCACTTGTGACACGAAAACAAACAAGACAAGAGTTTATATACTTTTTCAGAACACGTTTATTGAATGTTTTTTTTCAAACATGAATACGAAAGACAAAAATACATAAAAGCCAAAGGCTTAAGTACAAGGATAAAAGGCACATGATAACGATGAACGTGGAATAAACACAAGTGTCTGTACAACAATCACATCTTTTGGGTAATGTTCTAACCAGTTCAACAGGGGGTAAGGTCACACAAGTGTCCTCCCGAAAGGGTCTTTCAGGTCTGTCCACGACAGTCCTGTCCTGGGTAACGGGTTCTTCTGGCACCGTCACTAACACGGGTTGAAAAGTAACTTTTTTCCTTGAACAACTCTCGTGCATACTGGGCCACTTCTTGGGTCCAAGCCTCAAAATCCCATTCTTTCCAGGCACGGACATCTGTCCAATGGGGATGTAAGTCACAAGCTACACACACATCGTCATACACGTCTTGGGTAGCTAAAAGTTGACGAATCTTTTTTTCCCGTAGAGGTCGAGAAGTATCCAGATGAAAACGCAAGGCTTTGAGCAAAAGGAGTTTTTCGTGACCATTTAAGGCCATGGAGGTGGTAAGTACTGATCGTAAAGAGTCCACAAAGAATCGGCTGGTAAACGAAATCCCAAAAAACAAGTCACTAAGACACACACCACTTGTCGTCCCAAATTGAATGGATACAGTTCTTGTAATAATTGATGGTAATGATCCACGGTTTGAATATGGTCATTGAGTTCCTTCCACGGAATCTGTTGGATGACATGTGACATAAACCGTGGCATGGCAGCCTGTTTTTATATTCTCTTTTTTTCGGATGCAATAGACGTACTTTCTAGCCAGAGATCTTCGTTCTCCAGTAGGGAATCTAAATCTTGCATACTGTAACCGAAACGTCAGAGTTCGTTTAGGTGTTTCCTCTTCCTCTAAGTAGATTCCACGTAAAATATGTTTGTAATCCTTTAACTTGTCTTCCTCAATGCGTTGCACTAGGTGAATCTCGAAGTAACCATAATTATGAACATGTCGATCATTAGCGACCTCAAAGTGTTGAACAATGTCTGACCATTGAAAGAATTTCTGACGAATCAGTTCTCTTATACCATTCAGGTACCAGTGGTTAAAGATCTGGTGACGTAACGGATGCAATTGTTCTTTACGTTTCACTTGTATTTTCACCAGCTCTCGGTAAATCCTTTCTCTCAACTCCTCAGGCAAAGCACGAATGTTCTCTAGCAAAGTATCCATGAATAGGTCATACTAAATCCTCTTTGGTCTGACACAAGAAATGTACTCTTTGCACAAACATGGTTTCACTTCAGTGTCAAATTTAAATCGTTGAGTCACTAATCTACACATGACAATTCGTTCAGAAGTTTCCTCTTTCACCAAGTTGACATTGTGTTCAAGATGTTGGTAATTCGTTAACTCTTCCTCTGGAATTCGATGCAATACGTTTACAATGTAGTAGATAGAATCGTCCATACCAAACCAATCCTTTTTATAACCAGGAGATCGTTGATCAATGTCTGTCCAATGGAACACTTTCAATTGAATCAGTCCTTGTATAGCCTGAAGGTACCAGTGGTTCAAACACCGGTAACGTATCGGATGCAATTGTTCTTTACGTTTCACTTGTATTTTGACCAGCTCTCGGTAAATGCGTTCTCTCAACTCCACAGGCAAAGCACAAATGTTCTCTTGTAAAGTATCCATGAACAGATGATTATGGTAAGAAGTTACTTCAATGTCTCGGTCCCACTAAAGGTAAGTAATGACAATTCGGTGACCATCGAGCATGTTCTACGTAGGCCGAATCTTGCGGTTCCCAGTGGTGAAGTGACACACCGCAACTGAAGCACTTGACTTTATCTCCTTCGCCCAAGTAGAAAAATCCGGCTCTGGCTAATTCTTCGGGGGTCGGTCCTCCCAGATACTTTGGCCATTTTCCTTTGAACGATTGAAGACGATTTTCAAAGTCGCAGTATTCCGACAAACGCACAGGAAACGAATATTCGTCTTTCACAGGTTCGTTTCGATGAGGGTTGGGTGACATGAACAGGAGTTTGCTCAGGGCTGGATGACATCCGTAGGGGGGTAGACGTGAAGGTGAACATTCCCCTTTAAAACGAAACCCAGTAAAATGTCCAAGAGGACGAGCAGCATCGCTTTCGCACCCCACAGGTTTGACACGCACAGCATCACTTTCCATGATAGGGGTAGGGGCACTAAAGTTCCCATGATGCTTTACGGCATCGCTCAGGTCACAACGTACAGCATCGGTCCCATCGCAAGGCTCACAATCGCACTCGTCTGCAAACTCCGTTACGCAATTACAATGGTAACCACATGGACAATCGCAGTTTCCTTCCGGACATTTTCCGTCGCAATGCATGGGTCTTATCCATCCAGTATTAGTCACACTAGAGGAAGATACAACTTTTTTACAATCCCCAAACTGAAACGATGTCTTTTTCAAAGTATTCATCTTGTTCGCTCGGTCTTGGTAGTCACAATGAACTATCGGTCTTGCCTAGGGTTCCTTTTTTTTATATACAGACCAATACCGGTGTGACCGTACGGTAAGGTGAAATGATTGGGAAGTCTCACTCGCTTCTGGTACACGATTTGATAGACTTTTTCCAAGGGTCGACTGACGATGTGGTGAGTGGGTAAACGTACAATTTTGTTCGGTTGGTAGGTGGTCACTTTAAAGTTTCCATCCTCTCCCGATTGCAAGGCTTCTTTCAATACCCCAAAGTTGACCACTCGACTGGTACGATAATTCAGAGTCAGTCCTTTCACTTTGCACGTCGTGTGCACTTCTCCTTGTTTGTCACGGTATTCGTAGCCGTAATTTTTGGGACCGCCACTGACGAAACTTAGAATCTTGTCGTCGGGATGCTCGTCTGTCCAGGCTCCTAAACGGTCTCCTTCGATGTCAGGGTGATGTTGAATCGGGTGATGAATGTAAATGCAACTGTCCGTGTCAAAGTACAGGACGCGTTCTTCTAACAGTTCTAAAGCTTCGTACAATTTTAAGCGAGCATGGGCTGTCACGTAAGCCGCAATGATGACATTTCCAAAAGGGTCGTCTTGTACAAAGTCCAGATCTTCTTCGTAATTGACCAAGATCAAATTCTCTCGAACGACGTCCACGTGTTTCATGTATTTGGTTTTGTCGTGAATCATCTGAAAGTAGCGGGAAGGTTCTGTCAAATATTCCGTCTTCGGTAAACACGGTCGTTGTGCCATTTTACCCCACAAGCAATTTAACATCACTTTGGCAAACGATCGCCTGCCTTCGTTTTTCTCGATGTGGTCTAAAGTGATGCCTTCTTGTTCGTAATATTTCTCTTTGAATTGTATTTGGTCTTCGGGAGTGTGACACCAGGAAGGATAGCCGCTGGCTTCTTGCTTCAGTTTCAAAAAGGCATCCACGTAGTCGGCGAAAATGCCTTTCTGCGTGGGGTCACCCTTGCGGTATTGTTGTGTCTTGGGAAAGTGGCAAATTTCGTACACTTCTAACAGTTGGTATCCCATGTCCAGAGCTTTGAACAATTCCACGCTGACCCAGGTTCCCGTCAAGGCCCGTTCTTCCTGGCTGTGCTGACAAGGTTGGTCTTGGTTGCACGTTTCGGCACAAGTACGGCACAATGGAAACATCAGTTTGCCTTGACAATGGTGAGGTAAGACGGGATGGTATAGGTTCGTGGGAGGCAAAACTTTACACTTGATCAAGCCTTCGTATTGTCGAATGTTTTTCAGGTCGATGTGTTCCGTGAACAATTGCGGGTGCCCTACAGGAAAGCGACAATATTTGCACACGTAGGGATACAGCGAACACACGTCCAAGTATTTGATTTCTTCTCCTTTCTCTTCGTCGACTTGGTACAGCAAACAGGTGGCATTGGTCCTTCCTCCGTACAAACTATCCCTCGGGTTCAGCGGGTCCATGAACTGGTAACTTTCCACGAGGCGTTTAAACTCGGGATCGGTTTTCATACGGTGATCGTACTCGTGTTCCCACATTTCCACCACTTGGTATCCTTGCTGTTCTAACTTTAGGCGTCGCTGACAAGTGTCCTGGTACAAGTCTTCCATGGTTCGTTGCAAAAACTGATTTTTAGTGTCACGGTCAGGGTAACAGACGGGACATCCGTGAAATAAGCAACCGTTAAACTCGTACACGATCTTGGGGTTTTCTAAGTCCCAGCCATCGACCGAATACGTTCCGATGGTCTTTTCGCCTCCTCCGTTGCGGGCATGTTGAATCCATTTGTCTTCCTTGTCGCACAAGTAATGTAACCAGCGTAGGGCTTTGACCGAGTATTGACGCTTGACATAGTGGGTCGTTTGAGGACTGATGACAGCCACGGTCTTTTCAGGCATGAATCGTTGTCGATACACTAAGGAACACGCTTTGGCAATGGTGCAAGCTTCTTTCAAAGGATCGACCCCTCCGTGTTCCATGAACAGTTCTCGAAATTTTCCACAGCAACGTCGTAAAATGTCCACGTCGGAACGACAATACTTTAGCATTTCTTCCTGAAAGTCGAAAGGGTCCGAGGCGTGAGCCTGGTACCAAGCGTAGAAAGCTTCTCGTTGTTCGGTACGCATGTTGTCGGGGTCGTAATAGTGAGCCTCAGGTAAATGGGGTAGAACGGCATGTTGATTGGCTTCCGTATTGAAAAAGTGTGGAAAGTACCCTTTAGCCATTTCTGTCATTCCAAACGTTTTAGGCATTCGACTCAAAGGCATGGCCAAATAGCTCATCGAATCTTTAAACTGCACTTGTCCCACTTGCATGAAAATGATTTTGGCTCCGTTCAAAGTCACTTTAGGACGCTCGGTACCTTGTTTCGTATAGTATCTGAGAAGAAACTGTCCATCGTATCCGGAGAAATTGTGAGCCATCACCGTGGCATGGCGATGACAATCTCCGTAACGTTCGATGTCCTCTTGGCTCCACGTCTTGTCGACGGGGTCTAAGACCCATTGGGCAAAATCGGCTAACGTGTTCGGTCCCCGAAATATTTTTTCACGCCCTCCGGGAATCTTGCTACAGTGAGGGCAATGACTGAAGATAGGTTCTTGAATGCACTTCTCGCACGCTCGATGAGCCACGCAGAAATTAGGAATGTGAATGCCGGTCTCTTGCATGCATTCGAAATCGAAAAAGATGAAATTGCCTTTCTTCTTGTGACCGTCCTCTTTCTCTGGTGGGGGTTGGTATTTTTGCACGTAACATTCGTGTTCCAAGTCCACGATGTGGTGACAAATGTGACATTTTTTCTTTCCTCGACATACGTGTGCCTTGGTACTATTGGTACGTATGCCTTGTCCACACGTAGGGCACAATCTCAGGAGTTGACAAGCACATTTCTGCTGTGAACCTTGCGTCTTCAGATGTTGTTGGTAACAGGCAGGGCTGACAAACGTGCGCAGACAAGTGGAACAAGGCACTGGTTCTTCGCTCAGACAGGGTGGAGAGGCCAAACATCCTGAGCATTTCCATCCACAATGTTTGTGTTGCTCTCGATTATTATAACCATAATCACATTTCTCACAATAATAACCGTATCCCAGGAATCCGGTGATACTGGTAATGGTATCGAAATGGTCATCGTGATGATAAACATGAATGTATTTTCCGTCCTTAAAATCTTGGCCTCGAAACAATAGAGGCCCGCGCATTTCTTGAGGGTGCACTTTCAAGGTGTATCGTGGAGCTAGGACATCTTGCAATTTTTGCATCTCAGGAATGCCACAGGGTGTGTCTTTGGACAGTCCGGCTTGTTGTAACAGGAGTTCTGCTTCGTTTCGTTGTTTGGCTCGGTCGGAACGTTGAATAGTGTCCCAGGTTCTTTTCCATTCTACCGTGTCGTTCTTGTTGGCATAGGTTCGTCCCACCACGATGGCACGGGCTAAACACATCTGGTCATGAGGGTTGTTAATTCGGACGAGACTCTTTTTGGTGTTGCGAAGGTCGTCCACCAATAACATCTTTTTGCGTCCGGTCCCTTGAGGAGGAGAGACGTGGGTCATGTCCAGTGTGGCTTTACCATCGGTGATGTCAAACTGGTCATTAGATTGTTGCACGTGTTGAATCTTGTCCATGACTTTGGAAGCAGTCAATTCTGCAGGGGTGCTAAACTCGATCCAAACAGGGGATTTCAAACCGTCGTGTTGTATGGAAAGTCTCAAGCGATCGTCTTCTTTGGGTTGACATTGTCGCTTGAGTGCAGTGAGCAAAGAATCCCACACCTCGGTGATGAACACTTCTGCTTTCTCTAACGGCACTTCAGCCTTGAAATCTTTAAACTTCACCGTGTATTTGTAAGCCGTGGTTCTAAATTTTCTAGAGGAGCGCTTTTCCGTCTCTCGAATGAAATAGTACTTTTCAGGGTTGACAAAGGGTGGTGAACTTGGTTTAGAGGGTTCGGATTCTGGTTCACTCATGTCCTCTTCAAAATCACTGGCATGAATTTGTGCCAAGATTTCAGCCCTGGTACGAGGCGATAGATCACGTTTCTGCCTCTTACTTTCTTCTTTCTTCTCGAATGAATGGGATCGTTTCATCTTGAAAGCAAAAAGTCAAATGACTCAAGTGTAAACACCATAAACTACTTTATAGTCATAGCAGACCAGCGTATATAAAAGGGTGCGTGTCTTGTCCTTTCACTATTCATTTCACTCTCAAGCCGAACACAACGATGGAAGAGACTGACCAGATGGAACGTTTCGTCAGAGCTTTGCGAGGGGTCATTAGAAAATTCTCTTCAGACCAGCCTACGGACTACTCTCCTTCCTTTAGAGATAAAAGTCAAGATACTTGCTATATCTGTCAGAAGAAAGGGCATTGGTCTTCAGAGTGTCCAGACCGTCAAAAAAGAAAAAAAACAGGGGATAAAAAAGACAAAAGTCAAGATACCTGTTATTATTGTCAAGAAAAAGGACATTGGTCTCCAGATTGCCCCAAAAAGAAACAAGAGGAGTCAGAAGAAAAGAGGAATTCTTCAGAAGAAGAGAGGGATTCTTCAGAGGAAGAAGAGGAAGAAAGAAGACAGGTGAAGAAAAAGAAACAGGAGAAAAAAAGAAGAAGGGAAGAAAGCGAGGAGGAAGAAGAAGAGGAAAAGAGTGTGACGGTGAAGAAATTCAAAAAACAGAGAGACTAAACAAGGAGAAAAGAAGAAGTCAATGAACTTTATATTAAAGTGTTGTGTTGTGAATTGTGAATTGGATTGTAAAAAATGGAGAAAAGAATAAATGAATGATATAAGGTAAGAGTCTTTGAGTTTTGATTTTAAAATAAGAAGCTACACTCACGCACTCATACACAGACACGTACTATAAGGGTAACATGGGTGAGTTTTTTTATGAGTTATTGGCAAATTGAAATTGTATTTCTTTTCGAGAAATGTGGGTGGCCCTGAAAAGGGCCTTTTTTCTTTATGGTGAGTTTAAGCAATCAATTTTAACTGCCTTAAGCCTTTGCCACGGCCAAGGCCTACTTCTGGACTGCGTAATGATGATAATGATTGGGTTGAAATCACTAAGGGTGGTACGGTAGGCTTAGTCACAGGGTTGGCGTGTTTGGCTCGGGAAGGTCGTATTCTCTTCGGTCGTGATAAAGAAGTCTGATACATTTGTTTCAGACTTCTTAACTCCGCTAAAATGTCCAACAGTATCGTGACGGTTTGACTTTCACCCTCTTGTTTCTTTGCTGCTACTTCTTCTTCTTGTTGTTTTTTTCTTACCTCTTCTTCTTGCTGTTGCTGTTGCTGTACGAGAAAAGCCTGTTCCGCTTCCTTTTGTCGTTGTATAAATTTCTCCAATTCTTCTTTCTGTCTCTGTCTAAAATTCTCCACTTGCGGTAATGAAGAAGGTAACGAAGGTTCCGGAACAAATTCTTGCGAGGAGAGAAAATCCACAAAATCCCAATTCACCTCTTCTGAAAGTAAGTCCGAGTTCCCTTGGGCAGTCTCCCCTGCTGGTGCACCCCACTGGATCGTTTTCTGAGTTTCCGTCATGTTGAATCACTATCGCATAGATTGACTGCACACAAGCGCTAGCGAATCTATATTGACTACGTGACGTCACAGACTGCTCTCTTCGGATTGGATGCGGGCTGACTGAATTCTGTAACGCGTGTTCGGATTGGTGAATGAACTCAATCCGTTTCAATCCTTCCTGTCCCTATAAATAAGCGCCGTTCAATGCATTGATTCACCTGTTCTCGTCGCTTCAAGATGTGGACTACAGTTGAGTCATCCACCCTTGTGTCTTCCATGATGTTTCGGACAGACTTGCTCATGTATGTCCGATCGAAGTGGACCGTTGTCCACAGGACAAACACCAGCCTGTGGATACGTAGGATCTACGTCGAAAGACAAGGATGCCTGAAAAGAGTGCTAATTTACGGGCCAACAGTGAGACGCAGCCTAAGGACAAGAAGAAGACCAATGCGGTGCCATTTATGTTAATGAATACATTAACATAAACCCAAAGGCCCTTTTCAGGGCCAGCCATATTTCTCGAAAAGAGATAGTCTTTGAATTGCCTACCCCTTTTTTTAAAAAATTTTTTTTTTTTTTAAAAAAAAAATCCCATGTTAAATTCCCCTTGTCCGTAGAGTGTCCCACGATTTATTGCCATGTTAAATTCCCCTTGTCCGTAAAGTGACCCACGATTTATTCCCATGTTAATTCCCCTTGTCCGTAATCTGACCCACGATTTTTCGCCATGTTAAATTTCCATTGTCCGTAATCTGACCCAGGGGTGTTTTTAATGCTAATTCCCATTGTCCGTAATGTATCCCCATATACTACTTACATTGGAAGTTGATCCGTTTTTGGTCTTTAGCCGATAAGCTTTGGATACCTTTGTTTCATAATACTCTAACTCTTCAAGGAGATGTTGGTAGTCAATTTTTTTGTAGATCCATTTAATTTTAGGACTTATTTAAAGGACAGTTGCGGTTTGGTTTGTTCACTTTCCCGTGACGATTGTGTCTTATGGTATTTTGGCTTAGGGCTTTCTTCTTGTGGGAAAGTTACTTTACAAACTCTTCGATTTCGCCTCACCTTGATCTTTATTGGACCCATTTTCTCTATTTGCGTGTATTTTGCAATTTGGTTGCTTGTGCTACAACAGATGATGATGTAGTCTGTGTTTGGTCTTATTATCTTTACTTCACCTCCTTGGATTTTAGTCAGGGTTGATTTAGTATTAATGTCACTTATCCTACTCAGTTGGGGTTCTTGCTTTTAATAGAGTTAGTTTCTTGGGGTGATACAGTGGTTTCGATTGTTCTTTGATTGAACTTCCAGTTTGTTTTGTTTGGACTGTTTTCATTCTTGTGGTTATTGGTTTTTCAGGTACTTCATTATAATTAATCCGTCTGTTTCCGATTGTTTCCCTTTTCCTGTTTCTTTTCTGGTTGTTGCAGATGTGCCTCTACCTGTGTTTTTCCCTTTTGTTGGTTGTTTTCCTTTTCTTTGATATTCTTTGTTAACTGGTTCCATCAAGGCGACTTTCTTTTGTGGGGAAAGTAGTCTATGGCAGTCTTTACTGCTTAATCCCAGGATTTCCTCCACTGTTGATGGTTCTGCTGATGTAGGGAGAGACAGTCTTGCAGGTTGACTGCAATTAAATTTTCCTTTCTCTTCTTTTGCCTCTCCTGTTTGGAGATACCATTGTTTGGGTTATCTGTGAGAAGAGTTTGTTTTTTGAGGTTCGTCAGCTTGCTGTGGACTAGTTTTCATTTTGTTCCTCTTGACTACCTCAACCTATGTGGGAGATTTGGTTTCCACAGGGGACGGTATATTAATGTGTATCGTTCGGTTTTCTCTCTGTTTTGGGGATTTGATCCTTTCAATTTTGGTTGGGGACTTGACCGTTACCACTTCACTGCTGTTTGAGACTTGGTATTCCTTCTCTAATTCTTGAGTGTGTTTCTGGTTGTTTACTGGATTCTGTTCTACTGTATTAGAGTCTTATGCTTTTATCCTGGGTATTATTTTATTAAGAAAAGGTTGTTCACTTTTCACAACTTCGATTTCTATCGTTGTTGTTTTATTGTTAGGTGAGTTACCCATCTTTGGGATATTTAACTTACCTCCCATATTTCCCTATTTTCCTTAACGGGCTAGAATGGTGAACAGCCCCCATATGGATTCTCTTGGGGTTGATGCATTGGTAGTGTGTCATCAAGGGTCCGGGTTTGTTCATGAGATGGGAAAAGAGTTACGTCAGACTCAGTTACTATTGGTGAGGAGATGTACCTTTTGGTATCCCCACTGGTGTTATTCTTGTTTATTTGGCATGGAGTGGGACCATTGCCGGGGTTTGGGTAATTGGTACACAATCGAGGGTTTTTATCAAAATTACAGCTCCTGAATCAGAGCCAGTTGGGGTTGTACTAAAGTGTCCCATAAAAAGTAGTGTTGTTTGGTTGAGAGTGATTAGATACTGATGTGAATGGCGTGAATGGGGAATAAAAGAGCATTGTTGAGGCTACTGCAACTCCAAAACATTTTCCTCATATTGCTATTTTGCCTAACAGCCCCTCTGTTTTGTTGCATCGTTACTTTGATATGGGGCCCTGTTGGATTGCTTTGTGACATGTTAATTTCTAAATTAGATTTTGGGGTCCTGTCACTCAGTTAATATGACTACGTGAGTTTGATAATACATTAAATCCTGATATTCTATTTAGTTCTTGCATTTCTCTCAAGTTAAGGAAGATCAATCGTGTAACCAGTCTTGGCTTCGTAAATAATTTAGTATGCATGCTATAAACCAGAGAGGAACGATAGAGATAAGTACATTCGATTATCACATGAACGTCTGTTGCTCGAGGCTCGATTCTGTTAATTCAAGGAAACCCACCAGAAGATACTTATGTGCTCTCTGTATTCTCTGTGTTTAAATTCATGATTGTAAATTATTAATTAAACAAGGTCAGAAAGCAGAAGGTTAAGAACATATATAGATATTAGAAATAGACATATAGATACATGTAATTTAATTACTCAGTTTTAGAGGCAACTGCTAGGTAGGAACACCAAAAAACTTAATATTATAGCTGAAATTGTTGTAATTGATGTTGTTGTTATCAAACCGATTAGCGCCAACAATTTTAGTTTTGGCGCGAATTCTTAAGATTAATGTCAGTCTCTGTATATTCTGCTATTAATTAATTAAGCAAGACAAGATAACTCAGTTATTATATTGCACAAACAATTAACAAATTGTCGTACCTTTAAAGCAGGATATGTGGTGAGGGATAGGATAGTTAGTTGGCACCGAAATTGTGAGGTGGGAGATTTCCAATCCTTAAACCTCTCATAGCTACAACAACATTATGCAGACCCACTTGATTAAAAACAGCGTAATCATTTTAGCGTTGTGAAATTAATGCATCATCAAAGCGTGGTCACAGTGGTTGCCATCTGCCATCTCATATTATATAGTTTTGAAAATTAAATTAATCCCGTGTAAGCAGCCAAATAATTATTTTCATCCGCTTAATATTTGATATTTATGATCTCTAATATTCGCTTTAAATTTACACTTTTGCTCACTTTACGTAATATTAGATCCAGTTGAGAATATATTGATTTTTTTGAATGATGAAATACATTGAAATAATTCTGTTTGGCTGTGATTAATAATACTGACAAGAGACATTGTTACATTCATTAGACTATGGTCTTGGCATAGCTGATTAAACCCAATTCACTTGGTTGCAAAATCGATTATTTTAATGTTCCTCAACAATGTCACTTGAATGTTAACAATAAACTTTGATACAAGTACTATCAGGATGTTTATGTCCAGACATAGATATTTTATATAATTAAAGCCAGAACCATTGATGTTTTTCCGTCAAAGAAACATAAACGAACAATATGTATCTTAATGTTTGTTAAAGAGATGCTTAGCTCTAGAAGTTGTAATTCCCAATGAAGGTCTGCCGTATCACTTTGTCAAGCAATCGCAATAATGGAAAAAGTACGGAAACATAGTGCCAAGGTTCTGAACATGACATAAAAATAGAGGAAGGTTGGGATAATTATCCTTGACACTTTGAAAACTCTTTTCGATGACAAAGAACGGATTGAACTTTGCTCTTATTTGGTCAAATTCCCTAACAAAACTAAGCACAGAACATAAAATACATTTCGGATTTAGACAGTAATTTCAATAACAACAAGTATGCTTTGTTAGAAATTAAACCAATGTTTTGTCAGTGTTCGAAGGTGCCGAAAGTTCTAGGATTAATTCCATTCCATTGTTTAGCAAATATATTAAATGTGTATTAAAATTATTATATACAATCAATTTGATCATTCTGGGTTATAATAGAGTCCGTAGCATATCCTAGACAGAACCTTGCTTAATCTAAACTTGATACGAAATGACTCACATATCATAAAGTCTTTGATCACACTAGAACTATTTTATCAGAAGATTACTGATATAATATTTACTGTCAGTCTCATTTGCCAAAAGAATTAGGAACCTCGAAAAGATACAAAACTAATACGATGTATTCATTACGGTAACACAATTTTTTTCGGGCAAACAACTTTGTTTCGCGCGATATCTTCGTACAACAAACAATATTAGATCTTGCTGAACACTTATTAAATTTAAAGAAGAAAGAAAACAAAAAAGAACAATGATGTGATGTGATTAGGATTTTTAACGTAGCTTTAACAATTTTTCAGTCATATCGCTACGATGTCTGCAATGTGGCAGTTTATAGTGATGTCTAGCAGTGGGGTGTCATGCCGTAGACATGGAGCATGATGTCCCACACAGTCACATTATTCTGACACCAGGCCAACCAGTCCTAACACTAACCTCTTAATGCTGAGCACCAAGCCATTTTTCTAAGTCTTTGGTTTGACTTGGTCGGGGATCGAACCAACGACCTCCCGCATCCGAGGCGGACGCTCTAACCACTAGGCCACCGGAGCGGTACCAAAAAAGAACAAGACAGTGCAGAAGAAGTAGAAACAGGGACCTTTTACCTATTAACTTTGATTGTTATATGAAGCACGAATGATTTAAAAGTAAAATAGTACGGAGAGTATTTAACAAACAAGATGAAGTTTTTTTCCTAACTGATTTGCCAATGCGTGTGAGGTCAAAACATTACATCAGTTACAACATCCATTCTATCTATGCGTTATGAAGAAAGAGCTAGTTTGCAAAACTATCAATTGTTAATAATTTAGATCAGATTCTTGTTTTTAATGTAAAATATATTTTATTGAAAACATTTGCCATTTTAATAAAATAACTTATTAAATTGTAATAGGCCTTTCTGTCAAATTCAATTATAGAATGAACAAATACACCTATCACACTAACATATCTCTACTTTTATTCTTTTAATTCTAAGATTTGATGCTAAATGAAGGCTCATATAATTTCCTTTGCATCTCTGCTTAGCAGCGTATTTCCTCATTCCGAGTAAAATGCATCAGTCATAATACGTTTGGGGCTTCTGCTTTATCGGTCCCATCTTTACACATATGATTTGAGCCAGTCGAGTTAATCTGCTTTGGCTATTCCTCCATTTCTTGTAATGAGAGTTACAGCTCAAAATTAACCATAGCGTTTTAGTAAATCGAAATATTCAGTACAAAAGTATATTACTGTACGCAGAATCTGATACTATCACATGAAGATGCCTTGGTTATGGCAAAACGCCTCATTATCTTTACAATTCCAATAGTAAAAACTAACATCATTGTGTCTATAATTCAGGATCATTTGTATATCATGTCACTCCGGTGGCCTAGTGGTTGCAGGAGGTCGCAGGTTCGAACCTCGGCTGAATCATAGCAAAGACTTATAAAAATGATACTAACAGCAGCCTTTCTAGGCGCTCAGCATTAAGAGGTTAGCGTTAGGACTCGTCGACCTGGTGTCAGGATAATGTGACTGGGTGGGACGTCATGCTACTTGTCTGCGGTATGATGCCTCCGTGATAGACATCACTATATACTGCCACACTGCAGGCATCGTAGCGATATGACTGAGAAAATGTTAAAGTTAAGTTAAAAAATCCAAATCATACACACGTCTATATCATATCTGTTTCTATCCTTTTGATGTATCAGGAGTAAGGCTTGATATTCTGATGAAGTACGCATTCAATCATGATGGAAGAAGTGTAATAAACGTTTCTTCCGATATGAAAACAACAACACCAAGCAAAAAAGAAAGGATTCAATCGTTTTATGTACAGTTTTATTCTTGTATCAAAATCACGTTGTAAGTGAAACGCCATTGGAATAATTCACTCTACTGTTTGAAATGGCACCAAAATGTTGAAGATGTTGCATGAAACAGTAAACGCCGTAATCAATGTTAAATTATCCATAGTTATTAATGTTGAATAATTAAATGCAAAAGAACCATTGAAACTCCCATATATAGCAATGATCAAATATTTTCAGGGTTAATCATTACTGCTAATATATTTAATTGTTCCAGGTTAACTCTTTTACGGTTAACCTATGTAACTATTCCAGATCAATGATTCTATAACTTATAAAACAGACATAACAACTACAGGACACGAGATAAGAATTAAGAGAGGCTGTGTCTTACCATATTTAGTGAGAAATGTAAGGTACAAAGGTGCAAAATTGTGTAGATACTTTCACAGCACATTTTATTGTGTTCAGCGATACACGTAACAATTAACATTGACGTATGGGTTAATCACGCAACAAATAGCTAGCCTGCGATAGTTAATCTTCCTGGTTAGGGGACAGGATTGATTTTTAATTAGGACCCGCTAAGATAACGGTCCGACATATTTGTTAACTTTGGTTTAGGTAAAGGGAAACGACAAAGTAAAGACAATCCAGAGAAAAGTTGTGGCATTAGAAATAAGTGTCATACAACGGCATTGTTTCAGAAATAATTATTAATAAAGGCGGATTAGAGAAAATTATTCTAGCTTCGATGAACGTGTTAAATCTGTTAGAGACAATTAATCCTTATTGTCTTGGCTAAACTAGGGTGTGTGTTTCACATACAAAATTGAAGGTTTTATTAAATTCCCTCGCGACAGTAGTTTTCTGTGGAAGGGGAAGCCTATTTTCGAGATCAGTAAAAGTGCTTGTATTGCTAAATTGTCCAAGGGACGGGTGTCTGGAATGCTGAGGACTCGGAAAGAGTGATTCGGCTTCATAGAAAAGAAAGCGAGTCTCGGAAAAGCTCACGTTATGATCTCAATCACATACACTGTGTTCATTGATGCAAGTTTCTATTTATTTGTTGAACATATTCGTTTTAAATTCATATTTCAATTTTACTTTGAGTTCGGAAGTTAATGGTTTGCATGCATTTGTCTCTATTGTTATTAGACTCGTGTATTTTATGGATATCAAGCCTTATTCCTGATACAAACTGTATGAATATGTGAATTGATCTGTCTGAAATGATATGTATCATGCATGCTAGTTATGTGTTTTACTACATCTGGAAATGTTATGTCAAGGAATTGCTAGTTAGCCAATAATGTAGTTAGGACAAGGCGTGAAGTCCATAAATTTATTTGTGTAATTAAGTTGTGTTTTTTTTTCAAGCAAGAAATCGGCGCATGGCGACCAAGATAGTCCATCTAGTGATTTATAGCAGACAGGGTCGCAGTAAAATTTATTAAGATGTCTATTTATGCCATGGTTCCAGTTAGGAATGCGGATAGAAGCTAGGAAAAGGACATTAACTTTATGATGATATGGTTGTGTGTTAATCGGGTTGCTAACTGACCATATTAACCTTAGTATGCTGAGTTATGATAAGATGATATCTGACATAACAAGAGTGGGAATATTGTTCGACGCTAGGAAAAAACTATGTAGTTCGTGTTTTATTTACTTAAAGAAAAAATTGCTCCATGTGTGTACCACGAAGTGGAAAAAGGGAGCAAAGAGCCATGATATGGTTGATGAGCAGGTAGAGTGGTGAGATAGAGAAAAGAGCAAAAGGAATACTGTGAATCAATCCTGTCACCGACATTCAATTCGAGAGTATCGGAATCAACCTGGTAGGAGTTGGATTCTGAGAAACGAGTTCGATTATTCACTCGATCATATGACGAAATTTGTTTTATCGACATAACAGCTAATTGCATTTCTTATAGTCATTTTGTAATTCTATTTTGTTATTCATCCTTAACTTGCAGTGTTTGTTACTTTTTATTTTTTATATTCTATGGATAACTGTATTTTGGACTAGACTTTGTCTAAAGTGAAGTTTGCTTTCTACCTGACCTGAGTCATTGATTTTAGTTTTGTAAACATGTTTATCTCAATATGAGTCCAGAAAATTGGAAATTCCCCATGAAATGCCGGGTCTACCTGTTGTTAAATACATTTTATATTATCAGATTTTTTTTTACAAATGCTAATTGTGACAGGAGTATAAAATCCTGTTTATTGTAAACAATTATTTTTTCGTGTTGTAAGATCTGAGCAGAATCAATTGTATTATATTTGTGTCCAGTATTTTATTTGGGATGGTATATATGTATTCAAATTATTCACTTCAAGGTGTTCTTCCCTGCAAATCCAAAGTGCTCAGAAATAACATTCTTGAGAATATAAACTTGGATTTTATGGTGAAATTCAAATAAGGATATATTGAATTGTATTATTGTGTTTCAACAAAAACTGTTGGAACACCACTATCACACAGGCCACCACAGGCATATCAACAATTCCAGCGTTCGAGTTATTTTAGCATGCTACTAAAGTTTGTTCAGAATATTAATCATTTGGACTTGTGTTTGAAATGCTATGATTATTTGTGATTTAATTCGCATTACCATAAGTTCATTATACAATTTTCACTTTGTATTCTAAGAAAAAATATTTGTTTTTGACTTTTACAGAATATGTTCGTTCTCACTCTTTTCTGTTACATATGTTAAGACCATAGAGTCGAAATAAGTTTCGATGAGAAAGTTTATCATTCAAATGTCATGGTCAGATTAATTTTGTTTATGTAATTGATTAAATTGCAATATTTCACAGTCGGGGGCTCGTGTGATTCTGTTGTATATTTCTGCTCAGATAGCTGTTTTTCAATCCATTAATTTTATATTTTATTTTACTAATTACTCGATCCGGGCAATACCACCGTGGTAGATCACATCCTAGATAACGTTAACCAAACAAAGGCGTCACATAACAAGTTTAAGGCTCTAACACAAGGTATATACATTAAATTCTAATTCTAATTTAACATATATATATATATATATATATATATATATATATATATATATATATATATATATATATATATATATATATATATATATATATATATATATATATATATATAAAGTATTTTTCTTATTTCCTGTTCTTGTTTTGCGTAGTTACATTAATAGGAAAAACGGTTTTACTGATCAACATATCGTTTAATCAAAACCTCGACATTATGCGATTTAGCAATCACATGCTTTGCAAATGGAAGAAGTATATTCATTTTGTAGAAGAATCAATACCGTGCATGTGTCCTATGTTGGACCTATACTCAGTATTACATGCACAAGTCAACGGGGATTTTATCGCCTGATACTTTTTTGTTAGAAAGTAGGTTGACGTTTCACTACTGTCAATACTGAACGCAAAGAAACTTAAAATCGATTCCATTTTTACCAAGTTAACGTGCTTTTCAATGGAAAGAGTCTGGGGGTAAACGACCAAAGCCTGACTGGAAATGATCATTAATTTGACATTATCGCAATAGCTGTATTTGCAGAAGGGGAAGAAGTAAAATATTGCCCCATAAACCTAGTCCCGTTTTTAAACACTTAATGGCTCCACGATATGAAAGCAGTGTTTGATAATGACGAAAAATACCACAACGATGACGATGCTGCTGTTGATGCTGACGATTACTTTGTCCAGTTTTTGCACTATTTATGTAAACTACTAATCCAAAGCCACGTGACAACAATAACTGTTTCCAGTACACAAATTAAATATTTCCTTTCATCTAGTCCAAACAACGTAACTTCCTTTATTATTATTATTATTATTATTATTATGTCAACAATCGTCAATTTGCATGTATTTTTTCCTATTCCGTGCCAGTGCGATTAACGACTGAATGACTGCATCGATGAAAAGAAGTTCCGAAATTTTCGGACAGACTTCATTGGGCAAAGTCTTTAAACACAATTTATTTGTTGATTGTTTGTGTTCCTATAAAGATGCGTTCTTCTTCACATAGTCTTTACATGTCCATAGGTATTAGCCTGTGGCATGTCAGTTATTTTCTTCGCCTTACATTATATATTACACATGGAAAGAAAGTAATCGAATCGATATAGTGCATTATGAGTCTTTTTTGCATCAAAACATCCATTTGACCCTCTTTTATATCATTAATATATAGTCCCTCTAATTGGTATGGATGTACAAGCATTGAAAATATAAAAAATCGTGTTCTTTTTTTATCTTAATAAACATCTTTTTTGTTCTCTCCTTTGAGCTATGTGCAAAGCATTCCTTAAAAAATGGTTTTTGGTATATTTGGATTTGAAATATTTGGTCAACAGTACCTAACAAATCAACAAAGTATTCAGTTATTTACCAGTGTCGCCAGACAAACTGGTTACTGTTTATATTGGTCAAACAATAATTCGGACTGGCGTACAAATGGTAATTGCCGTGGTCACATTCTAATAAAAACAAGACCAACATTAGTCGAAGCAGTGATTCCGCAAAAAGGCATCTACACACACAAACACACGCGCGCGCGCGTTTTGAATCACGAGTAATTCGTCTTTCTTGGTACTATTATCTCGCTGTTGTTGCGACTCAATTAGTTTTTCACATGGGTAACATTGATAATCACAATTTTTGTATTAAAAATGTTATTATGAAATATAATTGCTTGACAAACTTACTCTCTTCTGGTGAAAGACGCACACGCACTTCTAAACAATAGCTTTTTTACCGGTATAACGGTCATGCAATTATTGAAACTATATGCATGGATAATATTTTAGCCTCCAGCATATGCTTTCTGGGGTCAAGTACCACGTTCCTAATGAAACACACATTGATTACACCATTGAATAGTTTCTGAAATGATCTTTTTCCTCTTTGCTGAAAAACTGTTACACGGAAAAGCGTGTCCTTGTTGAATAACAGTCTTGGTTGAGCAAATGTTGCGGCAACATAATCAACTGGGAAGACAACGGTAGTGGATATGTCGGTCGGTGTATTCCATTTCGTCGTTGTGGAAACAATTTTTGAGTGCTTTCACATGAGTGGTATTGTCAGTGACCATTGTACATACTAATGCTGTAGTGCCAAGCTGACTCGATTGTGGTATTGACATATTAGGGTGGTCCCATCTTTCGAGTTCTATTTGGCCTTTAACAAGATTATATTTCAGTGTATACGATGGTTGGTTAGATGCAAATGCTCGCCGACAAGAGGCATAAAATCACTATCGATGTTAGCATTACTGGTCATCAGATTCCACGTCAATACCGCATTTAGACTCCACCACTTATATATAATGATTAATCTTAAACATATTCACCAAATTTGGTTAAGTACAACAGTAGAAAAATGTTGGGTCCTTCGAACTGAATTTCCTCTCTGACGACTAATGATACTGATAACGTATATATGAAACTCTGTTTAGCCTTATCGCATCTAGGGTAACTTGTCAAAGCTGATCAATCATTATGGAGATTATTTTAAAACATTGTCATTCCACCCCAGTCTCCTCTAGATCCGTTTATAATAAGCAAATGCCATTCAGACTCGCTCATCTTTAAGATTTGAGGTTTATGCGTATTAAAGGCATCCCCGAGAGCAGTGAAAATAAGGCGGCTGTTCGCTATACCAATCTTTCTCCCCCTCCCCTTCTCTGGTTAATACGCTCCAAAATAAATTATCCCAAACATGTGTATTACATGCACTGCCGAGTGCAGGTCTGATAACATCTCGGCGACCTTTTCCTTCAAGTATTGTTTGTTCTAGGTATTGGCAACATCGACGTAGTGTTTGTTACAAACACGGGTCGAAACAAACCGGCTGATGAACTCAGTCAAATCCACTTTTGTAGTAAACATTGTTGGGTACATACCCGTCGTCTGCCTCGTCCTTAGTAAATTGATCTTTCATTAATGTTAATAGGCATTTTATGTACCATCAATTTTAGTTTTTAAGTGATAATGTAAAATCAATAAGCGTTAGGGTATGGTAAACGCTCAAGTACATGCAATGCAACACTTTAACAACATGATGTCCGGTGATTATAACGGCATAGTTGAATAAAACAGCAGATGTTGGCGACCAGTCCGGGTTAAATAATCATCAGCTTCAAGCGGTAGTACAAGCTCGTATGAATCAAAATGCAATATATATTGAGGTATTACCACTTATGCGACCAATAAGTCCCAGGAACTGCTATCAAATCCAGATTGATGATGCCAGCTTCCCTTGATCGCGAAACCATGGATTTAAGGTCATCCTCGGAAATGTTTCGTTGACTTGATCATATCGAGTAAGTAAAAATTGGTCAATGGACGCATCATCGGCATGGCCTCAACCAAAAAAACCCACCTCTGCACGGGAACATCTGACTGACACGCCTGGATAATCGAATACCTTTTCCTTTTCGTCCAGACGTCAGGCTTTCACCCACCCCTTTTTCATAGCCACCATGGGTGTAGTTCTGCAGCCCCTAATACAATTGGAACATAACAAGTGGATGGCTCTAACACAATGCCATGTCGACGTATTACATCGAAGTGGATATTTAATTTGCTGAAAAAGCGTTTGTTCGTGGACATTGTCATTTTATTATAGACTTCATAAACGTCACATTAGTTTACCATTGTTACTATAGATCAATACCCAGCAGTATTGTCCGGAGTTAAGTAATCATATTCACCGCTTCCTTATAAGGTAATTAGGGGCCTGTGTTTAAAGAACGACTTTTGTCTACGTCAAAATAAACATGGGGATGAAAGCTTATGGTATCTTTCCAAAGTATTGTTTCTTTTTTTCTCATCCGTTTGAGGAAGAAATACAGATGGAGGCAAGAAATTTACACATAAATCCAGGTGACGTAGAAAATTTCATTGAAAATCAGAAAAAGCACGATGCGAAAGCGGGGACACAACGAGATGTAACAAATGTTCAGCCATGGCTACGGAAGGTCAAGACAGAGCCTAGGACAATATAAACTACCATCCACACCTACTATCACTATCTTAGTGAACTTTTTGTTTCTATGTGTAAGTGTGACGGCTAGATTTAGCTCTCATTAAACAAAAATTAAAAATAATTCCTAGTGTTACCACCACAAAAAATTTAAATTGCAAAGAAATAAAATGGAGAGAGAGAGAGAGAGAGAGAGAGAGAGATCGCACGTCACACTAAACTTTGATACAATGTATCAATTAGCAGGTTTAGGAATGTTCTGCTTCACATAAACGGTGCACGTTTTGTCACTCAGAATAACGAAGTTGCTGCTGAAATGCTGGACTTAAAAAATAGATTCACGAATCATTCCGTCAAGAAAACAACAGATAGGCCTATCACACCCTCAAAAGCCTGAGTGTCACCAAATCAAGTCATGCAGCCCATTGGACATTCAAAAATTTGATCAATCACGGCATACGACTCTAAACTAAATATAAATGTTTTTCGATTCAGATGCACACTACAGTTCCAAATCTACACCCCCACCCCCACATAAACTTTTATAGCTATGACAGCATATCTAAGGACAACCAAGTCGTCCATAATTAATTTTTGTGGCGCATTTCTTGATAATTGTACCTTCAGTCCATTAATGTAGTGAGTCTTATTTTCCTCATATAAATATTTTTTTTTTCTCGTATCTATATTGTTTTGTTTTTCTTCTCTAAATAACATTCCTTTCTCTTTTGCAAACTAAGTTTTGTTTATGCGCGTGTTTATTGTAGTAAAACTGCATATTAATGCGCGGTGCTCAGGATTCATTCGTAAATTGAGCATGATGTAAAATATGAAACAAAATAAATTAATTGCATTGTTTCAATTGTATGAATTATTTAATACAGCAGAACGATTAATATGCTTGTTATTAAGTATATAATAAAACGTTTATTGATCGAGTATTAAAAAATATTGGTCTCTCGTTCATGTGGCGTTGGAAGATCTCGCAAGCTCGGGCATCCTTTGCCACATTCACTCGGGACTAATTTTTTTCAATACTCAAAGAATAACCTATACTTATAAGTTAGTACTGTGATTCTTTTTATCCCTGTAATTCAGCACTGATTGCCTCAATTTCGTAACGGCCGACAGGGATTACAGCGACGCGTTATTCGGGATTATTCAAATCCGGTCATAAAAATCAATTTAAACCACCAAATGGTTTTGAAATAATATTACGTAAACTGTAATACACCCATTTGTTCCAATCGTCGAGTAACTCAATTTTTTTCCCTGGCAATAAATTCTGATTTCTGCTGTCATATTCATTTCGGCAAACACGGGCGCGTTCTCCAGAATTTTCTGGCCGGAATGCCCGTTAAAATATTGTGCTATTGTGGTCAATCCTGATTTATACTCGAATATTTGGCTAACTCCTTCTCGATTTTGTCGAGTGCTTCTTCACATGTTTCCGTCGCTAATTCTTTAATGGCGATTATGATGTGCCCTGATGTTTCTACTGCCCGTAGGGCTCATCGGATTTATTCCGGTATATCTGCGTCGAGCTGGCCTACATTGCATGGATGTCGCCGATGAGACGTTGTAGTGTCTGAGACGTATCTCCTGTTTCCTCAGCGACTTATTCAGTAGAGTAGCGTTTTGTTTGAATCACGCGACTAGATCTTCACGGGCTGATTGCAAATGTTGTTGGACTGCATTGGCTCCGGTACATTTCGCTGTCTGATTCTACCCTGTTGGACACAATTAACATACTAGTCACTTTGGGGATCTGCTAGTATCGGTGTGTCGGATGGATAAGTTAGGTATTTTTGTGTCTCTTCGGTGTTAGATTGTCACTCCAGCATCACATCGTCGTACAGTCGTACACGACCAGGTTGTTAATGTTCCATGTTTGTCCTCGATGGAGGGAGCTTCATCAACGTTGCTGGTAAAGTCAATGCTGTTTTCATACGACGCTATTTCAATGAGGGCTTCTTTGCAGTCTTACAGGACGTTATACCATTGAATTTCTTAACTGGTGAAAGATTTCCCCTTATATAAGCAACCCAACTGTACGTAAGCTAAAACAAATCGCACATCAGTATATAGTACGAATACCAAGTCGTGTGTTAAAGGCTGACATACTTGATTTATTAAGACCCATGCTTGCACTAATGAACCTGCTTCACCAAACGTCACAAACCCACCACAGGCTTTTAATACAAAATGAACGGTACAAGCATTGAAACAATTTGCACATAATATAGAAATACCAAGCGGTGCAAGGAAAGCTGACACACCTGAGATAAAAGACGCGTTTGAACAAAGAGAGAAATAAAAAACACACTTGTCCTATTAAAGATAACGAAAACGTCTTGTATCTGCTTTTGCAAATGAAACTGCTGATCGTGATCGTTACCAACGAGCACATCAATCACAAGTACCTGAATTCACATTTCACAAGCGAAGAGATGATTAAGAAAATCACATGGCAGTTATCTCATTCAAATACAAACCAGGCAAAGACGCTCGACAACTGGTAACAAATATGATCCCTGAAATCACATCAGTGTTACAAAACTTTGATCACTCTAGAGTTAAAGTAGATTTTTTCTGTAATACGCATATGGTTATGCCACTTAGTCGTGACAATGATGGATTTAAAATGATATCACCGCTCGTACCATCCTGAACCGTAACGACAACAGCACCATCAACCATTAAATCGGAAAGGTCAATGTAAAGATTCTCTAGGGGTCTAAATATACACCAATGCAGGATCAGAAAGAACCATCAAAAGTTGCGCACAGTTCGAGGTACATCACTCATCATATGAACCGTTTCGTGGTTTCAGTAACATACCAACACCAGAGTGGGTCCCGCGAAGGTCAGTGATAAACGTAAAGCATTTTGACAATCAATGTTTTGAATGGGCAATTGTGTCACCAATATATTTGGCCAGTGATATTAAATACATTACTAAAAAATACAAGACAAACTGAGACTGATTTTGTGTGGCGGAGTCAAATGCATTAATCAGAATCAATATCACACTACTTAATGGATAAAGAGTCTTGCTAGGTTGCCTAACCGAAAGAGCTAGCACATGGTTAAGAAGTAATCATGCAGACGTTGGATGCATATATTTAATACCCCGAAATTGCTCACCCACGATGACTTTTGCTGTGGCTGAATTAGTGAAATACCACAACGGACAATGAAACTAAAACCAGGTCAAACATTCTCAAATGCACTGCGATGCAACCAAAGATGAAAGTTCCTTATATCATGCCCGCTGTCTTTGCATGCCTCAACTTTCCAGCAGAAAGCTCTGCTTTCAAAGAAGCTAACGCGTCCAGCTCAACAGCTAAAGACCATTAAACAACACAACTCGCCGAGCAACAACCATGCGGATTTTGTTACGCAGCAATTAGGTGTTACGGTAAACTGAACCGACAATGTTGAATCTTGGTCGGGTTCAGTTGAGAGGGTTCAGTTGAGATGTTTCTTAAATCACTCTGTTCACCCGCTGACTTGATTATGACATTCGTGAATTTTCTGCAGCTACTCAGTGGTGGATCTGTGTCGAAGCGTTTACTTTCACCAATGCTAAAGTCCGTGATTACTGCCAAATCACTTGAGCGTAGAGTGGAGCCAGACGCAATACATGAAATCTAGAGTTGAGAATTTACCCAAACAAAGCAATAATTCATGTAGTATTTCATGACTTGCGTGAGTATGATAGCCCTATAAAATGTAAGAAAAAGTCGCAGTGTCAAACTCACTGATTAGCGTAATCCCACAACAGCATGAAAACGAACATGAAGTGTACGCTCGAACGATCAAAGTTTATCAATTCGTTACAATTCGTTACAATATAACAATTTGTCCTTGGGGGAGTCAGCGAGCAATCAAGCGGCAACAAACTTCGCAATTACATGTCGATACTATCCAACCAATATAGACCTGCTAACGAAAAAGGTGTGTATCCATACGAGTACATGAATGACTGGGGAAGGTTTACTGTAGCTCAGTTACCACCGATCGAAACATTTTATTCATCGCTGTCACGTGAAGCATTTCAGAAAAAAAAAAACTACGAGCACAGAAACAAAGGTTGGTCTATATGCCAACGCGAAAAACTTTAATGACTATCACAATCTGTATCAGAGCACCGACGTGTTGTTTCTCGCTGATGTGTTTGAAAACTGTCGTGACACTGCCGTGCATGTAAACAAGCTTGATCCTGCGTATTATTTCTCATCACCGGGAATGGACTCCGCGTTGTTGTTGCCAAACCAAAATCGAGTTGATATTGCTAACCGACATCGATATGCACCTGTTTATTGCGAAATCTTTTTGTGGTGGGATATCTATGATGAGTCACATATAATCGAGCGCCAAAAAACATATTACACCACTGCCAATAATAGTTCCATCAGTGATAATAATTAAGATAACCTCTATGGCTGGGCAATGATGAAACCTTTGTCGGTTGTTCTCCTTCACGTATCACACATAAACGATTACAACATCAACAGTGACCACGGATACTTCTTTGAAGTTTGATCTAGAATATTCAGAACATTTACAAGATGAACACAACTATTATCTCCTGGCACCAGTAGGTTTGGCGCTGCCTCGTACATGTTTGTTTCTGTATCAGTGTTTTATCGCTGAATGCAAAAATGTAGTACCAAGTCTAATGAAGAAACTCAATTATGTATTGCTCGTACGAAACACCCAGCAGCTGTATGTGCGATTGGGTATGCGTGTACTGCAACTGCACCAGCACTCATGCATGCTCATATATCCAGATGAATATACGTCTTAGAACTAAGGCTACCAATGAATTTGAGAAGTCTATTTTAAGCTTTTGAACAATTCTGTGTTTGGTCAAACCATGCAAAATTTGAGCAAACGAATTCGAGCCGACCTAGTCCGTGATAGTGAACAAGACAAACTTTGAATGCTCATCGTTGATCTTGTCTCTGTGTCTCGGAAGATCTTCCTCTCGCACTGGGAGTCTTTGGTCGACGTGATGACCTCAAAAACTGTAACGTGTTGATATGACCTAAATCTATTGTAGAAAACCTGACAAAATGGAAATACCAGCTGAAGAAACAGCAAAACAGACACCACCACTCCCTCCAAAAAAAACCATCACGTGCAAAATCTGTAGATGTAACATCGAAAACAATTTAAAGAAAATGTAAAAGACGGAGAAGGCATTGGTGAACTATATGACCCTAACGACTTCGCGGATCAACTGGAAACACTCGTCTGATCAATTCCAATGATGAGCTCTGAAAAGATTGAGATGGTACGTGAGCAAACACTTCGTGTGTTGTAGCAAATCAATACTGCGATGCAACATGTTGTGTAAATACAACCCAGACCGTTACCTCGATGATTAAAATCGAAACAGAGAAACCAGAATTTAGTGTGAATCACTCACACTTGAATTCAAACTTGCATCGCTGCGAGAGTATTACAGCTGGCTCACAACCGTATTTTGGTCTGCTCGGGAATAACTCAGTTGTTTTCAGCAGAAACTGGCACCACCTGGAATAATATGAAAGTTCTTGAAGGCGCGTACGACATTGAAATCGATCAATTAAGAAAGTTCACGAAAAATCACACTGGTGACCGGCAAAGAATGAAATTTCAGTACGTGATAATAACCCCACATTCAGTTCTGTAACTACAATATAATTTCAATTGCACGCAGTTGACAAAAAATAGTCATAAAAATTCAGTTTTATGTTGGCCTGACAATATTTCATACGATAAACAATTTTTATGTGTGGGATATCATGTCACGTCTGACATTGTAAAACTTACTTCATCGACGAAGATTAGTTTAAACTGGGACGCTGTCACGGGGTCAGGGGTAGATTGAAAAACGGGTTTGAAACGACAGACGTAGTTGTTCAGGGTTATATTCTGTTTGGTTTCTTGCCAATCGTGGAAACAAATGATTTAATATCGAATAAGCCTGCTGTACCTGTGTATGTTCCATGTCATAATAATCAACTGACACATATTCGAGTTACTCTTGTGGATCAAGACGGGCAAGATATTGAACTTCGTGGAGAAACATTTCCGATACAATTGTACATTATAGATCGACCTGACATGCA
Organism: Sinohyriopsis cumingii; assembly: GCA_028554795.2. Lineage (NCBI taxonomy): Eukaryota > Metazoa > Mollusca > Bivalvia > Unionida > Unionidae > Sinohyriopsis > Sinohyriopsis cumingii. The sequence goes on from JAPYKE020000397.1 coordinate 279,432, forward strand.
ATATAATAATGACAGTCTTACGTGGATGTTTGAGGCCATGCTTGCTGCGAGCACGAGAAAACCAGATTACACGAAACTTTACGGAACTGGCCTTGGTGATTGTGTTTTTGGATTGTTTCCAGCCGAACCAAACGTGTTAGGGGCTTTGACCTAACGCCCTACACCCATTGATAAACAGGTTGCAATGAAATTCGTTGATAGTATCAACAATGCTGGTATGGATCGGATGAAACAGCCAGGACTTCAGCCGGCTTAATGGATCTAGATCGACATCGACGATTAGTGACTCGAGCACTAACAAAAATGGTTAAAACTACCATCGACAGAAAACAAACAAAGCCGTCAAGCAAAGGTATTAGACAGAATCAATAATGTTTAAACAATGGCTCAGTTCAAAGTTATATCTGATCCTGTATTTGACATGGACACGTCTGTGTTTGTTGATCGAAGTAAAAGATGATTTCAGTATCATGCATACCCAAATAGAGGCCCCGATCAATTAAAAATAAAATTACAAGTGCAAGTCACGTCTAAGTTTTTCTTTCCATGTGAGGCATTCTTAGAAGTTGAGGAAAATTGTGTGCAGTTTAATGGTTCCTATTATCCAGCAAATGCCAGTTGGATTTAACAACGGAATCATGGGGTTATTCAACGTTGATGTTGTATTATCGGACTCGCAAGATACAACGATGATTATGCAAGATTGGTTGGTCCAACTGTAATGTTTAATAAAGATACATATTGTGATGTGGATTTGCAACAGTACTTAATTAGGCGATCTCAAAATCATGCAATCAACGCTGCAGTAAGCGCATAGGCTTGGTCCTTGGCCCTATCGGCACTTTGCATGCAGTATTCGCACCGCGTAAGTGATATCTTCGTGGAGTCTCATTACAATTTTCGTTTGTAATTCTCCTCAAGACACATATTTGGGATTTGTAGAAATGTTCGAAAAATTATTTATGGCGGCAAACACACAGTTTTTAACATGTAAGAACGACACAAACTGTGCAGTTTGTTGTGGTGCAACTGCTGCTGATGGTAAAGTTATATTAGAAACATTAACATTGTGTTATCACCTTTATAGACTTAGATTCACATTTGTTATCATTTATACAATCTGGAACCTCTTCTACGCTGTTATTTCTCACACATACCACAGACGTGCACCCAGAAACGGCTATTATGCGACAGTTTACATCACAAATAAGCACTCAACATGGTCTTAAAACCCCAAAACACGTGTTTGTGGCGTTTCAGACTGTAAATCGAAACAATAACCTTGCACAGAATAAGATGGTAATTGACAACTTAGAAGTGACTGAGGTTAGTTACGGTTAAATGTTCATCAGGTACCTTTCGAAAAATGGACATGCATCAAAATATCCACACTAGTTTGCAAATTTATCTGCACGCCTTCACGACACTCTACTGATTTATTATATTTACACTGGAACATCTAGAGTCGTTTAGACAATCCGCTGTTGACATATTTTTGTACAGATTTGGTGATGCTGGTTGCGGTTATCTTTGTTATACTGTGATACTTTCCGACATAATAGGTGTTGGAGGGTGCTGGTGGCCGACTGAGGGTCCATGATGCAATTGTAGAAAATACATAACTGAACGTGTTGTTTGTTAAATAATGACCAATCACGAAGTGAATGTCTGCCTTAGTGTAAATCAGCTTGATAAAAAAGTCAATATAAAAACAACTGTGGGGTCACACTAAAACTTTCTCCGGTAAAATTAACTGGAAATGTCCCTGTGTGGCTGACCCAAACAAAACTCGATCAGTTTGATGCGGCCAAACAAAACAATACTTCATTGACATTAAAACTATCATCTGCAGAAGTGACACAAATGCAAAGAACTGGTGGAATATTTCAATTCATTGCAGCAATTCCAGCGTTGTTAGCAGCAACTGTTGCAGCAGCTGCAAAAGCTACAACTTTAGGATATGTTAGAACTGCGTCGATGGTGGCTCACATACGTAAAACCGGTAATATAAGATTGATTTGAAAATAGGGCCTGACATTATTTGGGTCGCATACGTGGTGACACATCACCATCGTTTTTATCTTGACTCGCAAGGACTTGCACCACCAGTTAAAGCTGCTATTTATTTAGCAAGACACGGGCGACAACCACTGTTTTATTCGAATATATCATTACCAGTTCGGCTGAATGGCTATCTGTTGAAGCGTTGCAATTATCTGAGTTTACCAGTCGTGTTGTTGTTGGTGTTGATCCAGGTGAGGTTGTTATGTTTGAATACAAAACTGGGAAATTTACAACGTCTATGTGGATATTCATGCTAATGTCAAGTTGAAAGGCGTTCCCACAAAGAACCTGGCTGAAATAACTGAAAACAAAATGAATCTGAGACGCTGGTGTGTCGGTTGCGTTTATCAAAAACTATGTTTTTAATCTAATATTGCTGTAAGACAATACGTTCATTAAAAAATCGCTGACGTGCCCGCACCTCCACGCGCAGGAAGTTCATTTACAGATTATGACCATCAAAGAAGAGGAAATAAATAGTTTAAAATAATAAATTGTCGAATTATATTTGATATCGTAAATCGTTTTAATAAATCTGAAACTAAATCTTAACAGCGTGCAACTCTGAATCGTATTTATTTAATGTAACTGGTTGCAATGGGGTCAAATAACACAGCAATTGTAAATAGACAGCTTGGTCAACGAGTAATAAAACGTTAAGAATCGGGCACAGGTCTTTTAGAAGCTTGTAGATATACAACATCAATATCAATGGCATCTAAAAATACAAATCGGCTTAAGACATTTCACATCTACCCATAAGGGCTACTTAACAGTCTTTATCATTAGATTTGTTTTATACGTGAAGGATTCTAATCACGGTGAAAAGATTGTGGAATTTATCGACGGAGTGTTGTATCAACTGACAGCGGATACAAACATTGATAACAAATTTGTCCCTCTGGCAGTTTTTATCTGCGTCAGAGTGGAATTACCCCACCCTTATATACTCTGAAATATAATGATGTTAATCATCAAATAACAATCGAAAGTTGGGTCCACCAAACATGCCAATAATAACTCCAAGTCATCTTGGAGTAATCGCTTAGTACATGAAAATACTCAGTTGTTGGCTGCAGCGCAAGGTGCAAAAATACAATTATGTTAAAATCAATGTTGACTCGGCTATCATCCACAGGTTGTGCATGTTGTTTAATTTAGCTTGTTTGCCACGCCATGGGGGATAGAGGGTACGGCTTTGAGCCAGGCCTCTAGAGGGTGTTAAAACCAAACCAAACTCCCATCACAACACTATTTTCAGAACAATCAATTTGAATTTGAATATAATTCATATTACTTTAAGTTCAGCTAATTTTTTTTTATAGTTTTGATAATTAAATTATGCGTTAGATTTTACAAAACATTATGGCTTTCTTCTTTCTGTTACTGTTTATGAAAAAGAGTCGTAACAACATTGAAGTGTCTTCCAAACCTTGCTGGAAAAACAGGATGAAAACCTCCATTAAAGTCAAAACAGTTGATTTTAACAAATTCTTTCAAGTCCATGTAATGTAGAGGCTAAATGATCGATGCGTGTGTAAGTTCGTGTATGGGATGAACAAACGGTGAAAGTATGATAGGCATTCACCACGTCGAAGAGAACAAGCGGGGTAGCATGCGGCCATATCAACAGATATAACTTCGTCCGGGCAATAATCGGCATTCTAAAGATCACCATGTCCAAATTTCACGCACGTATATTTAATTTGTACTTTTTAGGTTTTATCTCCATAATTGTATGTTATGCATCATTGTATTTTGGACTTGGCATTGTCCCAAAACAAGTTCACTGAGTATCTGACTAAGGACATTGATGAAGTTTTATTTTGTCAACAAATAGTACATAGTTTATATTTCTCTAGGAGTGTGGGTAAAATATTAGGATTATTATCAATAAAGGTAAACATGTTTGTTGGGATCTGCTTATATGATTTTGGAATTCCCACATAAATAACTCGTAGTACCTAACGTTTTTCATGTTCTTCATTATAACGTTAGCTATAGATTTTATTTTGACTTTTAGCCTGGCTTTACTTTTACGTCGATTTTTATTATATATTATTGGTTGCATCATAAATTATGCATTTTTGCGATAACATCAGAAGCAGAATCATTTATATTGTTGTGTTCAGTTTTTAATTTTGGATGGAATTATTTATTCAAAATTATTAATCAAATTTTATTCATTTTAAATACCAAATGTTTATCTATAATATTTTTGGGCTGTAATATTAATTTGGAATTATAATGAATTTAATCAATGACGTCTCGAATTATATTATTGTGATTGATTGAAAAACTGTTAGCACAGCATCACACTTCAGGCAACTGGTACATTATCACATCCAGGACTACGAGCATACCAACACCTTCACTGTTGGAACGCAATAAATAGAAAACATTACGTGGAAAATGTCCCCGTGTGGTTGACCCAAACACAAGTCGTTCTTCTTAATGCGGCCGAACATAATAACACCTTGGTGACATTAAAATTAGTATTGTCATAGGTAATACAAATGCACAATACCAATGGAATAGTAGCATTCCTTGAAGCAAATCCAGTGTTTTTAGCAGTAGCAGATATGGAGGTTGTAGAATATGCGGAGTTAGGGGCTGTCAGAAGTGCCTCAGGAATGCCATTGGAAAAAGCGGTGCGTTTTCGTACAACGTATAATGGACCTGGTAGAGTTATACAAAAGGAAATGACATTTGATTACTCGGAACAAATCGTCGAATACCATCGGGTAGAAGTCTTCTATTACCGATTCAACACGCAGAAGATCATCATGCCGATGATAACCAATCTTGATTTATTTGCAATGGCAAGATCTGTTAAGCATTTTCGTGGGGATTTTATGAGAGAAGAACATGCATTGATTGTGCCACGCAAACTTGAAACCGGTACTGTCGACCTGGAGTTGACAGCAGGACCTGACACTCATTGCGTTGCATATGTGGCAACACTTCAAAATCGTTTGTAATTTGACTCATATAGACTTGCATCCCAATTTGAATATTTTAATTATTTAATGGAGGCTCTTGCGATCTACGCGGACCACAACTATTGTGTTAATAGACGATACCAGTACAAAGTCAGTCGAATGGTACCATCTGTTGTTGAAGCGTGTGTACATTTGAACGTTCACAAACCCTCGCAAACACTTATTGATTTCAGACTGAATTAAGTTTAATATTATACAAATGTCTGTTTATATTTTATGGACGTTACTTAGCCTGACGGCAGGGTGCTGATGTAGTACAGATCCGATTTGCCAACAGAACGGACTTAACTTTGTTTACTGGTTTTTGTCTGTGTTGATTCTGGATAGCTTGGTATTTTCCAAGATCGAACTTGTAAACTTAAAATGTATAAAGTCGATTTTCAAGATATTATTGTCAAGATGAAATGTGATGTTGCACAAAATCTAACTTAAATAATTGAATACAGTGGAATCATAAACGCTATATTTTCAATAGCTTATATCAAAGCGTATTTGGAATTTCTTAATGCTATAATAAAATAATAAGTGAATGAACAAATCGCTAACGTTCCCGGGCGTATATTAACTTGAGAAAAAAAGAAGACAAAATGGGTATGATAAATGGCCAACTTATTTTAGTTCTGTCGGGGATAGCTTCACCTAAACCTTACAAGTTAAAGGTGAGCCAGTCTGGCTCATATTTATTCATCGCAGCCGGTTTTATTATCATGTTGGATGCAATGACAAGAGTGATATATAATATACATAGTGGTGAGTCATCAGTAACGCTTAGCACTAAAGGCGATACAATTAAGGAATCTTTCGTGTATAAAAAATTAGTGTCGTTGGATGTCGGTAATGAAATTCAGTTCAGTGGACTCAATGTTGACGGGTATTTAACCATAATTTACGTTTGTGTTTATGATTAGATATGTCATTTTATATAAGTGGTGCAATCTGACCGCAATGATGTCGATGCGGAAGTTAACTACGGGCGTTGGATCTCATGGTTGGTGATGTAAACATCAATTGTGATTTGTTCCAATTGTCGATGAATATCTGCCTCAAAACGGCGTTATCAGAGCATCGTATACACTCAAATATAATCTTCTTAAAAGCTAAATATAAATCAAACCTTGGAACCACCCTGATGTACCACTTTTGACTCAGGGTCAGCATGGAATCATCGCACAGTCGAAGGCCCAAATTGTAATGCACCACCAGGTGTAATAACACTCCGGGATTGTTTCTGTGACAGCGAAGTGGTATTCACTGTTGTATCCACCACGGTCACTTTCACCAGCGAATATATTACACCTACAGTGACTCATCTTAGACAAAAAGATCTCGACTGTTGTTCAACAAGAATGCACTTGTTCGGGCATCTATAACTGGGCAAAGACGATCACTGTTACTGTTGCACTTGCAAATGTTTACACCCTTGGGATAAATTTACTGAAATCCACCAACTAGCATTGCCCGCATCATTTGTCAACCATAAAGACTGTTGGCGGTAAGATACACGATGAAACTGTATGGAACCACGAAGTCATATCCGTCTAAGTTTGGGTTGTTATCTCTAAAGTAGTGGTGATTCGACATACCAATACCGCCAATGCAGAGATGTTGGTCAATATCAGTGAGGAATTCCAACTCAAGCTTTGTTTTGGACTGCAGCGCATGCCAAGCCATTCCTGCTGATGAAAAGTAATGCGCTGGATAGAGATTGTACACACGCTAGGCTCTCTCAAGAAACGTTTCGAAGACATCGATGTACTACTTCGAGTTTCTTTCCAAACAGAGATCAAAGTGATCACCATTGTTTAGACATTATGACAATTACCAGGCTTTGCCTGCAAGTTCATGGTCGTTGGGGGAAATGCTATCACGAGACAGCGATGAATAAAATTCCTCGAACATTTTTAATTGAGATTCGACAAACTTGTTCCATTCGCTCATGTACTCGTATTGGTACACTCTCGTTCAAGTTTTCAACTTTAACTTGTCATGGTTGGCAGTGCCCTTGCTATTAGCGATTTTCAACTTCTCCGGCGCTTTGTTACTGACTAGATTCTCTAAGCAAGAATTCATAAACACTAACAAGGAAATGAACAACAGCTAACACAACTTTTACTTCCTGTATTTCTCCATGCTCTCAGGATCACATCTATTGGCGCCTTTTGATGCTGCGGTGACTTCTTTCATGATCAGGTGGTCATCATTCCTCCTCAGGTTATGAAGCATCATAATGATCTATGTTATGTTTAGGTAAAATTTATTTATGTAGATTGTACCCTTGGGCGTGTGAGCGTTGCATGAGAAGCGTTACGACTATATGATCTTAAACTAAGTAACAGAAAAAGAGCGAAAGACAACATGCTTAGCAACATTCAAAAATAATTTATTTTCCTAGACAATAAAATGAAAATTCAAAAAGAACTTACAGTATGGTGAATTAAATCCCAAATATTTCTTAACGTTCAATCACAAGTCCATATATGTGAAGTTCTAATTGAATTCTAATGGTACTCCAAACAAATTCCGATATTGAGTGTGTTGATTTCCTGGTAGTCTTGAACGTGATAATGTGTCAATGGACTGGACTGGTGCGGTGTGTCACAATAATATAACCAAAATATCCTTGTCTGACTTCACTATAATTCCAAATGAAAGTTTTAGTCTAAAAATATTATTAAGACATTTGTAATTCCAATGAATAATAATATTAATAAATAAATCCACCCAAATTAAAAACTGAACAGAACAGCAAGCATGATTCTGCTTCAGATGTTAAGACAAGAATAAGTAATTTTTCACGTAAACAACATTATATAAAAAGCTTAGACAAACTAATAAGGCCAGTCTCCTTTATAAAACATTTAAAGTCGTCAACAAGTTTACGAATTTCCAAGTGAAAAACTGAATGCCCTAGACTTATATTCAAATAAAATGTTCAGCTCCATAGATAATGATCCGAATATTTAATCCACAATCTTATAAATATATTTGTTATGCATTATGTTTTCTACAAAATAAATGTCCCTGGTCAGGTACATACTTGACTTGAGTTAGGACAAGGTTACGTATAAATTACAGATGTATATTACATATAATCATTAAAAATATACATAAAGGAAATCTTTAACTTAGATTTTTAAAGAAAACAAAAATCGCTAATATCATGCTAATCGTTTCATGGTACTGATGACCTCATTTAAAGGAACACTACTGCATTCATTTTCAACATTTTTCGTATGCTCGATCGAAAAAGGCTGAAAATTGCGTTTAAATACGGTCAAACTTCAACGTTCGTAGGTCTTTCCTCTTCTAATAATAGAGCTTGCCGGCACATAATATGGTCACGTGAAAAATCAAACTGGTAAACTAAGGCGCACACGGCGCGAGTAAATTTTTATGCTTTCACATTCATTTCTTTGCTAACAAAAGAATACCTACTGTTATCGCCCATGGGATGAAAGAGTTTCAATACGTAATAATCTATTCTCATGATACTCGAGCCCTTTTGATACGCAGTTTTAGATCAGTAGGTAAGTAAGTAAATAGATGGAGGAGATCATCTCAAAGTTTTACCGATTAAAAAAGGTTTAGGGGAAGCCGGGGCTAGTTGATACTGGGGTAAGTTGATACAAGCGGTATTACTTACTTAGTTATTTTCAGGAAAGCTCTATCTTGTATCTATTTTTAAATGCATGCGAGATATCTACGCTGCATTTCCGGCAAGCCGTAAACCTCGTTGGTCATCGAGTTATCGGATGTTTTTAATTTGCGAGTTGCGTTGAAAACATTTTGAAGATTTCTTGCTAGCATTTTGCGAAAGCACGGTAAGCACGACAAATATCATTTTAATACTATTTTATGCATAGATGTTTCCGCTTTTAAACAGAAAAGTGTCGTTCAGTTCCTGCTCTTCCATGTAAAGTAACAAAGAAATTTAGCATGGCCTACTTATCGGGACTAATTGATACACATGTGTCGGGGCTAGTTGATACTGTATCAACTAGCCCCATATGCTTAAATGTGTACATTATTGCAGGGCCTACATGTGTACATTAAAGCATTTTATTAATTTATAGAAATAGGCCTATGTTTGATGTGCTTCAACGTGTTTGATGAATTTGATGTGATTTAATTTTCATATTCAGATTCAGATTCATACTCGAAATCCACCGTGTTCATATTCGTATTCATAATCATTCATATTCATATCCATTTATTTGTGTTAATTTATTTTATCTTGAGTGTTGCATAAATGTATGCCTAATGTGAACATGAATATGAATATGCATGGTACTCGACAGTTATTTACACTTTACTGTTTTAGATGGTACGAACGTATAAGCGGAAAACCACTCGAGGAGCTGGACTAGATGTTTTGGAACGTGCTTCCGATGAAGTTTTGAACCAGAACCGACCTCTGCGGCCAGTCGCTGATGCATTTGGAATAGATAAGATGACGCGTTATCGATTCTGCAAGAAGAAAAAAGAACTGGCAGCTTCTGGAGAGAGTGAAATAAAGTGCGGCTATGATCGGCCAAGACAACTGTTTTCCGACGCTGAGGAAAAAGAGTTTGTAACATATGTGCTTGATGCATCTAAGATGTTTTTTGGCTTGTCACCAAAAGAAACAAAAAAAAACTGGCTTATGAATTAGCAGTACACCTCAGCAAAGAGATTCCAAACAACTGGAAAGCTAATCTGTCAGCAGGTGATGATTGGTTTTCAGGGTTTATGAACCACCACAGCAGTGTTCTGTCAGTGCGTAAATCGGAAGCCATCTCCATCGGTCGTATCACCAGTTTTAACCGTACAAATGTAAATTTGTTTTATGACAATCTGGAGAACTTATACAGGCGTTTCCATTTTAAACCACAGGCCATATGGAATGCTGATGAGACAGGCCTCACAACAGCACAAAATCCTGGCAAACTTTTAGCACCAAAAGGTGTTAAACAGGTGGGAGCTGTAACAAGTGCTGAAAGGGGGACTCTTGTAACTCTGTGTTGTGCAATAAATGCATTGGGCCATGCCATTCCTCCGATGTTCAAATTCCCAAGGGTGAGGTACCAAGAGAGACTTGTTGATGGCGGTCCACCAGGGTGCATTGGAAGCTGTCACAAATCTGGTTGGATGACAAAAGAAAACTTTCTTCTCTTTCTTCAGCATTTCATTAAACATAACAAACCATCCGTTACCCAGCCAGTTCTTCTATTATTAGACAATCATGAATCTCACATCTCCATTGAGAACATCCAGTTTGCAAAGGACAATGGAGTGCACTTATTATCTTTCCCACCTCATTGTTCTCACCGGCTTCAGCCTCTTGACTGCACAGTTTATTTTCCACTAAAACGCTATTATAATGCACAGTGTGACACCTGGTGCAATGCCCATCCAGGACGGCCCATGCAAGCACTGGACATTCCAGCTGTATGTGCTCCTGCATTCAAGTCAGCCATGACACCAACAAATATTCAGGCAGGATTTGAAGTTACAGGAATATATCCCTTTAATCGAAACAGAATTTCAGACGACGCTTTTTTGCCATCGTCAGTTACGGATAGACCAGATCCTAGCAAAGTATCAGAAGGATTGATGTTGCCGATTGAAGAATCATCATCACCTGCGTCGGCACCAATTTATACCGCTCGACGGTCAGATGATGAATCTTCCACCGATGAAGGCCAAGAAGTGGTAGGCCTAGGTCAACCTGCACAATCTGAAGAAGAACCACATTCGTCAACGTCAGAAATGGTCTGTTCGGTTGAGGGAACATCAATACCATCAACGCTGCATGTATCAAATGACCACATGGAATCATTTGCTGAACCAGCTGCAGCAACCCCTACTGCGACTACTAGTAGGCTTAATGATCCAGAACCATCAGCGTCTACGAGTCCAGGTTCTTTGCATATGATTCGTCCACTGCCTAAAGCCGGGCCACGGAGTGAGAAAAGGACAATTAGGAAATGAGGTAGAACACGAATTCTTACTGACACTCCAGAAAAACAACTGATCGAGCAGGACACTGCAGCGAGAAGTTTGACTAAAAAGTCCAAGCAAAGCACAGGTCTGAGAAATAACGACAGTCAAGCAAAGAAAGATGGTGGCAAACAGAAGCGAGATAACAACCAGGACAAAAAGACAGCAAACAGGCGTAAATAAACAGCAGTAGAAACAGGAAAAACTCAGACTGTTATGAAACAGCAGTCTCGCAAGAGATGTCGTAGACCTTTGTTTCAGAGTGAGAGTGCTAGTTCTGATTCTGAATCAGAAAATTTCTGCCTCATTTGCACTGAGCCATATGGCAACAGCAAGTCACGAGAGCGTTGGGTTCAGTGCATTGTTTGTGAGATGTTGGGCACATGAAGCATGCACTGATGGAAGTTTGAGCTTTGTCTGTCAGAACTGTGACTCTAGTGATGACATGTGACTGTGCAGGCCTAACTGATCTGACAGTGACAAACATGTTTTTTAAATTTAATTTACATTTTTCTGATTTTCATAACTTTTCAGTTTCTTGCACTGGTAAGGCCCAGTGCTGAGCATTTCTTGTAAGGCATGGTGACTTTCAATCATGAATGTGTTTGATTTTCAGCTATCTCAGTTATATAACAGGGTACTCAATTGCAGTAGTTAATACGACTAATGATGTCTCAACTTGCCCCATGTACTGTATACACTTACCCCAGCATGGGGCATGTTGATAAGAACCGGAAGGGGTTACTTTTCACCAAATTTCTTCTTTATTTGTTTACTGGAGAAAATATTATTATAGATTATAATGCCCATATACATGACTGAAAAATGCAGTTGTCAATTTAACTTGTAATATTCTTTGTTTCACATTATTTTTTATATAAGTGAAATTGGTATCAACTAGCCCCTGTCTCCCCTACGTGATCACATCTCCTCCCACTCTCTCTCTCTCTCTCTCTCTCTCTCGTAAAATAAATCAATACAATTATACGCCCTCTCTTCTTTGATCTATATGGAAAATACATAATCCCAAGTTCATCCTTTGTGAAAGTTTAATGTTAACAATTGTAGTTTTATAGTAGTTTTAGCATGGACTTTGAAAACAGATCAAACCATATACATCGATGATACTGCCCGTATTTTGGCATGACTGTATGAAAAGAATTATTTTGAGCAGGTCGCATTCTTGACTACTTTACAAGAAAATGAAGTTAATTTTATTGGGGTTAATGTAACTTACTTAAAAATATACATGAAATCATTCGGCATCGTTTAATCTTCTCATGATATGCTAAGGTCCTAACGGGTCTTAATGGGCAAAAGGAGTCTAGATTCTAATATGTGAGAGTCACCGTTAGCCATGTACCCTTGAATACTTCTGTTAAACAGTAGTTCTGAATGTCCTTAGTGTGATCTGATACCCCCCCCCCCATGAATGCCATGCATCTGAAATACTTGCAATAAGCAATGAAGAAATGTTTAGTAAGCAAATAAATTTCTGTCTAACAGCAATATAATTCTGAATTAAACAATATTATTGGCATTAGAAACAGTCTCTGATTATGAAGATAGAATGCACTGCAATCATGCACCCAATTCAAAGTCAAAAGGATGATAACGCTTTAACTCTGTATGCTAATTTCCAGTAAGTATAGCTTTTTCCATTATACCGAATGCGTATCCATTTCGTCATCACGGATGTTTGTAAAACTATCACTGTGATTTTAATTTGCTGCACACATCAATTCGAAATCATGCTATCCACTATCATTAATAATCGAACGTTTGTAGTTTTGAGATGTTCTTATTTCTCTCGTATCAACTTAATAGGTCATTTTTCATAGGTTGTAAGCGTGAGTAGTGAAGGGGGTAGGATTAGCCTCAATGGGAATTAGCATTAAAAACACCCTTGGGTCAGATTAGCCTCAATGGAAATTTAACATGGAGAAAAATCGTGGGTAGGATTAGCCTCAAGGGAAATTAACATGGAGAAAATTGTGGGTCAGATTAGCCTCAAGGGAAATTTAACATGAAGAAAAATCGTGGGTCTGATTAGCGTCAAGGGAAATTAACATGGAATTTTTTTTTTTAAAAAAAGGGGGTAGGCAATAGAAAGGCTATCTCTTTTCGAGATATATGGCTGGCCCTGAAAAGGGCCTTTGGGTTTTCTTCTTCTAATTTCTTCTTTTCCTCCACCAACTTCTTATTTTATCTCCAACACTCTTTCTTTTCTTTTTTTTCTCCTCCTCTACTTTCTTCTCTTCCTCCTCTTCTTTCTTCCTCTTCTCATTTTCTTCTTCTTTTTCAATTTTTTCGTTCCATGTTCTTATTCTTATCTTTTCATCTTCATCCTCCTTCTCCTCCTTTATTTCCTTCATCACACCACTAATCTTGTCCTTTGCTTTTCTTAAGTTGTTAATTTCCATCTTTACACGATGGGGACTATAGGAATAATGGTCTTCAACGAGTCTTATTAGCATCTGTTCCATTATTCCTAAGTTGTCTAAAACGTCTTGTAAGGTTTGTATTTTGTCCATTTGGTTTGACGCCATCTTCTTTTTATTCTTTGCAGAATGGTTTGAACAACGAACACTGTGGGTTCTTATAGTGAAAGCGCGAACGTGAAGGAAAACATCCCCTAAAAACATTAAATTGATCTTACCTAGATCATGAGCCAACAACGCGCGGACGTGAAGGAAAACATCCCCCTACTTTTTTCATTTCATATAATATAACCCAAACTATACTCTCCACATTTGCTAAGAAACAATAAAGAAACCCATAATCTACTATTCCCACAAACATACCTTTACTCTTACTAACACTAACACACCAACACATACCCTCACATTTTTAAAAAAAGAGTTAGTGTTTATATTCACACTACTCTACCTACACGCATTGGCAAATTAATAGTTATTTCTTTTCTAGAGTATTGGGTAGCCCTGAAAAGGGCTGTTTTTTTGAACTCCTGATGCACCTATCTAATGGTCGCACCTTCCTGGCCTGGCGCCACACACGCATCTTCTTCCCCAGTCTTCTTTCACCTTTCTTCTGGGGAGCGCAGAGGGAGGATGATTCGCTTCAACACCCCAATCCTCTGTCTCGGGAATATTGAACGACATCCTCTCTTCTCTTTTCTTTTCCTCTTCTTCCCTCTCTCTTCTCTCCTCCTCTTCCTTCTTTACTCTTGCTTCTTCTACTATAGCCTCCGCTGATAGTTCGTTTACTATGCGCCTGGCATATTCCAGGTGCATCTGGAGTTCTAACAGTTTCACTATTCTGCTATTCATTCTTCTGGCTGTGTTGATCAATCAACAAGGGTAGCTAGACTGCCCAGCTAGTTTCAATTTATAGTGAAAGCGCGGACGTGATGGAAAACATCCCCCTAATAACATAAAATTGATCTTACCTAGATCATGACCAAAAAAAACAACAACGCGCGGACCTAAAAGAAACACTCACTCACTTTTTTATGCTACCCATCACTATTTTAAAATTTTTTATAAATCACTTCAATAGACTATCCACATACGCAAGGCAATCCAATTTAACCCCTAATATACACCTCAAACAGCCCGAAAAAACAAACATCATTTTAATCTACTATCCACACCAACCTACTTTATCACTTACAAACACAAACACACAAACACACAAACACATACCCTCACATTTTTTTAAGAAATAGTTAGTGTTTATTTTGACACTACTCTACCTACACACATTGGCAAATTGATCGTTATTTCTTTTCTAGAGTATTGGGTAGCCCTGAAAAGGGCTGTTTTTTTTGTTTTGCTATGGCATTCTGTTTTAGTTTCTAAGAATGCGATGTCCTCTGAGGATAGACTTTCTGGCGATAGGTCTGCTTCTTCGGAAAGAGAAGAAGAACTCTTTGGTGTCGATACGACAATCGACAAAGCCTCTGTCAGCTTCAGGTTGCTGCTGCTGCTGCTGCTGCTGTTGCTGTTGTTGCTGCTGTTGCTGCTGTCTCTGAAGTCTGTACTTCTCTGTCCATTCTTCTTTTTCCCTGTTCATTTCTTCTCTGAAGAGCTCTTCTATCAGGTCTTCAGTGACTTTTAACATTCTCACATTCTCTATTTCTTCTGGCTTCGGTATCAGACTGTGTCTGACCCTATGCAAATTCACGTAGGCTTCGTTGAGCTTAGCTAGTTTGGAGCACATCTTCTTAGGAGGATGAGTCGACAATGGATGGTTAGACTGGAAACAACCCCGGTTCTTAAAGTCAAAGCGCGGACGTGAAGGAAAACATCCCCCACACGGTTTTCGAGTCGCAACGTTCAGTGAGTGTCATGAGAGGGATAGTAAGAAATGAAAGAGCATCAATCCAACATTCTTCTAGCTAAACAAACCACAAAAGCATTTTTTGTTTTCAAAACACAACATTTTTTATTCAAAAATAACTTAACACTAAAGAACAACTCTAACATTTTTAACAATAATCCAACACTATAACATCAAACAATTTTTTTCAAATCACAAACATTTTTTTTCTCAATGCACAATCTACTTTAAACAGGGCTGACAACGTTGTGAATGAAATTGTGATTTCCACTGTTGGAAATCATTAGGCCATTGATGGACACTACGTTTCCTAGCTTGAGACAAAAGATAAGCATAATGGTCACAAAACCATCGATCTACTTTCACATCGTTTCTAGCAGAAGAACGAGGATCAAAATGAGTCACTAAATGTTCTAAGGAATAGCCCAGGCTGCGATGATGCAGAAAATACACGCAGTACTGTCCACACACCAAGGAATCTGTGCCTTGTAATTTCACATTATTGAATCGGGCGGTTTGAGCATTTCTTCTCATAAAGTCGATGATATCGTCTTCCAAAGGGGGCAATCCGTACGAATCGAAATATTCCACACATCCTTCTTGAGGAAAGTAGACGGCTACCCAGTGGGTTCCTGGGAGATGACTGTCGTCCGTGTTGATCACGTAAGCTTGATGGTCTTTAGGTTTGCGATGAGGGAGTTCATCTTTAGCACAGACGACAGGATTCCAAGAAGCCGTATACGAACTGTGGTTCAAAAGGTAATAAAGTTCCCAGGTATCCATTGATTTGTTTTCTTCTTCACAGGTAATAATAAGTCGTCAATTCGATCCTGACTTTTTGCTTGAAAATGTCTGACGAATAAACGGTTATTCGTTCTGTTTCCTCACTCTGATTCAGGAGAGCTTCGATACGATGGATCTCTTGAGTGGTTAATGGTGGACAAGAATGTTCACGCAAGTCTTTATACCACTGGTGCAACACGTCTTTGTTCGAGATGAGGCTCCAAGCTTCGTCCAGAAACTCGTCCAATTTTTCTTCTTGACTTAACATCAGGCATTTATCGTGTTGAATTTGACTGGGATGATCGTTTTGACATCCATAGCAATTTTTCTTGATCAATTCCGTCATTTTGTCGACCAAGTGTTTGGCAAAACAGGAGACTAAATGGGCTTCTTGTTCTGGCCATCTCGATTTCATTACGATCACTTCTTCTTTTTCCACGGTCTCCTTACATTCCATCTCCAAAGTTTCTCCACTAGGTAAAGAGGGATAACAGTCTTCCATGGTTTCTAGTAATCTAGAATGACTTCTCTCAAACTGTTGATTTCTATCGTATTGTCGAATTCTGCATACAGGATGACGTTCACCGTGTTTTCTGCGGGTAGTGGACTCGCAAACTGAATTTCCACACGAATCTGGCCAGATTTTATAGGGTGGAAATGTCCCTCGTCGCTGCCTTGGTCTGGAGTGAAATCAAAAGCCCACAAAGCATAGCCTCCTGCATAATCCTCGTACGTAATACCGTGACTGGTGTTGGTTCCTAACTGTCCCGTGGCTTCGTACAGGGACAAGTACGATCTCAAGTAATTCTTCTCGGGCTCAAATTTAGGCTCGAAAGGTCGGGTACACAAGGTCTTGCCGTCGCGACTGACTTCAATCTTGGACACTTTGTAATGTTGAAACTCAAAAGGATTTTCGTGGTAGGCTCCGTTGAAGGCTGAATTCTTGACGATACCAACAATCAAACGTTTGGGTAACTGTCCTTGGAACAGATGATCTTCGATCATGGATCGCTGTCCAGCAGGAATGGTGAAGGTTTTCACTTCCACGCGTCGTATGGGATACTTGGCGGTCGTTCTGCTCAACGTCTGACTGATGTCGTTTCCCACTTTAGGTAACACTTCCACACGACGCACGTAGAGTCTGTCTTCTTGGATGACGGTTTTGTAAGTGGCCTCACGAGCAGCCATCAAATGGAAAGTGGCATTGCTACGATTTAGTCTCAGGCGGACATTCACCCCGTTCAACAAATACTTTTCTTGCAACCACATGTCCAAATGCAAGCGATCCATCAGTTCTAAACTACGACTTCCAGCAATTTTCGCTCGCCGGTCTACAAATCCCTTTGAATGTGAAGCATCCGCAGCAAGTGTAATGCTGTTGAACTTAGTCGCCTGGTCAGGTTTCCATACCACGCAAGCATCTAGATGAGTATTCTTGGCGTTTATTCCATACGTCAAGAGATTTTCCAGGTACGCTCGATAAGGGTAAGTATCCATGCTGCTGCTGACTAGTTTGTTATTCAAGGACAAGTCCACTTCGCTAAACAAGGAATGCATGAAATTGTTGACGGGAGCTACTGCATCATCATCGCCTAGGATAGTGTTGGGTGGTTCGATCACTTGCACTTTCAAGTACAAGTAACTGCTATTCAGATCGATGTAATCTTCGGGCTGTCCTTTGATTTCGAACTCGATGGGAGCGGAATCGGTCAATGAGGAGACGGGATGAAATTCCACCCACTGGGATTCTTGCATGGTCATCATGGTGGGGGGCATGGCAAACAGATCCAGTTCCGTCTTGGAACAAGCGCAAGACTCTCGGTGCATCATTTTTTTGTTGCTGTGTTTCAATAATCGAAAACGTCTAAGTCTCGAACCGTTCTTCTTTTCTTGGCCTTTCTCGCTTGAAGTCTGGTGAAAGGGTATTTTCTTCGTCGTCTCTTTCTACCTTGTCCTTGCTGAATGCCTGACTCGGTAGCGTGCAGGGCATTTATAGGTGTCTCTCGTCGGCCTAAAATGTCTTTGCCCGTTTGCAGCAAGACATTTTTGCCTGCCCTCATGAAGGCTTCTTTAGGGTTTTGTTTGTCGATGATGACATTTTGGAGAAATTCTTTGCCTTGCGTCAGTGCCGCATCTTTCAAGGCGTGCAATCCGCGTGTCACCATCGGTTTCAACACCGGGGCCACCGAACGAAAGGCCGATTTTAACATATCTCCTAAACCGTGTCCTCGCTGTCGTGCCACCCCTTGGTACACTGGATACATGACTTACTTACGAGTCGTGAGAGAACCGTTTTCGAAAATGGAGTTTCACCGTGACTTTTCCTTTGGTGAATGGAATATTTTGTCCCAAATCTCCTTTTATAGTAATGTTGACCGTGTCCAAATACGACTTGCTGACCGGCAAATAGTGAGGATGGACAAATTCGCGGTGGACGTGGTAAGTGTTTCCACCTTCCTCGTCAGCGTTTGCGGCAGAATCGACGTTGAAAGGAATGACACGCAGTAACGGCACGGAGGTGTGTCCCACCACGTTGTACTCCACCACATCGGAGTACACGAACATCAAATTCAGTCCTTGGTTCAGTTCTACCGGGAAACGAAAATACTTGGCAAAATTCTCGTTGTCAGAAATGACTAGTAATTCGCCTTTTTCTTTTTCTACTTTCTTCCTCATCTCCATGTCACCGCCCAACATGTCAAACAATTCATGACAAAAATAGAAAGACATGATTTTATTCCCCTCAGGAAATTTCATCAGGAAGCGACGAGCTGTTTTGTGGTACTCTAGGGTGACACTTTTTTTGGTAATTTCCAAAGCTTTCAGAAACACACCATTAAACCTGGTGGCTATGGTGTTGACCAAATGTTGACCACTAAAATAATAACCTGGGGGAATGAACAACTGATAGTCGGTCCACTTTGGATTTTCTTTATTAGGTTTTTTATGGGGATATTTGCTATGGGTATCCATCCACTGTTGCACTTGCTCGTCATGAACTTGCACCGTAAAAAAATTTTGATTGGCAATGACATTGTGGACTTGGGTCGGGTGAATCATTTCTACCAAAGCCACTTCCCAATGGGCTTCGTGATCTAAGGGGATGGCTTGAGGTAATTTGGCCGTGTAACAGCACAATGTGTTATTGGGAAACACCTCCATGGAACTGTCACTGGGTAAGGTCAAGTAAAATTGGTTTTGGTGACTCATAATTCCAGAGTTCTGTGGCTGTCCGAGGGGATATTACTGGACGTCAGAGGCGTGTCTCCGCCCAAAATGGGGTTCTGATTGTGGTTGGACTGGTGACTGACACTGGCACTGGACACAAGGTTCCCGTTCGAGGAGAATTTCAGGGAGGGATTAGGAAGCAGGTAACCGATGCAACTGCTCAATAAAATGGTCCACAATTGTTTGTCTCCTTGTTGCAAACTCAAATTGGCGATGGCTGCCCCGATGACACAATACACCACGAAGATTTGGCAGAAAAAGACGAAATGCGTTTTAGGCACACGTTCTCCACACCACACCCACAAGGGTTGTTTTTGTAAATCTTGCACAGAAGAACTAGGGGAAGAAGGAGTGGTCGACGTAGCTGCGTCTGCTGTGTGAAAGGGCATGATGGTCACTTCTTCTTTTTATAGTCGATGACTTGCGAAGCGTCGATCCAAGAATCGAAACTGGGTGGATATCCTTTCCAACGTACTTTGACTTCTTTGACACGTCGTTTGCCCACTTTACGGGTTCTGCGTTCGAGAATGCTTTCGATGTCGTACACGTCGTCTTCTTTTTTGGTGACACGTTGTAACTCGGGCAAATAAAACGTTCCTTTGAGTACTTCTCCGTTCATGTCTTCCAATTTATAGACGGTAGGATGACGGCCATGCACTCGTCCAGTGACGCGAAACAATTCGGTCGTCCAGTTAGGTAAGTAACCTTTGTCGAAAGTGCGTTTGGTTTTGCCAATGCGCACCCAATCTCCTACGGCCAACTCTCCACTTTTCTTGGGGACAGCCCTCGTCGGGGACGTACCAAACAGACGCTCAAACACCAACACTTCGTTCTCGGGAGTCACGTCTTGCGGGGCACGTCCGATGCTTCGATGGTAAGATTGGTTGTACGCTTGCACCAGGTGCGGTAAGATGTCGATGTACTTCAGAGTGTGGTGATGCGTAAAATATTTCCACATGCGTTCTTTCAAAGTGCGTTGAAAACGTTCCACGATGCTGGCTTTGGTTTCGGGATTCTCGGTGGTAAAAAAATGAATGTCACGTTTCTTTAATTCTTTTTGGAAAGCTTGGTTCAGAAATTCGGTGCCTTTGTCCGTTTGCCATCGAAGAGGGTGACGACCGCTTTGTTTCAACACCCGTTGCAGGGCTCGCACTAACTCGCTGCTGGATTTGGAAGTCAAGGGCACGACCCAGGCAAATTTGGAAAAGACGTCGATGACACAAAACAAATATTTGTAGCCACGATTGTAGCTGGCCAAATGAGAGACATCGGCTAAATCGGCTTGCCATTGATGATCGATGCCTTCCACTCGGGTGCGACTTCTGGCAAACTTGCGTCGAATGGGTTTGTGTAAAGTGTAGGTAGCTTGTTCTTGTAACCATCGTTGCACTTGAGGTAAACGGAGACTTTTCAGTCGCGTTTTGGCAGCACGATACAATTTTTGAACTCCTGCGTAACCTGCAGGATGCGAGGGATCGTAGTAAATGCTGACTAAGACTTTTTCCATTTTTTGTGTGTTAATAAGTCACCCACTCTTCGGTGATGCTACTTTGGGTGGGACGAAAGGGTGGTTTGGAAACGGATTTACGTGTCCGATGGGCTACGGGAGTAGAAGTCGAAGGTAGTGGTGGTGGAGGTGGAGGTGGCAATGGAATGGCTTTGGTTTTCTTTTCTTTTTTCACTTCTGGTTTCCCTTCTTTCTTTTTCACTTCTGTCGAAGGAGGCGTGGACATCATCTTTTTAACCCAAGCTTTCATTTCTTCTCGTTTGGGTTTTGGGGGACGGGGTCAACAAGGATGCTGCAATCTTACTCGAAATGGGAGCTGCTGACGGTGTTTGAAACACTTCGCGCATCTCTTCTTCCTCAGGTCTTTGTGGGGTAGCATCTCTGGTGACCCTTGGGGATGGCAGTGGTGGTGGTAATGATGATGGTGCTGGACTTTTCATCAAGGTCTTAAAATCTTTCAGAGTGGGTAGAGCTGTTTCGTCTAAAGCTTTCTGGTGAAAGAGTTGCAGTCGTTGCAAGAGTTGACCGTACTTTTGCGATTTTTCTGTTTCGGACAAATCTTGGCGATCCATCAAGGACTGCAATTCGTGTTGTAACTGGGACATCTCGCTCAAATTGGGATTGGGAGGTAAATGCGGGGTGCGTTGTTCTTGCCACCGATGGTATTCCATCCATCGTTTGTAAGGCACTAAAGCTAGTTTTCGTCCTTCCATGGGGTTGTCAGGGGTCAATTCTGAGATCTTGGGACTTCCGAGGGCCTTTTTATCTTGCTCCCACCAGTCCTCCCAACATGGTTCCCAAGACTCCTTTCAGTATGGGGCCTAACAAGAGAGGTAAAATGCCTCCACGTTGGACCAACATCTTCTTTTTTTGACGAATGGGAATTTTCTTTTGAACCATTTTCCGAAGAACGTGACGATGTTTGCCTAAGCATTGTTTCTGGTGTTTGGACAAAGGGATCGTGCCTTTCAAAACGTTCAAACAACATTCGCACACGGTATCGATGACCTCTTTGGAGGCCGTTTGAATGAGTTTTTTTCGTAGGGGTGGAGAAGCTTTGGACAGGACAGATAACAGGTCCCCATGTTTGGCTAAACGTGGTGGCAGTCCTTTCCTTTTCTTTCCTTGGGGTTTTCTGGAGGGTGACATCTTTGAGTCTTTAGGAGCAGCTAAAAAACACTGATACCCTACTCGGTCACAGGCCTTTTTTATACTGGAACGCGTCGCCACTGATTGTCTTTACGGCGTATTAGTTTGAGGACAGGCATGACACGTCGTGCAGGGGTACGTAACGGACTAAATCGAGCCAGTTCTTGCTTGGACAAATCCAGTAAACTTTGTAACATGCCCGATCTTTCATGGACTTTGATTTTGGGAGAAGGTACTTTGTGAGCAGCAGCCACTGCCGCTAAATTGGAAGGTCCTGCCACTGGGGAAGTTCTTTTGGGGGTCATCAACGGAGAAGTTCTTGGTGTAATCAACGTCTCCAAGTACTCTTCAGTTCCTGGTGACATCAACGGAGAAGTGGACAAACGTGAGGTTGCCGGAGACGCAGTCACTGCCGTGGCAGGTCGTGGCTTGCGAGTGTAAGGTTGCGTCCTGGCCGAGGTGCCTCTCTTGCGACTAGTTTTCTTCTGTGGACTTTTCTTTTTCTGGGGACTTTTTCTCTGTTTCTTTTTCTGGGGGCTTCTTTTCTTTTTCCGGGGTGGTGGTGTCTGGTAAGAGGAGGGTCCTGCCACTGGAGAAGTTCTCCTCTTTGGGGACTTGGTCTTTTTCTTCTTGGGGCTTCGTTGGACTTTTGTCTTGGGAATAACTTTGGGGCATTAGGATCCCATCTTAAGAGTGAGCGAATGATGACCCCTCCTAGAGTACCGCTCCCTCCAGGTTTCAAAATGATTTGTTTTTTGGTTTGAGTGTCGATGCGGGGATCGGCCAGTTGGACCAAAGCGACTTTGTTTCGATCGAAAAAGCGTTTGGTTTGATGAGGAATCTGAATGATTCCTTGGAGTAATTGACGTGCCGTCACCGTGAACCATCGTAAGACTTCTTTGAGACTAGCTTCTAAGAGACGAGCTCGTGTTTGTGGATCTTTTTCTCGACTGATGCCATACAAGGCACGAATCAATTTGACGGGAAGATGCGACTGAAGGGACGTCATGTTCACACTGTGTGAGACAGACGAAAAAGGGTCTGAGGTTTTTATAGATTTTTTCATGGGGAGTGAAATGAAGTCGAGGACGGAGACGTGTACAGGACAGGCCCTCCGTCTTGGCACCAGTGGTGAAACAAGTGGGTACGAAATCGCAAATCCTCGGGAGTCGTAGGTTTCAAATCGACGAGTAAATAGGCGTGTGGCGTTTGAGTGGCATCGTCGTACGCCTGAGTTAGCCAAGGCGTTCCTAACTGTTTGGCTAAGACTTGCACTTGCGATTTATCTCGAGGGCTTTTAAACAAGACCACGTAATGCGCATTGAGACTGATGGTGCGATGGGCTTTACTTTGTTGAAACAAATTTTGGGTGATGTAAACGACACTGGCATTACGGTGATGCCCTTTGCGCGTGAACCACAGTTTAATTTCTTCTTCGTCTTCTCCTAACATGTCGTCGAAAATGACCAAATGGGTTTGACGGGAGTCAGAGACGATGCCGTCGTCTTCTTTAGGAATGCCTTCCACAAACACGATGGAATCGCCTTGACTTTCTCGCAAGAGGCTGTACGCCGATTGCCACTCTTTGTAACACCACACGATCCGTTGAGGGGGTCGATCGATCAAATGATGTTTATGTTCGATCAAACGTTTGACGAATTCGGTTTTGCCAGAACCGCTAGGTCCAGCAATGAGCATGTTAAAGGGATGGCGAAGATACAAAGCCTCCCAACTGGCACGATCTAAGTGTTCGTCGATGACTTTGACAGTAGAGGAAGAGGGAGCAGAGACAGCAGAGGTAGCCATGGTGTGAGAAATGTCACTTGTGACACGAAAACAAACAAGACAAGAGTTTATATACTTTTTCAGAACACGTTTATTGAATGTTTTTTTTCAAACATGAATACGAAAGACAAAAATACATAAAAGCCAAAGGCTTAAGTACAAGGATAAAAGGCACATGATAACGATGAACGTGGAATAAAAACAAGTGTCTGTACAACAACCACATGTTTTGGGTAATGTTCTAACCAGTTCTATAGTAGGGGGTAAGGTCACACAAGTGTCCTCCCGAAAGGGTCTTTCAGGTCTGTCCACGACAGTCCTGTCCTGGGTGACGGGTTCTTCTGGCACCGTCACTAACACGGGTTGAAAAGTAACTTTTTTCCTTGAACAACTCTCGTGCATACTGGGCCACTTCTTGGGTCCAAGCCTCAAAACCCCATTCTTTCCAGGCACGGACATCTGTCCAATGGGGATGTAAGTCACAAGCTACACACACATCGTCATACACGTCTTGGGTAGCTAAAAGTTGACGAATCTTTTTTTCCTGTTGAGGTCGAGAAGTATCCAGATGAAAACGCAAGGCTTTGAGCAAAAGGAGTTTTTCGTGACCATTTAAGGCCATGGAGGTGGTAAATACTGATCGTAAAGAGTCCACAAAGAATCGGCTGGTAAACGAAATCCCAAAAAACAAGTCACTAAGACACACACCACTTGTCGTCCCAAATTGAATGGATACAGTTGTTGTAATAATTGATGGTAATGATCCACGGTTTGAATATGGTCATTGAGTTCCTTCCACGGAATCTGTTGGATGACATACGACATAAGTCGTGGCATAACAGCCTGTTTTTATAGTCTCTTTGTTTCGAAAAGAATACACGTACTTTCTAGCCAGAGATCTTCGTTCTCCAGTTGGGAATGTAAATCTTGCATACTGTAACCGAAACGTCAGAGTTCGTTTAGAAGTTTCCTCTTCCGCTAAGTAGATTCCACGTAACAAATGTTGGTAATCCTTTACCTTGTCTTCCTCAATGGGTTGCTCTAGGTGAATCTCGAAGTAACCAAAATGATCAACACGTGAATCATCGGGGGCCTGGAAGTATTGAACAAGGTCTGACCACTGAAACAATTTCTGACGAATCAGTTCTCTTATACCATTCAGGTACCAGTGGTTAAAGATCTGGTGACGTAACGGATGCAGTTGTTCTTTATGTTTCACTTGTATTTTCACCAGCTCTCGGTAAATGCGTTCTCTCAACTCCACAGGCAAAGCACGAATGTTCTCTAGCAAAGTATCCATGAATAGGTCATACTAAATCCTCTTTGGTCTGACACAAGAAATGTACTCTTTGCACAAACATGGTTTCACTTCAGTGTCGAATTTAAATCGTTGAGTCACTAATCTACACATTACAATTCGTTCAGAAGTTTCCTCTTTCACCAAGTTGACATTGTGTTCAAGATGTTGGTAATTCGTTAACTCTTCCTCTGGAATTCGATGCAGTACGTTTACAATGATGTAACTACAATCGTCCATACCAAACCAATCCTTTTTAAAACTAGAGGATCGTTGATCAATGTCTGTCCGATGGAACACGTTCAATTGAATCAATCCTTGTATAGCCTTCAGGTACCAGTGGTTCAAACACCGGTGACGTAACGGATGCAATTGTTCTTTACGTTTCACTTGTATTTTGACCAGCTCTCGATAAATGTGTTCTCTCAACTCCACAGGCAAAGCACGAATGTTCTCTTGTAAAGTATCCATGAACAGATTATTATGGTAAGAAGTTACTTCAATGTCTCGGTCCCACTAAGGGTAAGTAATGACAATTCGGTGACCATCGAGCATGTTCTACGTAGGCCGAATCTTGCGGTTCCCAGTGGTGAAGTGACACACCGCAACTGAAGCACTTGGCTTTATCTCCTTCGCCCAAGTAGAAAAATCCAGCTCTGGCTAATTCTTCAGGGGTCGGTCCTCCCAGATACTTTGGCCATTTTCCTTTGAACGATTGAAGACGATTTTCAAAGTCGCAGTATTCCGACAAACGCACAGGAAACGAATATTCGTCTTTCACAGGTTCGTTTCGATGAGGGTTGGGTGACATGGGTAGGAGTTTGCTCAGGGCTGGATGACATCCGTAGGGAGGTAAACGTGAAGGTGAACATTCCCCTTTAAAACGAAACCCAGTAAAATGTCCAAGAGGACGAGCAGCATCGCTTTCGCATCCCACAGGTTTGACACGCACAGCATCACTTTCCATGACAGGGGCAGTGAGAACAAAGTTCCCATGATGCTTTACGGCATCGCTCAAGTCACAACGTACAGCATCGTACCCGTCGCAAGGCTCACAATCGCACTCGTCTGCAAACTCCGTTACGCAATTACAATGGTAACCACATGGACAATCGCAGTTTCCTTCCGGACATTTTCCGTCGCAATGCATGGGTCTTATCCATCCAATATTAGTCACACTAGAGGAAGATACAACTTTTTTACAATCCCCAAACTGGAACGATGTCTCTTTCAAAGTATTCATCTTGTTCGCTCGGTCTTGGTAGTCACAATGAACTATCGATCTTGACCATAGCCCCCTTTTTATACTAGTCGCAATGCAGTCTCCAGCTTGTACATCTTTCCTTTTTTACGTTTTTTATGTCTTGTTTCGGAAGGTACCGTCTCTAAGGTACCGTCAACATTGTACCGTAGTGTAATGGGTGGAAAGGCCATAGAAAGGTAAGGGCAGTGCGGAGACCATCGAGTATGTTCCAGAATAGCTGAATCTTTATAGATACATAGATCCATTCGTAACTTCAGTCCGCAAGCGAAACACTGTACCTCGTATCCCAATCCTGACTCAGGTCCCAAGTAGACAAATCCTGTTCTAGCTAAAACATGCAAAGAAGGTAATCCTTCCCTATCCGTAGGCCATTTCTGAAACGTGTCCAATCGACGGGCACAATCACAATAGTCAGGTAAGAAGACTGGAAAATGGTAGGGTTTGAACTTGGAGTTCTCATCGGGTTTCTCACTCGATTCTTGCTGTGGCGAAGTCATCTTTCTGGTGGGTGGCTATCCTCTTACAACCAATGTTTTATACCAACGTGTCCATACGGTAAGGTGAAATGATTGGGAAGTCGAACTCGCTTCTGGTACACGATTTGATAGACTTTTTCCAAAGGTCGACTGACGATGTGGTGAGTGGGTAAACGTACAATCTTGTTCGGTTGGTAAGTGGTCACTTTAAAGTTTCCATCCTCTCCCGATTGCAAGGCTTCTTTCAATACCCCAAAGTTGACCACTCGACTGGTACGATAATTCAGAGTCAGTCCTTTCACTTTGCACGTGGTGTGCACTTCTCCTTGTTTGTCCCGGTATTCGTAGCCGTAATTTTTGGGACCGCCACTGACGAAACTTAGAATCTTGTCGTCGGGATGCTCGTCTGTCCAGGCTCCTAAACGGTCTCCTTCGATGTTAGGGTGATGTTGAATCGGGTGATGGATGTAAATGCAACTGTCCGTGTCAAAGTACAGGACGCGTTCTTCTAACAGTTCTAAAGCTTCGTACAATTTTAAGCGAGCATGGGCTGTCACGTAAGCCGCAATGATGACGTTTCCAAAAGGGTCGTCTTGTACAAAGTCCAGATCTTCTTCGTAATTGACCAAGATCAAATTCTCTCGAACGACGTCCACGTGTTTCATGTATTTGGTTTTGTCGTGAATCATCTGGAAGTAGCGGGAAGGTTCTGTCAAATATTCCGTCTTGGGTAAACACGGTCGTTGTGCCATTTTACCCCACAAGCAATTTAACATCACTTTGGCAAACGATCGCCTGCCTTCGTTTTTCTCGATGTGGTCTAAAGTGATGCCTTCTTGTTCGTAGTATTTCTCTTTGAATTGTATTTGGTCTTCGGGAGTGTGACACCAGGAAGGATAGCCGCTGGCTTCTTGCTTCAGTTTCAAAAAGGCATCCACGTAGTCTGCGAAAATGCCTTTCTGAGTAGGGTCACCCTTGCGGTATTGTTGTGTCTTGGGAAAGTGGCAAATTTCGTACACTTCTAACAGTTGGTATCCCATGTCCAGAGCTTTGAGCAATTCTACGCTGACCCACGTTCCCGTCAAGGCCCGTTCTTCCTCGCTGTGCTGACAAGGTTGGTCTTGGTTGCACGTTTCGGCACAAGTACGGCACAAGGGAAACATCAATTTGCCTTGACAATGGTGAGGTAAGACGGGATGGTATAGGTTCGTGGGAGGCAAAACTTTGCACTTGATCAAGCCTTCGTATTGTCGAATGTTGACCAGGTCGATGTGTTCCGTCAGCAATTGCGGGTGCCCTACAGGAAAGCGACACTATTTGCACACGTAGGGATACAGCGAACACACGTCCAAGTATTTGATTTCTTCTCCTTTCTCTTCGTCGGCTTGGTACAGCAAACAGGTGGCATTGGTCCTTCCTCCGTACAAACTATCCCTCGGGTTCAGAGGGTCCATGAACTGGTAACTTTCCACGAGGCGTTTATACTCGGGATCGGTTTTCATACGGTGATCGTACTCGTGTTCCCACATTTCCACCACTTGGTATCCTTGCTGTTCTAACTTTAGGCGCCGCTGACAAGTGTCCTGGTACAAGTCTTCCATGGTTCGTTGCAAAAACTGATTTTTAGTGCCACGGTTAGGGTAACAGACGGGACATCCGTGAAATAAGCAACCGTTAAACTCGTACACGATCTTGGGGTTTTCTAAGTCCCAGCCATCGACCGAATACGTTCCGATGGTCTTTTCGCCCCCTCCGTTGCGGGCATGCTGAATCCACTTGTCTTCCTTGTCGCACAAGTAATGTAACCAACGTAGGGCTTTGACCGAGTATTGACGTTTGACAAAGTGAGTCGTTTGAGGACTGATGACAGCCACGGTCTTTTCAGGCATGAATCGTTGTCGATACACTAAGGAACACGCTTTGGCAATGGTGCAAGCTTCTTTCAAAGGATCGACCCCTCCGTGTTCCATGAACAGTTCTCGAAATTTTCCACAGCAACGCCGTAAAATGTCCACGTCGGAACGACAATACTTTAGCATTTCTTCCTGAAAGTCGAAAGGGTCCGAGGCGTGAATCTGGTACCAAGCGTAGAAAGCTTCTCGTTGTTCGGTACGCATGTTGTCGGGGTCGTAATAGTGAGCCTCTGGTAAATGGGGTAGAACGGCGTGTTGATTGGCTTCCGTATTGAAAAAGTGTGGAAAGTACCCTTTAGCCATTTCTGTCATTCCAAACGTTTTAGGCATTCGACTCAAAGGCATGGCCAAATAGCTCATCGAATCTTTAAACTGTACTTGTCCCACTTGCATGAAAATGATTTTGGCTCCGTTCAAAGTCACTTTAGGACGCTCGGTGCCTTGTTCCGTATAGTACCTCAAAAGAAACTGTCCATCGTATCCGGAGAAATTGTGAGCCATCACCGTGGCATGACGATGACAATCTCCGTAACGTTCGATGTCCTCTTGGCTCCACGTCTTGTCGATGGGGTCTAAGACCCATTTGGCAAAATCGTCTAGCGTCTTTGGTCCCCGAAAGATTTTTTCACGTCCTCCGGGAATCTTGCTGCAGTGAGGGCAATGACTGAAGATAGGTTCTTGAATGCACTTCTCGCACGCTCGATGAGCCACGCAGAAATTAGGAATGTGAATGCCGGTCTCTTGCATGCATTCGAAATCGAAAAAGATGAAATTGCCTTTCTTCTTGTGACCGTCCTCTTTCTCTGGTGGGGGCTGGTATTTTTGCACGTAGCATTGGTGTTCCAAGTCCACGATGTGGTGACAAATGTGACATTTTTTCTTTCCTGAACATAAGTGTGCCTTGGTATTATTGGTACGTATGACTTGTTCACACGTAGGGCACAATCTCAGCAGTTGACAAGCACATTTCTTCTGTGAACCTTGTGTTTTCAGATGTTGTTGGTAACAGGTAGGGCTGACAAACGTGCGCAGACAAGTTGAACAAGGCACTGGTTCTTCGCTCAGACAGGGTGAAGAGGCCAAACATCCTGAGCATTTCGATCCACAATGCTTGTGTTGCTCTCGATTGTTATAACCATGGTCACATTTCTCACAATAATAAACATATCCCAGGAATCCAGTGATACTGGTAATGGTATCAAAATGGTCACCGTGATGATAAAGGTGAATGTATTTTCCGTCCTTAAAATCTTGCCCTCGAAACAACAGAGGTCCGCGCACTTCTTGAGGGTGCACTTTCAAGGTGTATCGTGGAGCTAGAACATCTTGCAATTTTTGCATCTCAGGAATGCCACAGGGTGTGTCTTTGGACAGGCCAGCTTGTTGCAACAGGAGTTCTGCTTCGTTTCGTTGTTTGGCTCGGTCCGATTGTCGAATAGTTTTCCAGGCTCTTTTCCATTCTACCGTGTCGTTCTTGTTGGCATAGGTTCGTCCCACCACGATGGCACGGGCTAAACACATCTGGTCTTGAGGGTTGTGAATTTGGAGGAGGCTCTTTTTGGTACTGCGAAGTTCGTTCACCAATAACACCTTATTGCGTTGTCCGGTCCCTTGAGGAGGAGAGACGTGGGTCATGTCCAGTGTGGCTTTACCATCGGTGATGTCAAACTGGTCATTAGATGTCGATGACTTTGGAAGCGGTCAATTCTGCAGGGGTGCTAAACTCGATCCAAACAGGGGATTTCAAACCGTCGTGTTGTATGGAAAGTCTCAAGCGATCGTCTTCTTTGGGTTGACATTGTCGCTTGAGTGAAGTGAGCAAAGAATCCCACACCCCAGTGATGAACACTTCTGCTTTCTCTAACGGCACTTCAGCCTTGAAATCTTTAAACTTCACCGTGTATTTGTAAGCCGTGGTTCTAAATTTTCTAGAGGAGCGCTTTTCCGTCTCTCGAATGGAATAGTACTTTTCAGGGTTGACTAAGGGTGGTGAACTTGGTTTAGAGGGTTCTGATTCTGGTTCACTCATGTCCTCTTCAAAATCACTGGCATGAATTTGTGCCAAGATTTCAGCCCTGGTACGAGGCGATAGATCACGTTTCTGCCTCTTACTTTCTTCTTCTTCTTCTTTCTTCTCGAATGAATGGGATCGTTTCATCTTGAAAGCAAAAAGTCAAATGACTCAAGTTCAAACACCATGAGCTACTTTATAGTCATAGCAGACTAGCGTATATAAAAGGGTGTGTGTCTTGTCCTTTCACTATTCATTTCACTCTCAAGCCGAGCACAACGATGGAAGAGACTAACCAAATCGAACGTTTCGTCAGAGCTTTGCGAGGGGTCATTAGAAAATTCTCTTCAGACCAGCCTACGGACTACTCTCCTTCCTTTCGAGATAAAAGTCAGGATACTTGCTATATCTGTCAGAAGAAAGGGCATTGGTCTTCAGAATGTCCAGACCGTCAAAAAAGAAAAAAAAACAGGGGATAAAAAAGACAAAAGTCAAGATACCTGTTATTATTGTAAAGAAAAAGGACATTGGTCTCCAGATTGCCCAAAAAAGAAACAAGAGGAGTCAGAAGAAAAGAAGGATTCTTCAGAAGAAGAGAGGGATTCTTCGGAAGAAGAGAGGGATTCTTCAGAGGAAGAAGAGGAAGAAAAAAGACAATTCTATTTACAAGAGGCAAAGAAACAGGAGAAGAAGAAAAGAAGAAGGGAAGAAAATGAGGAAAAGACGGTGAAAAAATTCAAAAAACAGAGAGACTAAACAAGGAGAAAGAAGAAGTCAATGAACTTTTAATTAAAGTGTTGTGTTGTGAATTGTGAATTGGATTGTAAAAAATGGATAAAAAAATAAATTAATGATATAAGGTAAGTGTCTTTGAGTTTTGATTTTAAAATAAGAACGTACACTCACGCACTCATACACAGACACGTACTATAAGGGTAAAATGGGTGGGGTTTATTTTTTGAGTTATTGGCAAATTGAAATTGTATTTCTTTTCGAGAAATGTGGGTGGCCCTGAAAAGGGCCTTTTTTCTTCATGGTGAAGGGGTGAGTTTAAGCAATCAACTTTAACTGCCTTATGCCTTTGCCACGGCCAAGGCCTACTTCTGGACTGCGTAATGTTGATGATGATGATAATGATTGGGTTGAAATCACTAAGGGTGGTACGGTAGGCTTAGTCACAGGGTTGACGTGTTTAGCTCGGGAAGGTCGTATTCTCTTCGGTCGTGATAAAGAAGTCTGATACATTTGTTTCAGACTTCTTAACTCCGCTAAAATGTCCAACAGTACCGTGACCGTTTGATTTTCACCCTCTTGTTTCTTTGCTGCTACTTCTTCTTGCTGCTGTTGCTGTTGTTTTTTTCTTACCTCTTCTTCTTGCTGTTGCTGTAGGAGAAAAGCCTGTTCCGCTTCCTTTTGTCGTTGTATAAATTTCTCCAATTCTTCTTTCTGTCTCTGTCTAAAATTCTCCACTTGCGGTAATGAAGAAGGTAACGAAGGTTCCGGAACAAATTCTTGCGAGGAGAGAAAATCCACAAAATCCCAATTCACCTCTTCTGAAAGTAAGTCCGAGTTCCCTTGTGCAGTCTCCCCTACTGGTGCACCCCATTGGACCGTTTTCTGAGTTTCCGTCATGTTGAATCACTGTCGCATAGATTGATTGCACACAAGCGTTAGCGAATCTATATTGACTACGTGACGTCACAGACTACTCTCTTCGGATTGGATGCGGGCTAACTGAATTTCGTAACGCGTGTTCGGATTGGTGAATGAACTCAATCCGTTTCAATCCTACCTCTGCCTATAAATAAGCGCCGTTCACTGCATTGATTCACCTGTTCTCGTCGCTTCAAGATGTGGACCACAGTTGAGTCATCCACCCTTGTGTCTTCCATGATGTTTCGGACAGACTTGCTCATGTATGTCCGATCGAAGTGGACCGTTGTCCACAGGACAAACACCAGCCTGTGGATACGTAGGATCTACGTTGAAAGACAAGGATGCCTGAAAAGAGTGCTGATTTACGGACCAACAGTGAGACGTAGCCTAAGGACAAGAAGAAGACCAATGCGGTGCCCTTTATGTTAATGAATACATTAACATAAACCCAAAGGCCCTTTTCAGGGCCAGCCATATATCTCGAAAAGAGATAGCCTTTCTATTGCCTACCCCCTTTTTTTTAAAAAAAAAATTCCATGTTAATTTCCCTTGACGCTAATCAGACCCACGATTTTTCTTCATGTTAAATTTCCCTTGAGGCTAATCTGACCCACAATTTTCTCCATGTTAATTTCCCTTGAGGCTAATCCTACCCACGATTTTTCTCCATGTTAAATTTCCATTGAGGCTAATCTGACCCAAGGGTGTTTTTAATGCTAATTCCCATTGAGGCTAATCCTATCCCCTTCACTACTAGCGTGTCGCTTTCTCTGTCTCCGCGAAACTAATCCCACCCGTATGGACGGTTTTTCCACAAAACACATCTCTTCTTCTGGGAATGTGGGTCTTCGTCACGTTGATGTTTACATGGGAATGTGACGTTGATGTTTACAGGAGATCGTCAGTAAAAACACTCCGTTTATTTCGAATATGAATACCTTATTCTTGTACGCTATTTGCAAACTCAAAAACACCGTCGACGCTTTCCAAAATCAGAAACTTTTATTTGGATTCTCTATATGTATCCAAATGTTTGACAGTACAATTTGGGTCAGAAAACTGGCTTTTACATAGACTACATTTCCCTCAAATTTTTCTATAATATTTTTATATTTCATAATATGCAGTAGTACCCCTGTAAAGCATGAGAAAAAAGTTCATAACAGTGTAAATGAAAATCTGTAAATATTAACAAAATATTGATGGAAAATCTTGTTTTTGTTATCTGAACAGTGAATCAATTGAAATCATCCGATTTTCAACGTACGTGTTTTCACAGTTTTTTTTTTTTAAAGTAGATAGAATTTAATAAAACATACAGTAAAAAGAAGAAACTAGCAACAAAATTACATTATAAAATGATCAAGCTGAGCTTAACCCTGACAAATGTAAGTAATGTTTAAAAAGGTTCCTTATCTTGATGTATCACTACGAAATACTCATCTAATCGTTGCTTTTCCATGTTTTGTGCATAATCTGTTAAACCATTATAAATTCTTTTCTGTTAAGTGTGTGTGTGTGTGTGTGTGTGTGTGTGTGTGTGTGTAAAGACAATAGAGAGAACTAAAGTATAACATATTTAGAAGAAGATTAACATTTGTGATGATATTAATAATTAGAGATCAACAGGTGTGCCGAACTTTTATGGAGTCATTCGAATAAGAGTATGTCAAATAAATTAAATGTTAAGCAGTAACCTGCCTAAAGGTACATACTCATTTACAAATTTTCACTCTTGTAAGATAGGATTAAAGGATCATGGTTGGATATCTATCGATATAAATTTTACCTGATCAGTTACAAAGTAAATTAAGTCAGAAGGACAGTATTTTAACTTTGCGAGTGGTTAGGTTACACATCGATAAATACCCAGGCATGATCATTTAATCCTATAATTCCAATAAACATTTTATCTGTTATCATATCAGCAGATTTCACCTATAAAGTGTTCACTTTTGCATAGCTCGAATTTTTCTTTCATTAATCGTTTCACTGTGACATAATACATGGTCCCGTCCCCGTTAGCCAAGAGTGATTTATTTGCATGTAATTATATTAGGTCGAGTCTCAGAGCGAGTCATGCTAGTTTTGTATGCAATTATATTAGGTCGAGTCTCAGAGCGAGTCATGCTAGTTTTGCATGTAATTATATTAGGTAGAGTCTCAGAGCGAGTCATGCTAGTTTTGTATGTAATTATATTAGGTTGAGTCTCAGAACGAGTCATGCTAGTTATATAAGGAGCTCATTATGATAATTTTTTAATTAAGAAAATGGTTGCTGCTGTTTAAACTATGTTATTTCTGTGTTAAACATTGCACTTGTGTATGACTCGTGTTGTTATAGCATTCGGTGAACTTCCTTTCTGCACATTTCGATCTTACAAAAGTCAACTAAAGTCCATTTTATTGAGATTCCTTGCTCGTTATATGACTATGACCTTTAACGGCTGCTGGAACATGTTATCGAAGCGAAATGCAATAAATTCTGAAGACTGACTTGTAAACCTGTCATATGACTTCTTCGGCTGAATGAGAGAGTATTGGAATGCAGGACGGTCTGTGCAATTACAGTGTTTAAACTTCTAATGGTCAATTTTAATCTGGGGTTTGTAAATGTTGTTTGGAAATCACAGGAGTGGATGGTAGGTGTTATTATTATTGTGGTGTAAGGCGTTGATATAGAAGAATCTTCACATAAAATTACCTGGAAACAAGGAAATATTAGTGGCCCGTAGAACTTATCGATGTGTAAAAAATTCCATCTCAGTATCACGTGACCGTTTACATCCAATCAAATTGTAGAAAACGATGTTAATTCATAAAAGTTGGAATTACTTATCTTTATTAAATGGACAATGACTCATATAATTCAGTGCATTTACTTTCGAATGAGACTAAACAAACTTTTCAAGGTTCTTCTCATCTGTACTGCAGTGTATACTTACAATAACTAATGAGTAATGACACGAAATGCTCGTCGCGTCACTGAACCACATTATTTAGACTTATAGGATAAACAAAGCAATAAAAGCGATGAATATAACACCAACACTAGCACTGACATGCATTACAACATCAGTACCAATAATAGTAAGATAAACACTATCATTACCATCCCATCAGGGCTGATACAAAAATGATTATTCATACTTACTCAAACGCAATAATAATAATAATAATAATAATAATAATAATAATAATACATTGATTTAACCTCAGAGTTCAAAAGGGTGCGTTTCAAATAAGTATATTTTATTGATATACATATCAATTAATCGGGACAAAAATTTGGTTTTGAAATGTCAGAATAATCATATCAGACAGCCTATCTTGAAAGTGTGTTGTGATGTGATTTGATCTGGATTTTTAACGTAGCTTTAACAATTGTTCAGTCACATCGCTATGATGTCTGCAGTGTGGCAGTTTATAGTGATGTCTAGCACTGGGGCATCATGCCGCAGACATGTAGCATGATGTCCCACCCAGTCACATTATCCTAACATCAGGTCAACCAGTCCTAACACTAACCTCTTAATGCTGAGCGCCAAGCTTTCAGCTTTCAGCTTTCTTGAAAGTAGTATAATAAATACGAGAAAATCTTATTGTGGTTTAAGGTTATTCATTACAACGAATCTCAAAGTGAAATGGTATTTCAAATGAGTGATTCAAAACACTCTAAACACTCGAAGTTAATAATTGATAACTTTGATGTAAAGGTTAATTTTAACGTTGAAATGATAAAATTTACCGTAGTTCTAATACTACTGTCGATTCATACTTGTTGCAATAACGATATTTAATTAGCGTTACTGCAACTGCACTTATGTATCGTTGCAACGATATTGAGATTCAGGTGCGATAGTCTATGCACTTGTTCTTGCGGCATATTTGATTGCTGAAATAGTAATGTCACATTTGTAACGGCAATTTTTATTGTTGCATCAAGAAACATACATTTACTGTTGCAATAGTAATTTCATAGCGGTAACGGTAAATTTCATGAACGCAATTGTAAAATAAACGTTGTTATGTATGTCTATACATATCTATACTGTGTGTTTATTTTTTGTCATGAGTATAGATTGTAATGATTATTGGCACACGATGAAGCCGGTTTGGGTCTGGATTAGTGAAGACACCCAAAGCAACTGCGTTAATAAGATGTTTATTTATAAACGCAAATTAAATATTAACAAATCTGACGCCATTATAAACAAAAAGATAAGGAAAATTATAAAGTTCCTAACATGGAACTATCAACAACAAGTAACTCAACGAGAAAACTCAAACATGAATTTAACGAATGGAATTTTAAATAAACGCGAATTTCTTCCTATCACCGATCAACAAATAAAAGTATATGATCTACACCCCAGTATAAACAAGGTCTTATTAAGCACCAAGGGATATAGGGATATGTATGAATTTATGAATTTAGCCTCGATTTTCTTACACATGCAATAGTATGCACACCGTTTCAATCATTATATCTCAGATAGTTTTGAAGACAAAATCCACTAATTATTGTAACTACTGTACTACTTTTAGTTAGTCGGAATACTTCAGTTTTATGTTGTTTATCGTGATACGTTCCAGCAATTTGGTTGTCGTAACAAATCTGGTTTCGCCAATAGGATCAGTCCAAATTACATTTAAGAAGATACCCCCCCCCATACGTTTCAAGGACCTTATATAATAATGATCGTTACCACTCGAAATATATTCATGTTTTTGCATAAAGACTTTACTATTGGCGACGTAGACAGTGCATATAACAAAGTTTTGATCCAGCACAGAACAATAAAATCATAGATACAAAGATGCATATCGATGCCATCAACATCAGGTTATTTGTATTTGATAGTATTTCCTAGCATATTTAATCTAATTCTGTATTACGTACCCGAAAACACAATAGCTAACGTATCTCTTATTCATACGATGATCGTTAGTTTTCCTTACCCAGAAAATACCATAATACTCCTCCCTCTGTGTTGTCAAACGTTTCTGATGTGTGTTGTTGAAGCATTTCATGTAAAAAAAAATTAGGTGATAGCTGAACTCTTGTAGACGGGAGTAAAACTCTTAAATAAAATAATTTTGTTAACTGACTAATGTTTTACTGGCAATAGGATTGAGGGAAGGGGAAGACCGATTTTTTATATAAAAAAAAGTGTGATCATTCACGATTGACACAATACCCTTGAAAATCCGCAATAAGTTAATGACCAATATAATTGGAAGAGAATTCATCTGGACTTACACAGATGAAAACAATAAATATTACAAATATAGCACTCTTTATTTTCTGTCATAATACGATAATATTGCTGGAGTTTTTATTTTCTTACGGACTGCGATGTCTCTTTAAGGGTCATGCCCCTCGAGTCTGTGATGTTTTCAAGCCAGTCATTGGGTTTGCGTCCTTTATTCCTTTTGCCACATACAGATCCTTGTATATTGGTAATGGTGATTCCTGATGATCGTGTGATCGGTCAGACTAGCGTAGATTTCTCTATATCGCAATACTTATTGAAGATAGTCATTGTCACCAGTGATTGTTTGCACTGCGGTCGGTGCAACGGATGACTAAGATTTATCCTTAGCACCATTTTTCATGGGTTCTAATATTTCTTTTAGTGTCTCTATGTAAAGTACATGTTGTACAGCCGTATTGAAACTAATAGTGTCGGTACCCTGAGTAGTCAGACTTTGTTTTTGGTAATAATGCTTTTGTTCCTAAACAACCGTTTCAACTTGTGAGGGGGACAGCTGGATTTACTTCTATTGATACTGGATTTATTTTTACAATTGAAACCCCTTCGTTTGCAATGGTTTATTCAAAGTAATTTAAGGTGTGTACTACAGACAGTTTCTGGTCTTTAAATGAGATCTTTTAATGTATGACGACTGATTTATTCATTGACCACGGCCTTTGGTTTGCTACTATATCCGTGCCAAATATTTAGGATGCGCTGTTTAAGGTGACTGTCAGAACTTCTAACACAGTGTCTGAGCTATGAAGTCCATCTATGATTCTATGTCATCAGCGAAATGGAGTATCGTAAAAACATGTTCTCCCAACAGTGACAATTCTTTCCTAGTATTCTGTGGTCTCTGCCATGATGCTGTTGAAGAGATTGTTTAGCTGCGTAGAGAAGAGTATGCAGCCTTGAGGTACGTCTTCTGTAATTGTGAACCACTCCCCAACTGTATCATTACAAAGACTGTACTCATTAAGAATCTGTAACGTTCTTGGGTGGTGTTTCTGAGTTTGTTCCTTATACTGAACTTTCCTTTGCTATTTCAAAGCGCCTCATACCTCACTTTGATCCAAAGCTATCGTAAAGTCTACGTACACATGTAAAAGTCAAAGTTAATGCTGGACATATTTTTCGCTAATCATGTGTAGTATTCTCCTGCCTACGCCCACCCAGTAATTATTGTTAATTGTATTGACTCCCTATGTTCTGATTTCAGTCTGTTCAGAGGTACTACCAACATTACCTTACAGAGACGATGGCATATTCGACTGATGATTAGATAGTTAGAGCAAAGTTAGATTTATGATGATGGATTGAACCCATGGCTTTATCAATTTTCCTATCTTTCACCTCCTGATCCAATGAATCCTTCAGGAATGCTGTATATGCATGCCTGGGATACTTGATCGCTGCCTTACCCTCTTCCCTCAAGAAGTGAATTTCGGTGTCAATCAGTATACAGTAGAATACACTGGTCACACACTATGTGTAGAGGTCTGCACAGTTATCTGTCCATCTCTTCTGCATCTTGTGAAGACATTTTCCTGCCTTATGATGGATCGTTGATACACTTGGCCGTTATTTGCTTGTAGGTGTCTTTGGAAGGCTGTTTTGCTCAGTTGCGCCCAGTCTTTGTTCATTTAATTCCTGATCTGACAATTAACATGTCTCTAGTCTGCCGTTGCATGATCATTTATTCGTTGGCCTTCTTATCCTTGTCTTTTCTCTCAAACTTCATTCACAACCTAGTTGAATCTATCTTCGAGTCATTCGGCATCCTCCATTATCATTGGTGCAAACTTACCGTTATTCTTTACTTGAAATGCCTCCCTCACTTAGGTATCCTTCAACATTTTAAGGTTGTATCTGAGCCTGTATTTGGGATTTAGCAAGCTCTTCAATTCAAATGCATTAGTATTCCTTTAAAAGTATATACCGGTCCAGATTTGCTTCCTCTAAGTGTAACAAGACATGTTTCGTCACCTTTTGTCAAAGTACAAAATATAAGCCTTTTTGGAGTGAATAGATAGTATGGGCCTATTACAACATATAAGTATAAAAGGCGCATAATATAGATATCATGGGCCTATTACAGCATAGAAGTATAAAAAGGTGCATTATATAGATATCATGCGCCTATTACAGCATATAAGTATAAAAAGGAGCATAATATAGATATCATGGGCCTATTACAGCGCATAATATAGATATCATAGGCCTATTACAGCATATAAGTATAAAAGGCGCATACTATAGATATCATGGGCCTATTACAGCATATAAGTATAAAAGGGCACATAATATAGATATCGTGGGCCTATTACAGCATATAAGTATAAAAGGCGCATACTATAGATATCATGGGCCTATTACAGCATATAAGTATAAAATGGCGCATACTAAAGCTGGATGCCAGTACAAATCGTTACAAAGGAAGGATGGAAATAATCATACTATAGACGAAAATAAGTATATATGGAAAAATTTTGATGTTTGCTTTTGTGACCGGAAACATTCAAAGATGATGCAAACGGTTATCATTTGTATGTACTACTTAAATCTTGTAATCATTCTATTGGAATTTATATGTGACATATGACTGCTAAATTTCAACTGTGAGAGGAAACCGGAACGTGAATAAGACTGAACCATTGAGATCGGACTTTTTATGGACAATAAAGTAGAAAGTGTATCGCCATCTCTGTGTTACTACAAGGACACTATCTTACCTTTAGATACATTATTTGAACATGAACTATAACTCAGACTATTATATTATGTACTTAGTCATGCAAACATGATCTGTTACATTCAGTCACAAACAAAATAGTATTAGTGAGAGTATTTTCGTTTTCTCGATTTACGTAGGCTTTGATATTACGTAATGCACGTTGATCTATTACTTCCACAGGTTACAAGACCCACGTTTGAATCTTGCTTGAAACAAGTTACGTCATAATGATAGAATCACATCCTGAAGATATACAGCCAAACCGTGATACATTTTAAATAACAGACCAAGCGTACCCATTTAGTGCCATGGTCATCTTTTAACATGACATAACCAGCTTTAGGTTACATCATGTTTTAGTTTTAGGTTACATCATATTTAGTTTTAAGTTACACCATATTTAGTTTTAGGTTAAATCATATTTAGTGTTAGGTTACATCATATTTGGTGTTAGGATACATCATATTTTAGTTTTCGATTACATCATACTTAGGATAACACCCATGTTTGATTTGTTCAAATAAAATAAGAATGCTTATATACTTAAAAATCTATTATAATATTATCAATGCCTTTCTCCCAATTCCTGCCATTATGGTCCCACTTTTTCTATTAACTTTAGGAATTAAAACTGTTTTGTTATGTTGTTAGTCTAAAGTCACGACTATATGATACACATGTTTTGTGTTATTTACTCGATACTCAGCTTCCAGTGTTTTAACTGAGTGTATCATCAGTAACAAGAGCATTCATTTCCAATTAGCTATCCACCAAACTCGAATCACGAAATAATATCTCTCTAAATATCACGTAAAGATTGAATTCTACGTAGATAATTACTCATTTATTACTAACCTACATTATTATGTGTCTGTATTTTTAGACAGGAATATGCTCCGTCTTACGTTAAATTATGTCTTAACAAAGGGCTGAACTGAGTTTATGTATTCAGTATATGATTCTCATGTCGATGACATAAAAGAACAAGGTATATATCAATTACTGTTCGAACAATAATTAATGGACACGGTACTATTTTAATTACTCTGTACGAACAATAATTAATGGACACGGTACTATTTTAATTACTCTGTACGAACAATAATTAATGGATACGGTACTATTTTAATTACTGTGCAACTTTTCAATACGACGAAATAGCTATACTATATATGGATTAATAGCTTATTTAAAGTCTGTAGTGGGCTTTTAAGTCAAAGCATCGTTCTATTCTATTTAGATGCATATTAATTTGTCATTATTTTTTATTTCCTTCATTTTTTTCATTTTTGCTAAATGTCGTTTAATAAATTTTTTTTATAATGTATGACATTGCAATAGTTGTTGTTGTTGTGGGGTTTAACGCCATTTTTCAGCACGATAGGCTATACATGGCGGCCAGTATTAATGGTGGAGGAAGAACCCGGAAAACCCCGGAAAGAACCACCGACCCACGAGAAGCTACTGGCAAGCTTTCTCACATGCCCACATTGGCTGAATCTTAGACTCGAACCGCCGCAGACAGAGGTGAGATGGCAGTGATCCGTAACGAAGAGCGCTTTAGACCACTCGGCCACTCGGGGCCCCCATTGCAATAGTACAGCGCTATGTAAATTTATAATGACATGAGCTTAAAACAAGTTAAAAATAATTTTTGGGAAGTGTGGGACACAGGGTAACTTTAGACATTGCCAGTTACCCCACCCCGACTCCTCTGTCAATGTCTTAAATACTTAACTAAGTTCATCTTATACACCTGTCAAATCATCTATACCAAACCAAACTACACTCACTTAGGTAAATTTGGGTTCAGTAAGAGACACCGTAAGCTTTGTTTTGTTAACTTAGATGTCAAGTATAAATAGTAGTCCAGGAAGGTGGTGGCTTTTTCTGGGCGGTGGACTAGTGTAAACAATAACCAAGTATGGTGGGTTATTTCTCTTAATATCATAAGGAGGATATTTAAAAAACGTTAAAGACCTTGACGTTAACGTACTTAATGAGAATTTAAAAGCTATGCTTTAATGACGTCAGGTGAGGTAATATCTCAGCTGAACTATGTGTGAATAATGCTATGCCAAGAACAAAGATTTCATAAGAAAATATTTATTTTTTTAAAAAATCATTGGTTAAAAGATTGATGGATGTATCAACGGTGTTTTATTTACCACCCACCTTAACAAGTGGATGCTTTAATCTCTAGATTATTCAACACAAACAGAATAATGGAGATTTGAAAATATTTGATATTTCTCTGTACAAAGATAAGAACATCCCTTGGTCAGGGCAATGATCGATAACTCCATTAGTTGTAAGGTTTCGGACATTTGATTACACAGAGGTAAGCAGTGGAAGTTATAAATATCTATATTGCATCAGTAGGAAAAAAAGCATGTTTATATTTCAATTTATTGTGATCCATTTCCTCTAGTAGTTTCAGACACGAATCTTCTGCACAATGTGTTTACCCTTTAAATGGAAATGAAGCCAATAAATCTTGAAGAAGAAAAAAATAAATCATTGAAATCTCTTTGTTTCATTAGAAAAGAGATTCATTACTTCAAAAGATTTTGTACATCGAATATTATATAATAATAATAAAAATAATAATAATAATAATACCAATATTAAGGTTCATTTCAACAAAATTGTATATTTGATTAACGTTTTTATGTCTACCGTTTCTTTACTTGATCTATAACTCTTACCGCGGTATAGGTTTTCTGATCAACATCCTTCACCTGAACGCAAAATAATGACGGGGAAAAACAAATGACAAAAGTAACTGTTCTTATATTTTGACTTTCTCAAGTATATAGCTACAGTAGTATCGGTAATTTAAGCGTATATATATATATATATATATATATATATATATATATATATATATATATATATATATATATATATATATATATATATATATATATATATATTCTTTAAGTACTAAATACCGGATATATTACCAGAAACGTGATATTTTAACGACTACCACCAGATGGAATATATCCGGTATTAACGTAGAAAAAGAAAATGTTCTGTAGATTATATATCAGACATGATCCAGAATCGATGTTTAGAAGATGAAATCCACTCGTCGGCACAACACTCACACCCAACTCTTTTTTATATATTCACATCACTTTCATCGGCTGAACATATAAGTATACGTAACCTGAGAAAGCTGTAGGATCTGGGGGACCTAATCTGTTACACTAAATTACATATTTGTCATTTTCTAAGTTTTTGACCCTATTAGAAAATAAACCACCAATTCATCGCCGTGGGTTTAGCGTTGCAATGCACAACGAGGGTAATCATTTTATACTTTATCTGATTGCTAAA
Organism: Sinohyriopsis cumingii; assembly: GCA_028554795.2. Taxonomy (NCBI): domain Eukaryota; kingdom Metazoa; phylum Mollusca; class Bivalvia; order Unionida; family Unionidae; genus Sinohyriopsis; species Sinohyriopsis cumingii. Next base: position 323,188 of record JAPYKE020000397.1, read on the forward strand.
TTCGGCTACAACCATAACAGAAAGTTAATATTGCCAACAAAAGAAATTGAAATTATCATGGATATTGTCACGTGTCCCCTACGAAATTATTACTAACCCTGGACAAGGACGGACAATTGAAAGGTTAAATAAATAGCTCCGAGCCCCAAGTCAGCAAAGCCGACGGTCTACGTGTATAAAATATAAAATAATAAGGTGAAAGGTAAAACAATTTAATAAACTATATCACGGTACAACGCAAATGCTTCCAATCAATACAAGACCTATTCAAATTGCCAGTTATTTCATCATGCGAAATTAAAGGTGAGAGTGTTACCTTCCCGTGTCCCTTCTTTGTTACTCATCTGTAACTTCCGCCTTGTATTCCTTTGTCGGTACTTCTGGTACCCTTGCTCCGTTCTCCCGGCCCTCCTTGTCGGCACTTCCGGTACCCTTGTCCCGTTCTCCCTTCGCAATTCTACCTATTCTCCTGGCCTTCACGTCTTCTCCTCTCTCTGATCTTCGGTTGGTGTCCTATCCCACTCGGAAAGCTTCATGTGAACTAAAAGGACGCACAAGTTTGCCTCCTTGTTTAAGCACCGGAGAATGAATACCCTCTCACAAACCCTTCATCAGCATAATGTCAATTAAATCATTAGGTCAACTCGTACACTTACATCTAAATATTCCACACGCATATCCCTAATTCTCTATATCGTAAACGTTTAACATCAACAAAATTCCTACGCATCTTCTACCTTACAAATTATAAAAGACACATACAAATATAAAATGCCTAATTATACGCGCAGAAGGCCAACAATACCTAACTCCGCACAATCTAAAACTACATTCAAATATAGAAAGGTACACAGTCTAACACTACTCACTATTAAAGTCAGTTATGCACCACGATGCGTCGTAGCAGATTAAGCCATCCACTTCGATATTATCCTAACAACTGCATACATTAATCCTGAATATCAATAATTCGCTATACGCTACATTACAACATGTTGATAATTACCTATACATAGAATACTAAATTTCTACTAAATTAAATACACACAGTTACGTATAAATCTTACGAAACCTATCTAGGAAAGTGAGATGGATTCGGACGAAGATATTTTACCTGACAAACCTTTGCTTCAAATCTCGTCCGAAGTTCATAGAACTTCTTTCCCGCTCTTTTTACTAGTCCTTAGTTTGTTCTCCGAGTGCAGTATAGTGTCCCCATCCTCAATTCTTCGTCCAAACGTGCACGGATCCTTTCGAAATGAATGTAACAGAATAATGTTTGGCTGCGTGAGAAAGCCGCCCACATTTTGATTATCTTGGTTCTGATTGGATAGCGGTCTTCTCTATAAAAAACTGTCGGGGGTAGTAGCACTGATACGTTATAATGTCGGGTTTCAGACCTCTAAGCCTTAGCCGACTGGTGACAGCAAAGGCTGATAGCAAAACAAACAAAGTTTCTCTTCTCGCGGTTAGGTTCTCTTTAAAGTAACCGCGACTTTGACCGTAACGTAATGGCTAAGGTAGTTTCTTTGTTTCAGAATCGGTCTAAAGTAGTAATATTATATAACACGTATTGACATTACCTAACTTACTTTGACTCATGAATTCTATCAGAAGATATTTATAAACATGAAGCAGGAGGTGTCAGCAAATTGTCTTACCCAACGTGACAGATGTTATCTTAAAATAGTTGCTGACCACAGTCACTCCCTTAGATCGCCATAGAGATTGGTCTGCGAGAAACCCATGCTTTGAAAATCGCTGCAAACGGGTATATCCGTTTGAGGAATGGCCTTATTCCATCTCCATTTCTGCCTGGAGTTCATGTATCAAGTCTTTTTGTGTCAACATTCTGCCTCCTTTTGACGTTGTTTCATGGATCACTCTACGATTTTCACGATGAAGTGACCAGACACTGCTGAAACCATTGCAGTAGTTAAGAAATTATTTAAAAGCGTCATAATGTTTTCGTCGGTTTGTGATATATATTTATCCAGCAATACTATTTTTCTTCTACATGAATGAACCCAAAACAATCTGACTTGAGACTAATATATGATGTGCTGTATATCTGTTTGGTTCATACGAGATTGTTGTACCACATTAATTTGAAAGTATACCTGTCTTATCAACATTTATATACTTTTCAATATTTTAAAAGATAATTTTGTAGAAGCCCTTTTGATCTACTACACATACGTATTGGTACTTTGAGAGTAGTTATATTTTCTTGGCGATTTCATCTCACAGCTGTTGTTCAGCTTCAATTATTGTTAACGTCGGTAACTAATATTGGGAAGCTCCGTTTCCCACACCTGAACTGTACCTGGCTCTGATGGCTACAATTGTCTAACAAGAATGCAACCGAGTTATTCGTATCAAGGTGTCCGTACCGCCGTGCGCAGATATAAAATCAACTGTAATAAATGCGCAAGGTCGCTAGTGAGATCTCAAGTGTGCTAAAATGCCATGCTGAATGGTGGAGGAAAAAACCACACTAAATTCTGGCTTTGAACACGAAATTTTGATAATTGAGACGACTCTTGTGGTTGTATATGCAATGACACGTTTGACTGTTGCATTGATTTCGCAGAGCACACGGTGTATCTCGTTAGAACTCATCATCGGTGATGGACATAAGAAATTGTTAAATATATCATTAACTGCATAGTTTTGTCCCAAGAATTCAAAGTGAAAATTATAAAATCAACTCCACTATTACGAATTTAGTCCCAAATAATCCTATAATTTATAACACAAGTCCTAATGGTTAAACTTCTGAAACTGTTTTACTAGTATTCCACAATAAATTCAATTCTGGAAGTGTTGATGTGCCTGTATTGGCCTGTGTAGTAGTGATGTGCTAACAATATCTTCTTAAGTCCCAAAAGTTCAATCCATGAATATATTCTTGTTTGAATTTCAATATAATCCAAGTCTCTATTTCCAAGAATGTTATTTATGAGCACTTGTATTTTCGGAGAAGAATAATTAGAATTAAAGAGTTTGAATAAATAAACTCCAGCCCAAATGTAATATTGAACACAACAATGATTCTGCTCAGATCTTACTGCACGAATAAATAATTTCTAGATAAGCACGATTATATAGTCTTATACTTAACCTTAGGTCGCAGTTAGCATTTTCTGTTAAAAAAATTCTCTCATGGAACATTTCATTCCGGAAGGTTCCAAATGTTTACTAGAAAAAATCTCAGTTAACTTATAATTATACCGTCTGTTACTAAATATATAATATAAAATGTGGTAAACAACAGGTAGACCCGGCAATTCATTGAGACTTTCCTATGTTCTAGACTCAGATTGAGATAAACGTGTTGTTAACAGAGCCAAAATCAATGAGTCAGGTCAGGTACCTGATCGTTATCATCGAAATAATGTTCATGTTAAAGCAATCTAAATAAAAGCGTTTCTTGTGTTACATATTGAATGCACGTTTCACTCACTGTTCAGCATAATTTTCTCGCAAATTGTGGTTATTTGATATTTAGTTAGATGATTGGCACACCGCCAATGCCGAAATCTCCGGTTTACCATTCAGTTTACCTAACTAATACAAAAGTGGCTTTGCAATTTTGTCGATTGAAACGATCCAGATATTCAATACAATATTGCAATAATGCAATGAATAGATGACAAGAAGACTAATAACAAGAAGAATGTAAGGACAACCAAGATGGAAAAACATTTTCATGATTCAATAATTTCCTTTTTATTCGTATACTAAAAGCGAGAAAGCGAATAACTATTTATTTTTGGAATCATATATTTCAATTAAAATGCAAATGATTTCAATAATTTCAGAACTTTCTCAATGATTGGCGACCGAGAAATCTCAATACTAGCACACCGATAAAATATGTAATAATTAAGAAAATAAATATAGGGGTCTTTAAGCCACTGATTCTGTTCAAGCTACGAAATGCAGGATTTATCAGCCAAGTAAAACTTATATTGTCAGGTATTTCTCCTTTTATTTTATTTTTCTTATTAAAAATATACATTTGGTAAACTTATTTTTAAATTACTGGAATTAATTGATTGCCTGGACAAGGCCGAATGATTATGAGAGGAAGTCATGTATCTAATAATGTTTAGATCTATCGACTGGACTATTCAGAACAGGAAACTTGTAATAGATGAAAGTGTGGATTTGAGAGATAAAACATTCACTTTTCTTTTTTCTTTTTTCTGGCTTTTAAATCCCGTTAAGTGATACGAGAACATTAAAATTGAAAATTACAAATCACAAACCAGCATTACTTCGGGCATGCATTTTGAAGATCAGTATAATTAATAGAACTCTCAGAATGAAGTACAATGAAGCAAAATGTCACCAAAAGGATTTTCCGAGGTAAATACATATTATGTATTCCATTTTGGTTTTGGCTCCTGTCCACTTTTGCCGCCGATAAATATTTTTTGTGCAACGACAGATTCGGTCAACAACGTTTCTTCACTAAATAAATATTTTGCTGTAGCCTCTGATCTGAACCATTATAAGATTGTTCAATTGTTTTGACTTCTAAAATAGATGCAGATAAATGCTTTTCCCATTATGTAATAACGTTTATCTGTACTATATAAAAATACGATCTTGCGGCTTTTAATCGTATTTATATAAATGCTACAACTGTAGTTCAGAAACTTTATTGCATTAATATAATGTCTATATGAGGTTCCTATCGTGATATTTAAATATTTTCCCTTTGTTACAAGCCGTGTAGTCTGCTAGGGTGTGCGTTAAGTTTTAAAATGGTGGTAATTATTGTTCATACTTCTCAGATATAACATACGAGAAGTCTGCATATTTGTTATTCCCATGGAATACATTTCTATCTATACTGAGAGCTACCTCACTGGCCAATATATAACAAAGCTGATCAAGTTCGCTCCGAGACCGAAATACAATCAACGATTAAGAAAGTTTGTTTAATAGAAAATAACATGCAAATAAATTTATGGCTGAAATACAAGAGCCGCTTGACAGAAGAAAGTCACGTGTTACCAATGCATGCACAAAGAATCGTTGTAGGACTCGGATACAAAGAAGCTTGAAATTGTCAGTTTTTTCTCCACATAGTTACCATCAAGAATTATATCTACAATAGGTGCTTTCATTGTGCAGAGTTTATTTAATCCTTTCAAAGTTAAGAACGATTTAAGAAGAATGTCAAATTTTTCAATTTTGTGAGTGATTATAAAACAGCTTCTGCCTATAAAGAGTCAGTCTGTGTTGATTTAGATCTAGTTTTGTTCTCCATTCACTCTAGATCTGGTTTTGTTCAATCGTTGTTGACTAACGTTGCAAATTCAGGGGATTCTAGTTGTACTGGGAATTTGGCCGAGTACAAATTTTTTTATTTACCAAAATCAAATAAGTGTTTAAGTCCTTCCTCATGCTACGCTATTTCAATCCTATTGATCTCAAGGTTAACAATGCTTACTGCAATGTCATAATCATTGAAACAAATATGGAAATCTGCATCGTTAATTAAAAATTTGAGCATATAAATATATGTTTGAAATTGCTTTGTTCTTTTCAATGTTATTAATCAACACAAATAACGTTAAGCACACGTTGATCCTGCCCAAAATATAGCTTCAAAAGTTTGATTCCGTCATTGAAACTTTCTTGTTAAATGCATGACAAAATATTATCGTTTCCGTTAAACGCGTTGCATGCTATTATCACCTCTCTGAAAACTGTTGAAATCCATGTAATATAGATCTTCATTAATATTTATGACGTGCGAAAGTGTCTAATTAGTATTTAGTTTTATGAATGATGTGCGTTTAAACCCATGTCTTCATAGTCTAAGTTGAAAAGCAATTTTAGTGATCTGCAAATTATGGTGAACAGTACGGGATCTAAATCGCGAAGGAATAATTAATGTACCTATCGTAACTCTACATCAAGATATAACACATGTCCAATCGGAAATATATTTCAGAAAATTAGTTAGTATTCACAGCAAGGACCATGTTGAAATAAGTTTAAAGAAAATATTTTAGAGACATAAGCATAAAATTTCGATGTTTTAAAAGGTGTTAAAACAGATTGCAACAGTATGTATAAAAGACAAATAGTTTCTACGTTATATCTTTCAATCAAGAAATGTAACATCATGTATATAAACTGACATTTAATTGATAAATTCTTTCAATCAGGAAATTTTGCAGCGTGTGTTAAAAGTAACAGTTTCTCCATAATGTCTTTCTGTCAGGAAATTTAATAGCATGTATATGAAGACTTGCATTCATTTCTATTCGTATTTAATTTTTGGATGTGGGTGCTCCTAATTGTTTATAATAATTTTTGTAAAAATGAAAGTAGACGTTCCGATAGATTGCGAAATAAATCTAGTTTTGTTTGTTACGTTCCCCACAAATACTTGACGTATGTGAAACAGTTGTATCCTTCCAATTATTCTGACTAGAAACTACGCACAATACAAATTGTTCGCTGCTGTTCCTGACAAGATACAAGGAGAGTCTAATAGAGCAAATGTACTGTATCTCTGCAGGAAGCAACTCTAGAGTACACAGACTGTGTAATTCTAGTGAATCATTGTTTATGTCGGTAGAGCAACAATAAAATATATTATGTGTCACCTCATTGAGATCCGAATGTTACTTTATCCAAAATCGACTTAGCGATTATTTTCGAATTCAAAGGGGACTAATAGGATAACTTGATACTGATCATTGAAATATGAATCACAATCGCAAAAATAAATTATCCATTGATACCATCACATATAGGCACTAATATATGTGTAGTTCAAATAGTAAATAGTTTTATTTACATATCTAAGCAAACTGAATCAAAACTACTTGCTCTGTTTTACTTCAGATGTTTTTTTTTTCAGTTTGAACATTATTTTAAACCTAAACAACATAACTTCTATGAACATGTATATGCATACATCGTGAGGGGTGTTAGGTGCCTTACCTCGACTTCAGCTTAGACTAGCTTTGTAATGTCCGTTGTCTTCAACGATGGCACAACCGAAACAAGTGCCGATAACGCTAGTCACACATGATGCTGACAAAGATTACAGGAGTTATCTGAGTGGTACGTGAAAATTTTATTACTGAATTCATATTGGGATATTTTTATTTTTGCATCATCATACAGATAAGACATAAAATCTTTTAGAGCAGCCAAATGGGCTCAAGGTTTAGCTTGCTAGACTTTCAGTCTAAAGGGCACGTGTTCGAATCGTACTATCAGCCTTGGTCGACTACTGTGACATGACCTACGGCAAAAACACTTTACTCCCATTGCTTCAGCACTAAATAACCTACTTGTGTACGGTTCGATTAAACACACAGAATGAAGCATCTGTTTAGACGATCTGAGCAAGTATATATATATATATATATATATATATATATATATATATATATATATATATATATATATATATATATATATATATATATATTAATAGTACTATTCCTTTAACGAATTCGATACCTTATAGCAACGGCAACTTCGCCTAACGTTTTGACGTCAACATTATAAGCTCAGCTACTAAAGTAATATAATCCCCCAGGTCGAAAGGGAGTTGCTCAGATTAAGCAGATAAAACCATAAAGCATATGAGAAGTACATTTCTTTAGAATATTATTGCTGAGCTGGACACCAACAGTCGGACATTATAGTGCTAAATGTAAAATTTATATAGTCAACTTTACTCTTAAATGTTTCCTAATAACATAATGGCGCTGATTTAAGGTTAATTCAATAATCCAATATTGGTAAGTACCAGATTGTTCTAATCCTGATATGTGTCAAAGGCGCGCATAAGAACGTATGGGATCTTTCGTGGGGCAATTTCATCGTTTACATGCCGTACTGGAATCTCCAGTTTTACTTTCTAGCTTATGTTCAACGTTTTATTTATGCTAATTTGACAGCATAGTCTAAATAATTCTGTTTAAATCTCCTATAATTAAACAGTGGTGTATGGTACAGTACTACTACTGCTAATACTGTGATGTTGATAGTTAATGTTGCTTCTGATGATGATGTGTTACTTTCTCGAAGATGTCTCACTTTCTCAAAGCATGCAATACTTATTGCTTATTTATAAATTTGCATCACATCTGGCAAACCAATTTCCTCATTTCAAAAGATACAGATATCTTTGAGAAGCGGCAGCACATGTCACATCAATATCTTTTTTCGGCAGGCTTTTAATCCAGCTTTGCTCCTAGTTTAAAGGAGAAAAAAAAAACATTTTGCAGCAATTCACTAGATCTTTCTGTATAATAATTTAGGATACAGTTTTGTGTTGATATTTTTGCTGATAGATGAGGATGCTTTGCAAGATAGCATCTGTTCACATTCCACACATGAAGGCTGATTGGAAGAAAAAGTTTGGCACCTGGTAAATTACTCAAAAAATAAACGAATTTCGTATTTTGCTATCTTTATCTCAAGGTGCAATCTATCTTTTTTTCACACGTCTTCCAACCACTTGCCGATCAAAGTTAGAAACTATATATATAATTACAGTAATGCATTCGGTTTCCAACTTGTCAGGCGACCGCTCCGGTGGCCCAGTGGTTAGAGTGTCCGCCTCGGATGCGGGAGGTCGTGGGTTCAATCCCCGGCCGAGTCATACCAAAGACTTACAAAAATGGTACTAACAGCTGTCTCGCTTGGCGCTCAGCATTAAGAGGTTAGTGTTAGGACTAGTCGGCCTGGTGTCAGGATAATGTGACTGGGTGGGATATCATGCTACATGTCTGCGGCATGATGCCCCAGTGCTAGACATCACTTTAAACTGCCACACTGCAGACATCGTAGCGATATGACTGAAAAATTGTTAAAGCTACTTTAAAAATCGAAATCACACACACACACACCAACTTGTCAGGCAAATATACCACCATGTCGGCTAATTCTGCGAGTCGGCTAATTCTGCGCAACGATACATCATTTCTGTAAACATTGGATCACGTGCATAATTGGTTCGAAAATTAATTTTGTATCAAGAATGAACGATAGTACTTTAGTTAAGAAATGTGATGTTCATAAAGTGAACAAAAATATCCCACATGTCGACTCGAAATGCATATGAAAATGTGATTTCTAAATGTCAACATTTCATGACCTTCTTAAACCTGTAACCTAGAAAACGTTATTTACTGTGTATCTTTTAGAATCATACAAATTAATAATTATATAAAAGATGGAAAGGTATGCCTTAGAAAATTATGCATCTTAATCCATATTTCAAATTGTGCAAGTTGTCCCACACGTACGATATTGTCTGCTACCCAACATGTGAACTTGCAGCTAAAACGGCATTCTCAAGAAATTCCTCGGCATATAGTCTGTTTCTAAATTCCTTAATAATTCTTCCCCATAAAAAAGACGTTGTAAACACATTACATCCTATCAATTGTTGTTTCTGATCTACCTAGTAGCTTATTTTCTATAAAATGTTGAACTTTACTAATTTTATTACAAGATCAGTTTAGTTTGCTTAATATCTCTTGCCATTTAGTGGCATTGTTACGTTGAATTTTGTAAAACTAGCTATAAACCTGACCTAATTACTTGACCGAAATGCGGACGGAAACAGTCCAAACTAATGTATTTCATTTCTATAGCCCGATGGATAAATATTACACTTTTTCAAATCTGTGCGCAGAGTAGGCCGACATATCGCGAGTCATGAAAACACGGGGATAGTATTCCGTGTGTCCAAAATTAATATTATTTTGAACACAATATTCTGGTGATAATTGCCTTTTTTCTAACGGTAAGCATTGGAGTATTTTATTTTCGTCAATCGTCGAATTCGGTAAGCGTTTTGCTTCAATATTGGAGTTGGAACCCTTAGGTGCGTAGAAATACTCGACAGCATTGTAGTTGTGTATGTAATGTACACAGGCATTTCCGTTATTCCGTGTTATTGGCTAAACTGGTCAAATGTATATTAGCTGTTGCTATTGAATTTGAAAGTGTTGATACTAATGTAAAAAGTTGACATGAGTAAATTCAAGATTAGCAGGAAAAATATAGTTTAAATTCTCCATGGGTGCACGTTTTTCTCAAGCGTGCTGAAACGTTTCCTTATCTGTTTTGAGCTGTGATTTTTGTTCATATATTCCTTACTGAAATGTATTCCTACCTATCTCAGTATAAAGGTCTATTTCTAATAGGATTTCGTCCGTCAGTCCGCACATTCAATGATCCCTTCATCATACGAATTTCTAAGTCCCTGAAATGAAGCAGAACATAATGCTTGTAACGTTTGAACTTGAAAATTTGATAGTTATTTTAAAAAAAAACCCAACAAACATTCCCTTAAATACACGAAACGTGTCCTGGTAAATTAGAATTCATTATCCCAATACACGTAGGAAGGGGGGCCCCGAGTGGCCGAGTGATCTAAAGCGCTCTCCGTTACGGATTACTGCCATCTCACCTCTGTCTGCGTGGGTTTGAGTCTCTGATTCGGCCAATGTGGGTATGTGAGAAAGCTTGCCAGTAGCTTCTCGAGGGTCGGTGGTTCTTTCCGGGGATTTCCCGGGTTCTTCCTCCACCATTAATACTGGCCGCCATGTATAGCCTATCGTGTGCTGGAAAATGGCGTTAAACCCTACAACAACAACAACAACAACACTTAGGAAGGTAGATTGTTCCGATTTTACTCCAAAAATAACACCACATTCTTACCCAGACCTTAGTTCTCTTACAAATTGTATGCGCTTTAGCCATGTGTATGGATATTTAAGGTAACAAAATCTATCGTAGTTTGAAAGGACCATTGTGCTAGACCTCTAATCTGATTTTGACCCACTTTTTGTTTTGTTCGTAAGTTTTCAAACATTTACCTAATAACGCTGTTTTAAAGCACTTTTCGAGTGTAATTCTCTTTAACTTTTTATTCTTTTGAAACTTATTACTGATATCTTTCACAAGTTCAATAAATACCACAATTGTACGTATTTTCAATAATTTATAGCTTCAAATGTTTAAATATTAACTTAAAAAAATTGAAATTTGGCGGTTTCTGGCCATGCAAATTTACTAAAAGACGAGAGCCCACTGGTCGTCAAAATGTTACCGACAAAAATGTGAGGGAATGGTCGTCAAAATATTACTGAAACAAAAATCAGGCCATCATCGCTTTAGCAAACAACACATTGTCATCAAAATGTTTACAAAACATATGTGACACCTAACCTGTGATGTCTCTGTGAGGCACTGCTGCTTAAAATTTTACGATTCCTGTGATTACTGGTTTATAAATTCTACCTGCCCAGGCAGGCTAGATTTCTTTTATCACTGGGCTACCCCACCAACAAGATATTGTAATACAGTTATGTATATTTGATTTAATTATATCTGATTTAATATATATATATATATATATATATATATATATATATATATATATATATATATATATATATATATATATATATATATATATATATATATATATATATATATATATATATATATATATATATATATATATATATATATATATATATATATATATATGTATGTATGTATGTATGTATGTATGTGTATATATATATATATATATATATATATATATATGTATGTATGTATGTATGTATATATATATATATATATATATATATATATATATATATATATATACATACATACATACATACATACATACATACATACATATATATATATATATATATATATATATATATATATATATATATATATATATATATATATATATATATATATATATATATATATATATATATATATATATATATATCCTTCAATTTAATTGTTTGTCAGTTTTACATTTTTTAATTTTTCATTACATGATATTGTAATGTAAATTTAAACACCTCATCTCTAGATGATAATTTTTTTAGAAAATAGTTTGATCTTGACTGTTAGTTTATAAACACTAGGTGTTGATCTAAATCCTGACCTTGTTTCAGAATGTACATCAACCGTCGTAAACAAGTTCTATTTTATTTTAAAATGGTTGGATGCTTCCAAGGGCATGATGGGACCTTGTCTTTAAGATATATATTTTTTATTTTTATTTCTTTATTTCTTAGAGTAAAAATGATTGGTTTACGTCAGGGTCACACTGGTGAAACGTGAGCTGTAACTTGTAAGTACTTGCTTCTATAAACTTACAGAAGATTATCGCGTGACCCTTGTTTAGGTTTTAGAAAGACCATATAACCCATATTTTGGAGAATTAATCTCAGTAGAAGCAGGGCTGTTATAATGTTAGTTATATATTGCGCTGTTTGGAGTTATTTCTAGTTACTTGGTTTGGAGTTATTTCAAATTACTTGGATTCAAATGGATTAATTCTGTTATTTTTCTGGAAAATACTTGTGCTCGTGTAATATTGTGCAACAAGAACAGTTTTTATTGATATAAAAACGTATTCACCTATCAGAAACGGGAGTGATAAGTCTTGTTTCTACAAGAAACGGTAGACTTCAACACTACAGATTGCAGCATATGTCATCGTCTTCCGACTTGGATTCTTCGTTGGGATTCGAACGTGAAATCTGTGAACATTTTGTTATCAGGACTACTCAGATTATATTCTCGGATGTTTTTGGGATCATTTTTGGATTTGATTCTATAAAACCCTAAGTTCATATTCTTTTCAGTTTTGCAGAATTTTTCCAGGGAAATAAATTATTGTATTTTTAAAAGACTGATGTTTTCACTCTTTCTTGTGTTACTGTTTATTCGAGCCTAAGCAGATGACATAAGAATACCTACCTCAACAAACCAAAATACTAAGCACTAATAAGAACTACACTCCTTTCCCAATAATAATGCAAATAATGATAATGTAAAAACATGAAAAAAAGTCAGAACAACATGAGGCGTTCCACTATGTTATAATACATTGATAGCATTGTGAATGGAGTTTTGCATGCACAAACATTGTCCAATAAATGTGTGAAGATTATGTGTTGTTAAACGTTGAGATGTCAGATGATATTTAACCTACGAAATTTTGGCATATCTGATCATGTCATTTTTATCGGTCACTTTAAACATCTACCACATGTGAATTACGTCTTCCATTCCTAAACATATGCCACCATCCCACCATTGTTTAGACCGCCATTTACAACAGCAGCAGAACGGGTGAACAGACCACTTGCTGGAAGGTCAATTTTTGAAAAATAAAGCTTTCTACGAAAAAAGAAATAAAAGGTCAATAACGTCAAACCGAAGCTTCTAACTAAACCGGGAGTTTCCTTAATTGTGGTAGTTTATTTTGCTACTCTATCTTTGTCGTTTGTGTATTTCAAAATTGTATATGTTTTGTTTATGTTTTGTTTACCCACCGTGACACTTATTTGTACTCGCACCCTCTCGCTGCTGTATTGTGTGAGTAATTAATCATTATTATATCAGTCTGTCAACCAAATATTGCATCCAGACCTAAACGATATCGCGCTCGAGGATCATGTAAATTTATCATTATAATCGTTATAAATCCGTGTGGGTTAGATTGTGCTTTTAAAAAGAGGTTTTTGAACTTAATTTGTACATGTCTCCTGAACCCCAAGTCTGATGAATGTTTCGCAGAGTATGTGCATCGACTCCATTAAGCACAGCTAAAATATTATAGTTATCTCTGATCACTTTAGGTAATTGTGCATATGACTGTGTAACATATATAACATCGGCGGTTTTATGCATCCTCTAGAAAATATTCTAGCTGGATTTGATTGTTTGTCCAGCATTACATCATCGTATATTACGAGATTATTAATGTATCCATCGAGTTCATCTACAGATACGGCTTCATCAATATCTGTGATAAAATCAATAATAGCATTGCCGTCCTCGTCCAACAAATTTGCATTTTCATTAAAATTTTTAAACACCTCGTAGTATCTCTGATCATTGACTGACGGAGCTACTAAATACAACTTATCCCACTTAAGCCATCTAATTATCAGATTAGGTAACAATTGCGTTAATCCAGTCCCAGATGGACCTATGATAATTGCTCTGAGATAATTTGGTAGCGCTGGATGATGTTTTACTGGCTCTTGCTTTCGTTTCGCTGAGAAATCAATGACATCAGTGTTACACAAATATAATAAATTATATGGATTTATATAGTGTTCAATGCAGAGCATCCACCCCACAAGTGAATTAACAACAATAATAACAAAAAATAAAAAGCATGCACTTACAGGTAAATGTGCAAAATCTGGTACAAATAAATACAAATTGATTTCGTCTCGGATGAAGACAGGCGGTAGTATCGCTGCTTCATTACGAAAATTACCATGAGTTCCATGTGCCAAATACCCAGGAGAAAAAAAAACATCTTCCAGGATATGATTATTGTGGTCCTGGAACCCGACTTGAAATCCGAGATGACGAGCGAGATCATCCAAGACCTGGAGAGTATTCAATAAACGCGATTGATTAAGCATGTCTCGTTCTTGATGTAGCTAATAAAAATAAAGATTTACAACAACGGCATATTGCAGATGTGAAGTTGATTCATTTGTTAAATTCCATACCAAATAAATTTTTCAGAGAATCATTAGCTAATTGGCTGGTTATATCTGCGATGAATGGTAAACTAGAATTAGAGGCTGGTAATTAATTAAACGAGTATTATAAAATAATGGAATCGATTTATTATGGCTCAAGAGGATATTGGAGGGGTAGAGCAACGCTTAGTAAACTCGCTGATGCAGCAAATGTTACACGTTCTGTTGCTACAAACTGGGTAGCACGACAGGCAATATGGAAAATTTATCTACCACCATCGAAACAATTTCAGCATGCACATTTTTATGTCAGCACTCCTAATGAAGTTCATCAAGCAGATATTTTATTTTTACCAGATGATACTACTAAAATTGATAGACGTCAATCACGTACACACAAATACGCCTTAACTACCGCTGATATTACAAGTAGATACAAAGAAGTAGAACCACAATCAACTAAAACATCAGCTGAAGTTGTATCTGCTTTTGAACCTATTTATCCACAAGGACCCTTGCGATGGTCACAGTTGCTATAGGTTGAACCTGGCAAGGAATTTCTTGGTGCAGTATCATCTCTGATGAAAAAACATAACGTCAAAATACGTGGACATACTGCAATTCATAGTGATCAGGCAATTGTTGAACGATTTAATCGAACACATGCTGAGCGGTGTTTTGGATATCAATATGCAAAGGAAATAATTCAGAAAGATATGAGATCTCGCGAATGGGTTGCAAGATTACCAAGTGTGATAGGTGCGTTAAAAATGAAATTACTCGTACAATTTCTGTGAAACCTCTTAATGCGATTACAAAATAACATAAATCAATACAACAACAGGACTTTTCAAAACAACCAGTATTAGGTAATGTGGCTGTAAGATATTAAATAAACCCGATGAACTTGAAGGCGGTAAATAAGAGCGACGGATCCTATTTGGAGTATTACGACACATAAAATTTACAACATGATACGAACTACGGGTAGACATGTAATCTACATATTAGATTCAACTGCTTTTCAATGTGGATTTGTACGCGAGCAATTACAAGTGATTCCTGAAGACACACAATAACCACCGCATTCACTTTTGTAAACTAGCACCTCGACGTCGATTACATTCAAAACAGGTCAGCATCACATTTTCGCGTGCATGACCAAGACTGCGTTTAATTATATCGACGATGAACTGTCTTGGATTATTATTTGAATATTGCCAAAACATTACTGTGTTACAGCTCGCACAATGATTATTTTGCTGCTATTTCAGCGTCATGATAAATCCAACATCGACATTAAAGTCACGTTTACTTTTTTTTGTCACACTGTTTATAACTAAAAAAAAATTCTTATTACATCATCGTTATTTTCTTGAATTTGATTATTATTTTCTGTGAAGTCTATGATAACCCTCCGCGACTGAGATATTCTTCTGACTCGAGATACTGCGAGATAAACTTACTTTGACCATTCGATACGATCATCGACGATCCAAACATATATATCAGAGATGGTTAATCCTTGTTATGAATGAATTGTCATTGCGTATCCTAGCGTCCATGGAGTTTTGTCCATAGTTATCGCGCTCTCAACAACGCCGACAGGAAATAAGACAATATCATTTAATACACAGGAACTAAAACAATATCATTTAATACACAGGAACTAAAGCAATACCATTTAATACAAGATTATGTTACTCTAACGATCGTGGTCTAACATTTTGTCGTCGCGTGTCTGCTGGTCGATAACACAATGGTACGGGTAGATTTGAACTTTTTTTCTTGATGTAACATAAATAATTGTTGGTGAAGTGTATTACGAACTATCTTTCTACTTGCCACTATCAAATCAGCTGGTCTCCACAAATTCCAAAAATTGTTTATTGGAGTTTCTGAAAGTATTTAACGCATTTTTCACATTAAATTTTATTCGCTTGTAGTCTGATTAACTCTTGTGTTATAGTTAGGGAAAAAAAGAAGTTGTGTGTGCAATATGGAGGTAAAAAAATACAGCGATCTGTAAAGATATTATAATAACAAAATAACTCAGACAATAATGGCAAATTTATAAAAGAAGCTGAAGATTTTCTTTTCAGATTTTCAAAAATCGTTTAGACAAATGATATTATTATACAAATGGAGCAAAAGGAATTTGACAGACATACTATCATCAAGATTTATGAAGCATCCCGTGATGGTGTAATCTTGTTTTGTTGACTGAAAATAACTGTCAGTTATGTCATTAATACTACGTATCTCATACTCGGTACCGAGGGAATAAAATATATCTTTCTCAGAAATTTATTAACGAGTGTTTCCATGGACTAATCGAAAATGGTATTGTGATCGATCATGTTGATTCAAATCCGAATAATACATTTTTGTGTAATTTATGAGCTGTTGACATAGTCAAAATTGCAAATTTGGAACAACTGTGAGGTGTAAAACAAATTTGCACAAAGGATTGTTAAATCCGTAAATGCAGAGACTGGTGAAAATATTTCAATCAAAGAATGCAACTGACAAATATTTTGTTATTTGCATGCCTTTTGGTGTAAAACGTTGAGAATAATTTTACAAGATCGGCGTTTCTAAGAAATATAAACAAAAAATAACATTTCATTATTGTTGAAGGGAGCAGGACGCCAGATTGCATCATTGTCAGTGGCTTTTCTTTCTAGTACAACTGTATTTTTAGTTCCAAGGAAGACATTTCTACAGAATCCAAATATATGTGATAGTGGAATCACACATGAAAAAGCATTTTCATCATTTAACATTGCTCTGCGCGCGGAAAATCTTAAGTTGAAATTTCCGTTCATCGATGCAACTCTGTCTCCATATGCATTTAGTGTTACGTTTCTGTGTTCTGGATGATTTGATGTATCTTTAGCAAACATCATTGACGGGCCATCTGATCTTGTATAATCATCGGAATATCTTGCTAAACCTAATATCGTTGTAGCAACATCAACGTGATTTTGAATTGTTTCAATAGTTCTTCCATCAGTCATGTACGTAAAGCTGTCAAACAACGCCATAATATCATTGTTAACAAAACCAACTACATCATATATTGCAACTCCTGCACCATCATCTTGCAACATTCCACCTTCTACTTCAATAAACGCTTCAGCAGGTAAAAAAATATCTGCTTGTATCTTAGAACTTAAATTTGCACAATGGATAGGAACATTAACAAAGCTGCACACTACTCCATGGATAAGAACATTCTGATTAAAAGAAGACTTCCAAGAAAAAGATAAAGTACCTGACAATAAAAGACTTTGAAAAGCTCCCGTGTCCCTTAAAATATTAATAGGGAGAGGATTGGCAAAAATCACCCACGAGTGATATAGAATCCTTCGATATGAATGGTTCATAATTTTTCATAACAAAATCAGACTGGGGTTTGTTAGACCCAAAAAATGTATTGCTTTCAATATATGACCATAACCTTGACTTCTTAGAAATAAGAGCATTTGAAATAGGTCTGTTTTGATACCGATTCCTATTTTTCAATTTGTAGCAATCAAAAATAACGTGCCATTTTTCTTGCAATAGGTACACGTAGAAAGACACAAGGATCTCGAATCAAGCTTATCAGAAGCTTATCAGAAACTTGATTTTTAGAAGTTGTGCCAGTTTGAGTTTTAGAAGGGCTTTATTAGGCTGAAATACTTTTCTGTCAGAAGACCGTTGAGTAGAAGTCTTATTTACAAAAGGAAGTTTATGAGTTAAAGAATACCCATCAGCATCTCGAGAAGCATGTTCCAAGGTTTCTATCTGACGCTCGCGAAGAAAAGACTTAATGTCACTATGGACACTGTTTTTGAACTCTTCAAATAATATACGTTGTTTGAGACTTTCATAATCTCGTTCAACTTTCTTGGCTAAGCACCATCTATCAAATAACTGCTCTTTTTCTCTAGCAAATTCGACATGAGTTTGTTCAGCTTCTTTTCTATAGTTTCTGACATTTTGTCGATAGGCTTCAGACACTAACTCATAACCCCTTGTTACGTGTTTAGGCTCGAATAAACAGTAACACAGGAAGGGTGAAAACAACAACCTTTTTAAAATTTAACAAATTATTTATTTTCCTGGAAAAATTCTGTAATAATGAAAAAAGGAGAAGAACTTACGGTTTCAAGAATCAAATCCAAAAATAATCCAAGAATAATCTAAAAATAATCCAAGAATGATCCACGAATTAAATTGCACAAGTCCTAGTAATACATGTTCTAATAAATGTTCGAATCCTGATGGAAAATCCAAGATGGACGACGATAACGTATGCTCATGTCAATACTGTGATTATCTACAGTTCCTTGTAGAAATACAAATAATGACACTCTGGTGTTGGAAATCCTAATTAAATTTGTAAATAATATCTTTCCAAAATATATGTGCGAGCACTCCTCAAAATATTTCCAGAGAAAAAAGAATTATTCCTTTGAAATCAAACTGATCTGAAGAAAATTATAACTCAAAATCTGGCTACAACAAAATAACTTGGCATCAGTGTAAAAAAGCTCAAAAACAGAGATATCTCTCTACGCATCTCTATTAAAACTAACAAATGCGCAGTAATGGAAAAACCGGAATTGCGAAATCGAAAGGGGGGTGGGGGGCAAGTGATCGTGTTTGTGTCACGTACACCAAAAATGACCCTGACGAAAACCAATCATTTTAAAATAAAATAGAACTTTAAGAAGCTTGCTATAAATTCTGAAACAAGGTCGGGATTTAGATCAACACCTGGTGTTTACGAAAGAATGATTCAGGTCAACTGATTTTCTGGAAAAAATATCATCTCCAGTGAATAAATTTACATTATAATTGCATATTAAAGCATCAATGTAACACCCTTAATATGCATTCTTTAACCGTATCATAATCACCATTTTGTTGAACTGACAGTGAACGGCAAATATCACTAGTTTTACCAGTGAGTACACATTGTTATAACTGAGTCCAATGCTCCCTTGGCCATTCCAAATTTTCAGCAACGTTTTCAAAACAAGGAAAATATATTTCTACTTGTTTTTGTCTGAAAGGGGCACTAATATTATATTCATTGCAAGATCAAAACTTAAATTTGGATTTGAAGTGTGAATATGCTTTTCACTTGCCAGTTCCATTTATTTTATTCTAAATTGACATTCTCTCTCTTTCTCTCGTTCTTCCTTGTCTAATTGCATTTGCATTTGTTCTTTTTGTAATTGCATTTGTTTTTCTTTTTCTCTTTCCTGTCACTCTCTCTCCTGTTTCTCAAATTGTAACTTTATTTGTCCGTTCTCTTTCTCCACTATGATTTGTTCTTTTTCTTTTTCCAATTTCGTTTGTTGTTTTTTCGTTTTCCAATTACATTTTGTCTTTTTCTTTTTCCAATTGCAATTACATTTGCATTTGTTTTTCTCTTTCTTATTTCTGAAGTTCCAGCTTCCTTAACTCTTATTCCATTATGTATTTTAATTCTAATTCCTTCATTTTTATGTCTGAGTCTGATACAGGCTTACTGATCGAAACCAAAACACTTTTATTCAAAACATTCATTTCTACCAAATACTGAACCTAAATATTTCTTATTTCTTCTTTCATTAAGGAAGCCTTTACCTCAGAAAGATCGTATTTTCTGGCAAGTTGAATCAATTCATCTTTTTTGAAAAAATCTAACTTTTCCTGGGTAGGATTTGAAATAACGATTTCTACTTTTGATGACATTTTAGAAAAAGCTTGACAATTTCACTAACAATTTCAGCAACTAGGGCAATGCCAATTTCAGAAAACAAAGTTTTGTGATATATTCTATCCAAAATTCAAAATAATCCGGAACGAGCTACCAATTCTGATGCTACGCGTTTAGGTGCGAATAAACAACACAAAGTTGAGTGAAAATAACAGGCCTTGAAAAATATAATTATTATATTTGCCTGGAAAATTATTGCTAAAATAGAAAGTTTTGAAATCCTAGTAATGAAATGTTCTAATGATTTCAAGTTCGAGTCCCGACGAAGAATCCAAGATGGAAGGCGATGACGTATGCTGCAACATGTACTTTGTTGAAGTCTACAGTTCCTTGTAGAAACACAATACTTAATCCTCCGGTTTTGTAAATCAAATACAGATGTGAGGAAATGTTCTTGTTCATGAATTCTGTATGAATACAATAATATTTCCAGAGCAACGAATTAAACTTTTAAAGTCCAAATAATCTGAAGAAAATTTAACCTATAACTCAAAAACTTAAAACTAGTCACAACAGAAGAAAACAACTTGACGTCAAGTGTTTGAAAGCCCCAAAAAACTATCAGACCTCCCTCTCTCTAAACATGACTATTATTACTAAACATTTCTCAATTTTGGAAATGCCTAATTGCGAAATAGAGGATCAGGTGATCATGTTTACATATAAAAATCACCTAGCAATTGAATGTCCTTGATAAGAACGAAACATTTTACTTCGAGAAAACGCTGATTACTTGACCCTCAATCAAGGCCAGGAAGTAAGTCAAAAATATAAACAGGTGTTTTTTTTATTAGGTATTAATGGAAATATTCAGGTCAAACTGAATTTTCTGGAAAATATCAAGTTCCTAATAAACAAAATTACATTAGATTGACATGTAAAGAAAAGAAAAATATTTCAAGACCCACAAACAGTCAAATCAAATACAAATTAAATCAAATATAAATTAAATCAAATATACGTAACAACTGACTTTTGTAAGCTTAACTTCTTTAGTGTTGGTTAATTTTACTGGCTTTGGTTTTTGCGGCCTGCGTACTAATATAGCTAATCTTTCTTTGATTGATGAAAATGCTTTACCGGCAAGATTACCAGCAGAATCATCTTTTGTGAAAGACTTAGCATGTTTACTTCTTACATATTGTTTCATTTTATAATAATTTGTTGAGATATCTACTTATTGTTAATATATCGCAGTCACAGTAGCTTGTAAACCCTTATATGTAAATTTACTTCTAAGTTCAGGTAATTGTTGTTGAGGAGACTGAGCTTCTGGTTCAGGTTTATGAGGTTGTTTTGTTTTTCTTTGTTTTAGATTTAGGTTGTCTTTTAGATTTAACATATTGCTGTACCTCTGAAAAATACTTATCTATTTCATATGTATATGCAATATAGTTAAGATCATCATTTCTGGCTGTTTGTCTCCTTTATTTATTTGAAATATCCATTTGAACCAGGTTTCTTTTGACACCGGCTTATAATAATATTCGGGTTTTAAATAATTATGTCTATAGCTCGCAGCAGCAAATGCGGCTATATCTTTTGCTTTTACATATTCTTTAATTTTATCACTAGTTACTGGGGTAAATTTATTAAACAATTTAACTTTTTCTTTATTTTCATTTTTGTTTTTGGTTCTTCACCAACAGCACCTTCAAGTTCCTCGCCAACTATTTCTGGTTGAACCGGAGGTTGAGGGGCAGGTTAAACGGCATCTATTTTGCCCGGAAGATCTCTTAAAATCTTTTTGTCTGTTCAGTTCTTCTTGCTATCTTTTCAGTTTGCTCAGCAGTTTGTTTAAACTGGAGAAGAAGACCTCAGTAGCTTCTGTAACTCTTTCAGTAACCTTTTGTAACAGGTTTAAAATATTGTTCTTTATCTTCTGCATATTCAAACTGTGCTTCTGGACGTTCTTGCAATTTTTGTTTGAAAGCATCAAGAACAGGTAGATGTCTTCGGATTGCTTCTAATCTTTCTAGGGCTAATCTACTTGTGTAAGATTCCATTATTGATATAACAATCATTTAATTACTCACACATTACAGCAGCAGAGAGGATGCGACTACAGTTGAGTGTCACAATGGGTAAACAAAATATGTACAAATTTTTGAAAAACACAAACGACAAAGATAGAGTAACAAAATAAACTAACCAAATTAGAGAAACTCTCGGTTTTGTCAGAGGCTTCGTTTGACGTTATTGATCTTTTATTTTTGTTTTTCGTAGAAACCTTTCTTTTTTCGAAAATGGACCATCCAGCAACTGGTCTGTGCACCCTCTCTGCTGCTACATTTCTTATAAATATGTATTCTATGTTTTATACTAAATATGAGTATAAAACCTTGCTCTGGTCCTCGAAATGTCACGCTGTTTTCATGCATATTAATGAATTCGTCATGGAATTCATTTAAAGACATCAACAGTTTTACAAGCCCTGGGACATCAACGTCAAGTGGAAAGAAATCCGCATAACAGCAGTTATTGTGCCATATTTATTTCCATGGTAGACCATGCGTGTGTCGTGCTGGAATTTCTCATGAATAGTTTAGGAAATGAATTATCTTACCTTCCATGATTTTGGAATATCAAAGCCAGAAATATGATGTTAGTCTATAAATTAGAGACTTCAATCATCCGGTGAAGGTTTTTTTTTTCTTCTCCGTAACAGTGGAGATGCAGGATAGTGATGGAATCAATTTTACTTTAATGTGCGAAATATTATGCATTTGACAGGGAATATTTCTAACCGTATACGACTCATTGCATCAACAGTACATTATACTCTCGCACGATTCGCATCAAAATTCACTTGTCCGTTTCATTCTATTCTACGTAATCATAGGTATGAATATACAAAAAAGATTAAAAGTAAAAACGCACACCACGAACATTTAGAGGGCAACTTAATTCTGTCTAAAGTTTGTGTTCAGAGGAATTTTCCATTGCAGTTTGAACAGTTGACATGGTTACCGCCATGGCTAACGCTGAGAAGGACAAACATTGATTGGCTAACTAAAGTCATGTGACGTGAATAAGAGTGCAGACAGTGCACCATATAGTACACAGGTACAGTGAAAGTGGTGTATTCCAACGTTATCTTTTGGCATTTAGACACACAAGACTGCCCTATATAATCATAAGTTGATATTGTTGTGACAAACACTATGTTGATGTAAAGTCACTATGCGATATTGAAAGGCATTATATATATATATATATATATATATATATATATATATATATATATATATATATATATATATATATATATATATATATATATATATATATATATATATATATATATATATATATATACAGGGACATTTTTTTGTAAATAACATAATAAATACATAGCTTATATTTCTCTTTGAATGTGGATTAAATATTCAGGTCATTATCAGTTTAGGTGTACATGTTTATTTGGGTCTGGGAATAGGATATTAGATTTTCACTTGGAAATTCTTAATCTTGTTGACCTCTTTGAAAGTTTTAGAAACGAGGCTGATCAACATCCGGGCTCTATTATTGTGCCCTAGTTTATTATATAAGGTTATTTACTGGGGAAATGTCTTATTCTTGCATTAACATCTTGAAGCAAAATCAATCGTAGTGTTGTGTTCAGTTTTTCATTTGGATTGATTTCTTTATTCAAATTATTATTCACTGGAAATACAAATGCTGATCAATAATATTGTTGGACAGAAACATTGATTTTGGAATTATAGTGAATAAAGACAACAACCTTGTTTGGATTTTATTATCTTGATACATCAAAAAACTCTTAATGCATTGCCACAATCGTCTTCTACTGGCACATAGCACGTTCGGAGAGACATAGTCTTTATTGGAATTTATTTTGGATCCCACTGGGATTCAATTGGAACTTCTTACATTTCGGATTGTGATCGAACGTTTAGGAGTATTTGGGATTTTATTAAAAATATTGTAATTTTTTTATTTTAATTTTAACTATGCATTCTAGGGAAATACATTATTTGTTGAATTTAAAAAAACGTGCTGGTTTAAGCCCTTTTTTCGGTTGCTCAGTTTAATATCACAGATTCGTAACAAAGATCCTGTTATATATATAAAAACAATTAAACATTTTTGGTCAATACTTAGATACTGATTATTCACCGAACAGATAGAGGTCACAGCGTAATAATAGAGGTCACAGCGTAATATTATAATTTTCGCTTTAATCAATTGCGTTGTATAAGTATAACGTACAACAGCAGGATGTGGAATACATTAAGTATATTTCTGAATTGCAGACGGGTTAGTAATATCAATATATGTTTTACGTGTACTTTACTGAAAGCTCATTACCAATATTGTCTGACAAATTAATCATTAATCCAACAAAGAGCACACTAACTTTAAACAATTTAAGTTAATTTGTAATATTTCTCCTAATGATGATTGGATATATCTAAAAGATAATATTTTAATCCTTGTGCGTCTAACTAGAACCTATCACATTTACAGAGATTGACTTAACTGAAGATTTATCATCATCTTAGTACTCTGTTTTCAACGAACAGATAGAGGGCTTCTTGTGATATGAAATTATAGCAGAATCAATTAAATTGCGCAGTATAGTGTGCAAGAGAAAAAATTTAACTTAATGAACCAGACCAGTGGTGGAATAGGGCAACATGGATACCAAGCCCTGAAAACTACAACTCACAAATCACCAGAAGAAGGAATCGGATGGGCTTATTTCTTTATAAAAGTTAGTAGCGGACTAGCAGTTTAATAAATAATGCGTCCAAATGAGAATGTTAGATGATGTGATATCTTCTTTAGGTGATAATATGATATCTCCTTTAGGTGACCATATGATATCTCCTTTAGATGCCGATATGATATTCCTTTAGGTGATGATATATCTCCTTTAGGTGATTATATGATATTTCTTTAGGTGATTATATGTATCTTCTTTAGATGATGATATGATATTCCTTTAGGTGACCATATGATATCTCATTTAGGTGAATATATGATATCTCATTTAGGTGATGGTATGATGTCTCATTTAGATGATGATATGATGTTTCCTTTAGGTGATGATAGGATATCTCCTTGAGGTGATTGTATGATGTCTCCTTTAGGTGACCAACTACAAAAGTATTACATTGCCTGATTCAACTGTTCAGGACATAACAAATTGATTTTTTTAAAAGTTTATTTTCAGTGAATAAAATTATGAATCAAATGAAAACCATTCAATACGATTTGTAGCACATATCATAAAAAATAAAATTAAACACTTTGCAGTTGGTGTGAATGAGTATTTTTAATCACCAGTGATATATACTGATAAAATTGATAGCTTAGGAGGTTGTCGTGATTATTTACTAAAGATTGATTTTGGTCAGGTAGACAATGAAATTGATTTTAGACAAGGTTCGCTACGAAATACAATTTTACATAACCCACAGCATACAATAAATAAAACATAACAAAGAGTGCAAATTATTTGTACATAACAATAATAATCAGTATCTTTATTTTTATATATTGCAACGATGAGCCAAGAATTACAAATCAGGTGTGTAGGATCTATCCCTCTTTAACCTTACATACTTTTTGTATATATAATACTATAATGGTTTCAAAAATCTACGAAAATGTATCCCCATTATATGTGAAATTCTAAATGTATATTTCGATATCTTCTTCGAGAGCAAAGCAGCGATTAAGATTTTGTTTGAACACATGGGTTTGGTCTGGTTTGTTGCTTTACGGCACAGCAACACAAGTAGGTTATTTAGTGCCGAAGCAAGTTGGACTAAGTGTCTTGTCCAAGGACTCGCCACCATAGATCCACCCAGCTTGGTCCGGCCGTAGGATTCGAACCCACATCTTTTTGGTTAGATATCAGGCCACGAACACTTGGGAGTCTTATTTGGAATGCAGAAAAAGTGTCATTTATTTTTAACCACATATTAAAGTTTGAAAAACAATTATATCTCTAAACACTACGTTTCGTTTGTGGTATCAGCACTTACGCTCGTAACTATAATTTTTAATAATTAACAAACGGTTTTATAAGCTGTGCAGTTGGATCTCAAATTAAATTCAAAGGGCAAAAGCGCTTGACGAATATTATCGAAAATGACGCAAGAAAATTTAACTATTAAACAATCCGCTTTGCATATTCCAACAAAAATGGCGGTATAATGTTAATTTAAATACAGTAAGAATACATAAATCTTTGGACGATCTTAAATTTTTTGTGATGACACTCTTTATCCAGCTGCTAAATTATTGAGCTTTTGTTCTCGGAAGAGCATAACAACCAACCTTGAAAGACTGGCTTCGAGCTGACAGCCACGATGATGAAATTCTCTAATCTTCAAGGAGTTCTCTTCCATAAATGTATTAGGAGTTGATTACTAATGGATGCTTAAAACATACTTTTGAAAATCATTGTATACTTAACAACTTGATGTAATACAAAATAGTAGATATCAAAGCCATTTGTGAGATATTCTACTTACCCTGAACACACATGTCTACTTCTATGGGTGGCTAGCTATTCTTTCTAGCCGACTATGGGTATTGTGCTTATCATCTTACTGCAGGGTAACTATGGGAGATGTTCATGCCTTACATCAATTTCAAGAACAACAATACCTCGAAACACCTAGCTTATAATATATCCATTACTTTAATTAGTAAACAGTAACAGCTGAAAAAGTCACACCATAACCTTAAGTTAATAAATTTGACGGGGGCTAATTTACGAAACTATTCCCTGCCACCAACGATGCTGTATAGATCGACGAGAAAGCTTTACTTGTTTTGATCTGTAGACAATAGCAACTGCTTATCTACAAACTGATTGGATGAGTGTCTTGACTAAGCTGTGCTTGTGACTACAACTGCAGACATTTATTTGTTGAAAAATGAGTGAATAGAACTCGGCTGTTACAAGTCATCTTTTCAACTAGCAGCTTAAAAACACGGGGAAACTCCATTTTGTTTTTTTTGGGGGGGGACCTTCAACCAAACTGGACATTGCCCTTTCATATATGCAATTATAACATGATGTTTCTATTAAGCATATAATTACTAGCATTTTCATTTAAAATGCTTTCTTTATATTTTAGCATAATGTAATTAAACATTATTTTGTAAATATGAAAAGGGGTTTACAATGTAATTTTAAACGAAAAAAGTACACAACCTTATTTTTATAATTAACCATTCGTTTTCTCAATAAATTCAAAAAGTAAAGGAAAGACGTTGAATTTTAACAACAGTAGTGCCAATTTGAACAGATGGCATCTCTCAGTCCGTCCCAGAGTCAAAACCCCGAAAATATCGTTTCTGGCATGGGAGGAGAGGGCGTCAATAAGTAGGGGAGGGATCTGAAGAACGGAAACTCCAGGCATCGAAGCACACAGCAGTTCCTAATTTTTAAGTGTTGCGAATGGAGTCATTTAACGGTAAAGAAAACTTGATCCATTAAACGTTACAGTTGTTTCCTCGCGTTAATAGTCCTTTTCTTTTCTTGGGGGTGGGATGGGGTGGGCTGGACTGGGCAGGAGAAATCATGGAGCCGTCATGATGTTTTCACTGGAGCGAATATTTTCCGGTTAAGTGAATAGCTCTCTCTACCTATGTCTCTGTCTCTGTCTGTCTGTCTGTCTGTCTGTCTGTCTGTCTCTCTCTCTCTCTCTCTCTCTCTCTCTCTCTCTCTCTCTATATATATATATATATATATATATATATATATATATATATATATATATATATATATATATGGATAAAGATAAAACATCCTAAAACTGATAAACTATATCCGTGTTTTTGGGCCTCCATTGGCGCTTGAATCTTGCATAACAAACTCAAAGAATGGACTATCTTGTCTACAACGCAGAAAACCAAAATCTGTTGACCTAACCCCAGAGAAATAAAGGATGAACACATGATATAATCATGCAAGGTACGTGTGAGAATCTTGCCACATTGTTATAAGTGTTCATATAATATAAAAATACATCATGGTTAATGTGGGAAAAATCAAAACAAATGCGACGGTATTTTAAAATTTTGTTTCATTCTCTCATAAAAATAGTGATAATTGTAACAGTAATCCATGATAAATTAAGCGTCTTCTTGCATTTACATTATAACCACAAATATGACTATGATTTTGAGATTCTACTTTCAAACACAAAATGAAGTATTTTTGTATTAGAGAAAATATTTGAAGATGATGATAATTCTAACAATGACGACGACTACGAGGATGATGACATATTAACTTTAAAGGCTTTGATCACGATATGATACAGTAGTTCGTTATAGACATGATAGCGGTGACTGAATGGAGATTCGATATGGATTTTAAAAATATTGGTGCCATTAAATTACAAACGATGAGATTTTCTTATTTAAAAACTTTTCTTTAACATGTTTTCATAACATTTACTTTGTAAGATACGAAATAAACATCAATGCACACTTTGAATGTAAAATTTGATTCCAGAGCTACCAATAATAGAAATGAAATTTGTTGATCGAAATCACTCTCCAACAAAACGTTGACCGTTGATGACCAGGGAGAAACATTGGTCTAAGTGGGAAACAAATATTTCGATGCAATGCATTCTGGGCTTTTTAACCTCATAAGATACAATGATATTACATCACTACATATCTAAGTTTAGCCATTATTTTGTTTTACCAAGCCACGAGTCTGCATTTATATCTTGTACGGCTTCATCCGTCTATATGAATCCCTTAAATAAGTCGAGAATGATCTACAAAGGTAATTAATTTCTTGACCAATACAATACAAATTAAAATGCATTGCCTTTTTGTACGAAAACCTTATTGTATCTAGTTTTCCAGGTAAGGTCTCTTTGCAAATAAAATGAACGCGGCTGCAGATCATGCGTTAAGGTGTGATTTTGCTGGTAGCCAGTCACTTAAAGGTTATTTCCTTTACTTTTCTTCATAATTCGATACTCTTATTAAATCTTTCAATCTTAGTTAAGGGCAAAATTCAAAACATAATAAGCAAAAAGATAGAATTGGTACACTAGGAAATGTATATGTGCATCATCATCGTTGCTCTAGCCTCATTCACGATTAAGTTTCGTCACTTCCTTGAGAAATGTGATGCTAATATTAACTTTTTCAGTGGTGCAAATGCGCAGATTTACGGGAATGTGGATGATTAATAATAAGTAAATGAGAATTGTTTGGTGCCCGAAATGTGTAGAAAGAGGAATATGTTATGTGAGGTAGAAAAATCCTTTAGCTACAACACTTATGACCATTGTCATTAAACACATTGTCCAAAATTGACCGTGACTTGTCTGACAGTTTTTAGTCTCTCCAGCCGTACCTGGAATTAAAAATAAATATATATGAATGTTATTTGATTAGATTACCTCTTGACTAAAATAAAGTAATAGAAAGGGTCAGCAAAGTACTACAATTCATGGACTAGTACCTTTATGCCATAATGAAAGTCAAAATGATTAAGTGATGTATATATGTATGATGATGTGAACAAGATGGTCGCTATCGCATAACCGGCTTGAAGCAGCTGTTCCGTTTTTTTAGTGCCGTTTTCATGATATTTGTGCTTGTTGACTGTTTTCATCTTCGTTACTGTGTTCATTATGTATTGGCTGTTAAATTTGTAGATGTCTCTTCATCACCTTGTTTTGGAAACGAGAATAATTAGACTTTT
Organism: Sinohyriopsis cumingii; assembly: GCA_028554795.2. Lineage (NCBI taxonomy): Eukaryota > Metazoa > Mollusca > Bivalvia > Unionida > Unionidae > Sinohyriopsis > Sinohyriopsis cumingii. Next base: position 353,216 of record JAPYKE020000397.1, read on the forward strand.
TCTCAGCTGTCTTGCTCCACTGTTTTTGAACAAATCGCCATCACGTGATACTCGCCAGTCAATCCGTTTATGCTACGATGGGCCCTCATTAATTGCTTTAAATGTTCACTCCTCGGCTCTCCACACTACATTGTGTTCTAGACTAAACGAACTGGGACTAAATTCATCATTACCTAAATGTAAACAGAAGCGAAAAAAGAAACGTTGTTTCAAAGCTGGCCGGCGTACAACAGGAAGAAGAATTCCAGTTATCTCCCTTATTTAGGCACAACCATTTAAAAAAATTTCGACCGTTAATTTAGATAACCTAATTCAAATCCCAATTAATTCGTCAACCTTTGTGTCAACTATCCAAGAAATACCTCTGCGCATTGCATTATTCAATGCCCGGTCAGTAGGACCACCGGAAAAGCGCACAGAAGTAGTTAATTTTATCAACGACCAAAATGTTGACATATTTTTCGTGACAGAAACATGGCTAAGAACATCAGGCGATGAGCCCAAGTGTGCGGATCTAACACCCACTGGTTACTCCATCAAGTAGTTTATACGTAATTCTCGCGGAGGTGGAATTGCTGTCATCACAAAGAACTCCATGATAAAACATCTTAACTATACCACAACATTCAATTTCGACCACACATCGTTTGAACTAGTCCAAACCACACTCACACTGGAGCAAAGGTCAGTCCATCTTTTCTGCCAATACCGCCCTCCTCCTAGTAGAAAAAACATGCTGGCTGACTCTCTCTTCTTGGAGCAGTTTCCGAATCTCCTGGACTATGGAAATTCGATAGGTGGCAACCTGATTATTCTTGGAGATTTCAACTTTCACTTTGACTGTCCCGGAAACTCAAATACATCAAAACTCATTGATTCCATTAATGTTTTCAACCTCAAACAGTCAGTTAACCAACCCACCCATAAACATGGTCACATTTTAGACTGGATTCTTCATAGACCTGATGATAACATTCTACGGTCCTCCCTGGTATCCCATGACCATGCATCAGATCACCTCTGCATTATATGCCATCTTGACGTATCAGTCACTAACCCTCCACCTTTATCTGCTACTAAGAGAAACCTCCGTATGATAAATAGAACCAAACTAATGCACGACATCCAAGCTAACCTGACAACTTGCTTACGTCCTACCGCAGAACAACTTGATAACTGTGTGCGTTCATTACTTGACAAACATGTCCCAGCTACCAAGTGCAGAGTATCAATTCAAAAGTGTTCTCCATGGTATAGCAGTGTTAGGGACCAGCTTCGCACTGCTAAAAGAGACCGCCGCAAAGTTGAGAGGCTCTGGCTTTCCACCAGACTCACTATTTATAAGCAAATCCATGAAGTCGCTAAGAAGAATGTCACAAATATAGTCCATGCAGCGAAATCAGCCCACTACTCTACTAAGATCATGGAAAGATCCAGCTGCAAAGAGCTCTTCGAGATTACTAACAAGCTAATGTCAAGGAACAAATCAACACCACTTCCAACTATCTTCTCTCCAGTCGACCTTCCGGACATGTTTGCAAATTTCTTCCGTGACAAAGTACAAACCATTAGAGATAAGCTTGACACCACAATTTCAATTGACTCGTCGTCACCATACAGTTGGGATACAGAATTTGAGCGGCAACCATTAGCAGCATTTGATCCTGTCTCTATGGATTTCGTACGTACAATGGTGATGAAGAGTGCACCAAAGTCATGTGAACTTGATCCAATTCCAGCATCACTGTTGCTTGAGTACTTAGATCCAGTATTGCCTTCACTAACTGATGTTATTAATACCTCTCTCTTATCTGGGAAATTCCCATCATTTTTCAAAACTGCCATTGTAAAGCCTCTGCTGAAGAAACCAACACTAGACCATAACGATTTAAAGAACTACCCTCAGTTTCTAATCTCAGATTCATTTAAAAAATCTTAGAAAAGGTTGTCCTATCCCAGCTTGTATCTCATCTAAATTCAAATAGTCTTTTTAGCAATGTACAATCTGCATATCGCCCTTGCCATAGTACTGAAACTACTCTTCTTAAAGTAGTTAATGACATTCTCTCTGCGTTGGATAGCGGAAAGATTACAGTCCTCACCCTCCTTGATTTATCTGCAGCATTTGACACAATAGACCATGATATATTACTTCACCGTCTCCAGCATGTATTTGGCATTCGTGATACAGCCTTACTGTGGTTCAAGTCCTACTTGGTCAACATAATGTAAATTCTATCTGCAAATGGAATACACTCCAGCCCAGTTTATCTATGTTGTGGTGTTCCACAGGGGTCTGTTCTTGGACCTGTTCTATTCATTATGTACACTCAGCCGCTCTCAAGTGTTATAGATCATCATCCAGTGTCTCACCAATTGTACGCTGATGACACCCAAATATACAAATCTAGCCACCCAACAGAAGTTGATGCTACCATCCAAGGTGTAGAGAGGTGCATTTCTGATGTGAAATCATGGATGACTTGTAACAAACTGCAGATGAATGATGATAAAACTGAGGCCATTCTGATCACAATAAAAAAACTTTCTCATTCACATCCTTTACCTCAAACAATAAATATCAGCAACGCCAACATTAAATTCACATAATCAGTACGAAACCTAGGTGTTACTCTGGACAGTACTCTCACATTGCACCAACATGTCATGAACATATGCAAGGCTGCATATCTTGAGCTGAGACGCATCAGTTCAATTCGCAAATATCTTTCAGTTGAAGCCACTAAAACACTTGTGTGTTCATTAGTACTTTCAAGACTGGACTATTGTAACTCAATTCTGTCTGGTTCATCTCAATATCTACTCCAGAAACTTCAAAAAGTTCAAAACACAGCTGCTAAGATCATACTTAGAGTACCACGATCAGAGCACACCTCCCCGCTACTCTGTAGCCTACACTGGCTATCCATTCGATCCAGAATCAAACACAAAATTTGTTCTCTGTGCTACATTTCACTGTCGGACTCCAGTCCAACATACCTATCTGACCCCACCTATGTGTACACACCAGCAAGATACTTAAGCTCCTCTTCTGACAATCGTATACTCATTATTCCCACTATGAAAACAAAGCCATATGGACAGCGTTCTTTTTCATACCAGGGCCCAGCAACGTGGAATGAATTGCCAACTGAACTTAGACACAAAGACACAGGGATCCCATTCAAGAGTGTTCTCAAATCTCACTTATTTCGACTACAAGAACAAACTTAAAGACCTAATAATGTTTCCTACCTGAAATATTCTCAGCATATTTTTTTTATTTTTTACTGTTTTGCTAATTTCATGTTGTTTGTTTTTGTAATAATATTACTATGTTTCTTATCTTATAGGTGTTGTCTAATGTTGTAAAGCGCTTAGAGCTTTTAAAGATTAGGCGCTATACAAAGTCCTCATTATTATTATTATTATTATCATTATTATTATTATTATTATTATATATATATATATATATATATATATATATATATATATATATATATATATATATATATATATATATATATATATATATATATATATATGTATACCTTGAATAAACATAAATATATTATGATTCAATTTTAAGACTCGGATGCTTTTCCATTTAATTTATAGTCACTAAAAAGGGAAGAACTGAGAACTGTTTCAATGCCCTTAAACTTATACCTTTAGCCGACAACAAAACAAGATCTATTTTTTATAAGAAAAAACGTTGATATTCATAAATATGTCAGTGTCGAAAATGTCAGTTTTAAGTAATCTCCCTATACCTTATATGTCATCATTATTTAATAAAGTCTTACAAAACTGTAAGGGACAAAAATGACATAGATTATCAGCATAATTTATGTATTTTAATGACGTTAATGAGTAAGATATATTTTTGATACTATAATTTGATGGATATAAAACAAGTTGACCGTTACATGAGAATGTTTAATCTACCTACCTCTCTTGTCCGGATTTGACTTTTCCTCTGAAAGAGATTGAAATTTGTTTGACTTAGTAATTTTATCTTAACTTTTAAAGGGACATATACGACACTAGTATCATTAAATACTTCTATATATTCTCATACAAATAAAACAAATGTAATAACAACAAACGGAACTATGTCAAGATTGGAACAGAGTAATTTGGAAATACCACTTCCAGCTGTTATCACTAGGATTAATATATTGAGACGAGTAGTAGTATTAAAGCAAGTGTGTAAATATCATTTAGTTAATCTTAATATTTGGGGTAAATCATCACCTTAACTTTCAAAAATCTTAAGTAATCGGGACCGGTACAATGCAACGTAGTATGAAAATAAAATTATTGAACAAATAAAAAAAGGCTTGATCGTTTGGACATCATCATTAAAAATATCATGCAATGTGTTTAACTTTAATTATTAAAAGGTATGCAATACGTGTTAGATAGATAGTATGTTCTGGCCTTCATGGACCTAATGAGGATTAGAAACCTACTAAATTAGATAAACATACCATATACAGTGTATTCTACAAAATCGCATACCCTTTAATATTGCATAACACAGGTGCTTCTGTAAGATTTCCATGAGCAGATAGGTTGGCACTTAATTATGAATCAGTTTGGCGTCGAATAAACATCTTTTATTTGAATGTTCCTTATGTTCGTCCATCCATTTCTCTCAAAACTATTTGCATTTATGCATATAAAGCGGAATTACCTAAAGTAGTTGCTCTTCGGAGCCATGCATAAACCGAAGTGCCTCTGAATGACACAATGTCATTTACTTAAAACAATATTGTTCAGTACAAGACAACGGAACAACCAAATATCACTGACCTTTGTTTGATTTAGAAATAATGATTAGTGACTTTATATGACAGGCCTGATTTCACTCAACATCTCAAATTTTCATCCTCATTTTAAATTCATCAATTTTTTCTAATTCCTTTGTTAGAAATTTTAGTTTTCCAGGAATATTATGTAGAAATTTAGGATCAACATATCTTCCACTTTCCTTAAATAGGTCGTCTTGTTTTATCTCCGTGGAAAACTATTATTATTTCCTAATATGAGGAATTTCTCAAATGGTCTTTATTTATTTCTTTTAGAAATAATGCAAGGATATCGAAATTGTATCATTTTAAAATTAGAAATGTGTTTTCGATTCTTTGTCTTCTATCTCTCGCACAACCCCCAATATTGTCAGACCCATCTTAAGTATGATAATGCAAAAGTTCTGTTCCAGAGTCATGTTTGAGAATGTATGTGAAACTTGAGCCTTAACTACTGAGTCTAATGTGTAGGGTGTCATATCTAAAAGATGCATTTGGTTTACATGCTGGGTCATGAGTACCACTGATGGGTCTGCTTGATTCTTTATGCTTCGTGCCTTCGCCTTACCCTCCGGTTGCGTACTACACTGCTGCATTTCAACATTTCCTTACGGACATAATTATTTTGTACGAAAACCATTTCTCCATAGTGTTAAGATGTTTATATCTGTTAGTACAGTCCTGTAAATTGTTAAAAGTTTCTGTGCAATACTTAGTACAAGAAGGGTATATATTGCAAGGATTGATTTGTAGCGTATAGGGTTGATCAAATTTTATATAATTTGGTCACAGCTTATATGAAAGGCATATCAAAATAAGTAAAGGATAGTGATTTACATTTTCAGAGGTCGCGTATACTCACCGCTTAACACTATCACTTTTTTACTTGCTATTAGTAAGTCAGAATTTCGACACACGTATGTTCCTGTATCAACAGTAGAACTATTTTCGATTTCCAAGACACTTGTTACCATACGGTTTGCTAAAGAGCTCTGTTCTTCAATTGAAATTCGTTTATAACGGGACGGTTTTAATGGATTCCCATCTTTGAACCAATCTATATCCTGAGACATTTCTTGGACACCACTGACATTGCACATCAGCCTGAGAATTTCTCCACTGTTAATAAACTCCTTGCCTTCCAGTAAAATATCTGAAAGAACATAAAATTGGGGATTGATAGTTGCTGATCAAAGTATAGTTGATATTAAGAGTGCATGTACCTGAACACAAAGCAAAAGATGATAGCAGTGCAGAAACAACAAAATAAGCTAGATAATTCTGCACCAAGGTGCGGCAGGTGTAAGGCTTGTAAGTTTACACAGTAATAATATATTTCATCTTTTTCTGATTTAAAAGGCTTGTAGCGACACGCCTTCGAGTGCCAAGGTAAATACATTAACTTGATTGTATTTAATGCACTAGGTTATTTCTATCCTTCAAGGTACGCTCATGCGCATTACCGTCCCCACAATATCTATAACTTCAATGCCTTTCTAAAGGTTCATTCAGACTTAGTTCTTGGAGTATTTATTGATGGCAATTCATTACAAGTTAAAATTTTAATGATTGGACATTGATCTTCCACATTTTTATTATTGAAGAAATTAACAATAAAATCCCCATCCTGATCTTGTCTTCTGTGCATATTTTATTTCACAACCGTCTTCCCAGCTTTAATTTATGACACAACAAATAATTTTAAAATACAGCTGGTACATCCACTTAAAAACCTCTATCTGACATTTTTTTTACATTTTTCAATTGGCCAAAGTATGAAAGTCTTCAAACAAGAGATCTCAACAACTATAGGAGAGAAAGGCACACAGACTAATACATGAAGTATTTGTATTATCATCCACATGAATAGAAGTAAGTATGTTATTATCTATATAAATATAAGTATTTATATTATAATCGACAGTAATAGAAGTAAATATGTTATTATCTACATAAATATAAGTATTTATATTATAATCGACAGTAATAGAAGTAAATATGTTATTATCTAAATAGAAGTATTTATGTTATAATCGACAGTAATAGAAGACACGTTTAAGATGTCTGGTTTAGATATCATCTGAACGACCACAATATGGCAAATATGGATCTCTCCTCTATAACCTACAAATTCCTCACTGCTAATCACGGATCTAATTAAAAATATCAGTTCCAAAATTATTTGTTTTTATCCATAAAATAATTGTAAAAGTTTCATACCGTCATTCTTCAAGAATCCGGAAATTAGTATTTGGTTTTATAACAGTTGTGTGTCAATTACAGTGTTTCATAATCTTGCAAATGTTATGACCTTATGCCTAGATTATAAAATGTATGTATATACCAGGGATCGATGCAAACAAGTACAGGATGCCCGACGAGATTGTATTTGATGACGGGTGTGAAAATGGTAGAGCAATATCGAATACTCACCCGGATTATGTGGATTTATATCTGTAAGGAACAAAAGCAAATGTGAGCTCTTAAAATTGTCACCAATATAATCAGAGAGAGAGAGAGAGAGAGAGAGAGAGAGAGAGAGAGGAGTGTATAAAGCTACTAGAAACTGGAATGAAATATTCAATCTCCCCAAATCTTAATGTGGTGTTTTATGTCTATGATATTATCAGTGTATAAACAATAGAAAATACAATGAATTAGTACATCTTATGTTTATTGCAAACACACATATATATTCTCTAAATCTCATGTTGCCTTAATAATTTAAATAATTATATTTTACTATACTCACTTACCCCTAAATAATCATAAACTTGATAGTTGAACGTATGAATTAATATAATGTATTCGTGTTAAGTGTTTACTTGCAAAATGTATGAACATTTTTTAACATCCCACAAAGAATCTTTTGGCATTAAGGTGGATTGCCCTCTATCCCGGTGTTATCTTTTAAACAAATCTGATGAAACTATTACTTACTTTGTAAATGTCTCAACTTAGAACTTTCGCTTAGGTTTGTTTCTTGAAATAAAAAGAAAACCTTCATTAAAATTAGTTCAAAACGTGATTGATGAAACGAGGATTTTAGCCTTCTCTATCAAAGTAGGATATGCAAAATAGCAGCAAACTAGCATATAAAGGTAATAATTAATGTGAATTGAGTATTATTTATTTAATCGTAAAATTATAAAATTCAATTATTATTTGTGTACTCACACATGCTTTTACTAATGCATTCATACATCGGCAAAACTGGTGCTATTATGAGTGGCCTATTTGCGTATCTTTGCGAAATCTTAGAGAATCTTCCATGCTACAGATTGCAATGGTTACATACTTCTGAAAATTCATTTGTGTCCATACATTGTTTCATCAAATTTCGCCTGCGCTCACGAGAGAGAGAGAGAGAGAGAGAGAGAGAGAGAGAAAACTCACTGTTGACTGTTAGTAATATATGCCGTATGAGTTTATTTTTGGAGCTGACTTGACATTCGTACACGCCCTCATCTGACGGTTGAACATCCTGTATTACGAGATTAAACTCTCGGCGGGTTGGTGAGAAACTGACATTAAATCGTTTATCTGGAGAATAAATAAATGTCCCGACACTAATGGGATGGGGATCAGACGCCTTTCTCCAAACAACCTGTAAAAGAAATACCATATATGTATATTTATTCTAGACTCCTTTAGTATTAACTAATTATCAACTGAAAGCAAATTACAGATTCGTTTCCAGTCATTATTTTAGTAAGACATCATATCAAAAACATAACATAACGAGAACCATTGATTATGTTACTTTCATATGTATTCACTGAATCATTCTACATCAGACTGGCGTTGATCGTAGAACAAAACTACTAATGTAGTAATCATTTAAGGAATTATACCAAATCAATAGCATAAACTTATTGCCACAACACGAAATAGCATTAGAGTCAGCCGAACCTAGCACATCATTTTGAAACCATAACAAATTTAACTTTTTTACTTGAAACACGATAACTACTTTCAATAAAGTCGTTGCAGATTTAAAGACACAGTTGATATCTAAAGACGTCTGGGTACTAGAAAACAATTTATGCCGAAATTGTTTACTTAATTTTGATCGGATCTTCAGTTCAAGGGGTTATGTTTATGAAAAGACATGGACAATTTGAATCATATCAGTAAATAAAATTAGAAAGGAATTTTCATATCATAAATCGCGCAATAATTTTAACAAATGCCCGAGTTGTTTCCAGCGTAGCTGCGTGATATCATGGCGTGGCAGACATCTGCACTTTGGCAGATAAATAAGCTTCACATGTATGTAATAATAAATTGTAGCATCGGATAAACAGAACATGGGGATAAACCTAGGGTGTGTTGTTTAATTCAAAATTTGCTGCAAGCCAAGAAATCGTCTGGTTTAGATATCTCATAGCTGAATCAAACGAGGCGTCCGGTTGCCTTTCCCCACTCCATCTGGATGATAAGAAATACCGAACGATTTGATAACTATAACATAAATACTCACAAGCAACATGACTATCTGCATTTTTGCATGTTATGATTACAAAAACATGAATCCTGCAATGGATGACAACATATATCAGGTGAAATTGAAACTATTTCCATGAATTGTTTCCGTAGCAGTAGGAAGTTCATTCTTGTAGGTTAAATCACCAGTAAAGATAAAAAGGAAGAAAATACATTTTTTTTTAACTTTGTGCTTGATTTCATTTGTCTTTCAAACCGGATTCTTCAGCAGATCATACTGTCAGGAACATTAAAGTAATTTTAGTTTATCACAACGTAAGATCTGGGTTTACGCAGTTTTGAAAGCAGTTGGGGAGGGATTCAGAAAAAAGACGTACACTCAATAAGAGAAACAATATTTATCGTTTTTCTTTTGCTATTTTTTTGTATTTTGCTTTTCGTTTTCTGATTTGGGGTGGTCATGGTGAGGATTCAGAGGGATGGTATCTGTATCCTACCTTCAACAAGAGCGATCCCACCATTCTCCCACGAGGTAGGTCTAGTCGTTCGCGTGTGTGGGTACGTGCAATGTTCGGCATGGCTTGCTAATGACTCCTGATAGAGCGTGGTTTTGCATGGTTAGATGGTCTTTGAATTTTTTTATATGAATATACAGACGCGCGTGAGTTTAATTCTGAATAAAAATCTGGACCTTGCGTGAGTAGGGGGTACCAGCGTGTGTGGGTGACTGGACACTGTGAGTGTGGCAAAACGCTTCTCATCTCCACTAAAGAATTCATGGCCGCAGTGAGATCTGTACGAAGACTAGCGATCTGGTCAGATTTTGACACGGTCATTTGGGCAAGTAATTCCACTGCAGATATTATCTATATTGGTGAGCTTTGCAGCAAGCTCGGCAAATTTTATGTTGATTACCTCGGGTTTTATAAAAAAAAATGTTGGGGGTTAAAACGGACGTTATTGCGCACATCCGTGATAGATAGAATATCAACAGAGAACTGAGCAAGACTATTGGGAAAAAATAATGCAATACGAGCCCCCTTATTCAAGAAAAATAACCAATTTAAATTAATAACAATTCATATCGGCAACTCCAATTCAATCTAAGTTATATCATCAGAATCCAATTGCAGTGTCTAATTTGGATTTAATTCATCATAATAACGAGTGTTGAAAAGAGAGCAATATCCACGACTGACCCTCTCGTGACCCTTGTATCACGTCTTACTATTCTCTAGTCTTCCTATTCTGAACGCTTCATCTCTTCTGGACTTCTTAGTCTTTTATTCTGAATACGACATCTATTTCCGGACTTCCGACTTCCGTCTTCGGACTGTCCTGTCTCTTCCAGACAGCTGTTTCCTTAATGCTGTTTTCTTTCAGAAATTTTGCGTCCTAGCACTAAACCATGTCTTTTCTTACAAGACATTCACCTGGTCCCCTTTTCTTGTTTAACAAGGAACGTACTATTCCTTTTAGGCTTCCACGGAACCAAACATATCCTCTTCCAGGATTTTCGGACTAAAGAATTCACACCAGGTCCTCACTTTAAATTCACATTGCTTCCTAAGTGTACGCCTTAATTTACTCTGACCAATCATACGCAGCGGTTCCTACATTATTCTCAAGATAATCATTTCTTCCGACAGATTTTGGACAGCATAGAATCTCTGAGCTATGTTGCATATCAATTTCATTTGAAAATGATTATTTGACATGGGTTCCTATCAAGTGGTTGTGGTTGGTAGCTCAAATATTCACTTTCTCAGGACAGTGTTGCCATGCCCTGTTCAAATCTCAATGAGTCGTAGATGTTGGCCTTTCAAGTTTAACACTGACAATGGGGGGAGGGGGGAGAAAAGCAGATTTTCGGACTAAATAATTCCGAGCCAGGTCCTCACTTTATATTCACAATACTTCCTAAGTGTAAGCCTTAATTTACTCTGACCAATCATACGCAGCGGTTCCTACATTTTTCACAAGATAATCATTTCTTCCGACAGATTTTGGACAGCATAGAATCTCTGAACTACGTTGCATATCAATTTCATTTTAAAATGATTATTTGACAAATCTCAATGAGTCGTAGATGTTGGCCTTTCAAGTTTAACACTGACAATGGGGAGGGGGGGGGGGAGAGAAAAGCAGAAAGGTCGAAGTGCCTCTTCACAAAGTCTTTTCTGGCTTAAATGTGATACAATTTTAACGCTCAATGCATTCACCTTTAAGGCTTAATACTATTCAAAATTCGACACTTTACAGGCTTCATTACCCATCTTTAAACAGGCTTTCAAAACGGCATAGAAAGTTCTAAGAGATGTCCCGGAAAAGCTAACTGAGAACTATGCTAAAGTATATAAAGATTTTCTGACAGAGAAGCACAAATCAAGATTTACATTGAAACCCATGTAGACGGTATTTATTCCTGATTGGAAAAAGATTGCATATAGCTGTAACATATTTTGTAATTCATTGTTTGCAGCCAAAAAGGTAATCCAGTATTGTCAGTATATGTATGTATGTATTTGAAGAAGAGAGTGTGGAAAAGTGGTTCTCTTTTATGCTTTCTATTATATTTTGATAATTAACAATTAGTTGGTATATATATATATATATATATATATATATATATATATATATATATATATATATATATATATATATATATATATATATATATATATATATTACATAATACCTAAAGTCTGATTTACATTATTTTTAATTAATAATTGATTAGTCAAGTACTTGAATCCAACTTTATTTGACAGAAGATAAGGATATATGTCACGTATATTGCAGACCACACAAGATGGAAGTATTCTTCTATTTCACTTTCCAAGGCGATGACAGATCCAACTTACAAATTTGCGATGAGCTGCATATATGTCCTGGAAAAGAAGAAAAAATTGTTAATTAAGTTGTTTTTCAAAACATTATTTTCGTCAGTCCTAATGGTCGATAATACGGTTTACATTAAATATGTACAAGAATTTGCCAACAATGATTTGAAAAACAGCTTTAACATTGAATTTTTGTACATTTTTGTTGGATTTTCCTGCACGGTACATTATAAATAGTGAAGCGTGAAGTATGCATAGACGTGTGAATTCTCAACTCAGCTTTACACGTTTTCTTGCATTGTGATGCAAGTTCTATCTTATTTCATGAACTTTTTCCGATATTGGGAAACTTCCCCCTTTTCTTGCAAAACCAGACAGCTGGAGTTGTTATGCTTTATCGGTTCTAAACTAAACACAGAATGCCTTTGAAAGTGTTCGTTCTCTTCAGTTCTAATTCTATTACCACGATTGATACCCATAACTTAAAAATCAGTGTAGAAACAAATGTCCTAAAAAGACTTACTCATTCATGGGTTCATTGTCATTCAAAGGACCATCTGGGTCAACCATTGTAATGAATACAAGCTAAACACAGTATATATTCAAGCAAGTAGCGTATAATTCATTATGTAATTAATGCACGCAATGCCCACATTATCCATCTTAGTACTTAGGAACAGTGAAACACACACACTCATCTTTAGAAGGCATATACTTCCATGCTCACAATCACACCTGCAAAATGAGACAAACACCCAGGTATGAGATTTGAACAAAATCGTGATATTTACCCTAGAACTGAGTAGCAAACTCCACATCTTAAGGTGCTATTCTCTCTCTCTCTCTCTGTGACATACATACATTAATTATACAAAGATACATATTTTTAAAAGTAAAACTGACTACACTAACTATGCATGCACAGATGCATACCATATATTGTAAACTCGGTCTAAGACGCTAACATTAACAACACTTGAATACATGTGCTTGCCAATCAAGATACTCATAATACATATTATACACTGGGCAAAATATATCTGATCTTAGAGATTGTCCACAACTTATTTCTTCTTGATTTTGACCTTTATATTTTATTATACATGTATAGAGTGTAGAATCAAGGAAAAAATGTGCTTTCTCGTTTATAAAGTTTACAAAATCGGGCATGGGGAGGGCGACAAATGATTAGGAGGGTGTGTCAGCCAAAGACACTTGCGTATGTACAACCAAATGGTTACGGTGTTATTAATAACCCATATTAAACAAATGAACAAACCTTTCCTTGACAAGTAAATATTTTGGTTTGATGCGGTGATGCAAGAGTCAGCATAATGTCATATTGTATATTGGTCTGGATTTTACTAAGGGAGGTGGAATAGAAATTATTCGTGGTACAGTTGAGCTGATGCATTGTCTTTCAATACACAGATCCCGAAAACATCAACAGTGGCCATATTTGTGGTTTGTTGGCAGATTTTACTGTTGATTTTATATGGCTTTCGAAAATTCAATTGAATTCATTGCATCTCAAGAAACTGTTACAAAACATATACACATTATCAGAGTGCAAATGAGGCTTTGATTCATTATCTATATTTGGAATTTATAAGTTGATTTGTACTCAGTGTGGCCGTATTCAACATATCCAGTGTTAGTGGTCGCATATCAGAATAACTGCCAGATTGCGCATCTTGCAGGTAAAATGGACAGAAGACTGTTTTCTAGTGACCTTATCGGAAACCATCTATAGCTGGTAAAGAAGTCATGGTTGTTTTAGGAACGTCTATTACAAAATTATCTAACTCTGAGGTCTTCACTTTAAGTTTCATATAAAACTAGGTATGATGAACACAAATATCATACAGTGAAGATCTTTCAGCAGCATATACTATGCTAATGCAGTTGATAAATCCATATATACCTATATATTGTATGCCGGTCCATTCCAGCTGGAGTCCTAAACTCTTATAAGTTGAATAACGCTGCACAATGGTTATAGTTGTACTGATGTTGCAGTAAACCACATACACACATATATTCATTGAATACAAAATATTTAAACTGCAATTTTTCTTGTAACAAGATATATTATAGTATGACAAGTGAAAATTTAACTAAGATTTTGGTAAGCCTACAAAATATATTATTTATTGGCTAGCAATATAGGTCACTGTTGACATATTTAACAGCCATGTGGCCGTACTATCTTTCATCCACTATTAATGTACGATGTATTTCATGCCTTTTTCATCATAACTATTGGGCATGAATTAACAAATATATTAGTCCTACATTAAATAAACCATGTCTCATTTCGCTAACCATGAGTATATTTTAAATTATTTAGGAATTTCTAAATATGGTATTGTTCTCCGCGGATCTAAATGCGGAAAATACACTCTAAATGAAAATTAATAGACGGTACTATTATTAGATGCTAGTTATTCATGCATAACGGTACTATTGTTAGACTATAAATACACATGAATAGTATCAGTATGGTGTATCTACAAACCAATGTGTGTTTGCCATTCTTCCTCCATCACTTGAAGATTGAGACTGCATCGGACTCTCATCATCATCAATGTTAGCAAAAGCAGAGTCATCCATAAATGGTTCAAATTGTTACGGATCGATGTCTGTTTCGCTGGACATGTTATTGTTTGTATTCCGAGGACTGGCTAGTATTGCGTCTCAGGACCACGTGATCTGTTGTCTCATCAAAACTCGAAACAACTCGGCAATATGCGGAATCGTGGGGACTTTTCGTAATATAATCACTATACTTCCACGATATTTTTTAAATAAACAATAAAGTCGAATTAAACTTTGTGGAGAATTAGATACATAAAAAGAAAACTTCCTTTCTAGCCTACTTTTAAACCAGCTAATGCGATTTGATAAAAGACCGTGACTGTAACTCAGAAAATGATTTCAGAGCTTGTACCGTTACAACCAATCGAAGACAAATTTGTTCGATATCTGTAAGCACCAGAATAGCTGAAGGCGGGAAACAACGACATATCAATGACCCCGTGACACAGTCAAACCCACATATATTGGTTTTGTCAGTTTGAGTTTTGAGTTGTTACTGTGAACGGAAAGAAGTCCACCATCAGAGATTTTTTGGACTCAAAGGCCGAGTCCTCAATGAGCTTTGGAAGACTGTTCTGCTCACTGTCACAGACAAGATCGACTCGACGTCGTTTGCACAGATTTGCCATTTTGACAAACACGCCATTGACCATGACTTCGAAAAGGCCTTTTTCAAATTCATTGGTGGCCTTTGTACGTGGGTCCATTATCCATCTGAACAAACGACGACATCCAAGCTTGTGACTAAATCCAACAGCTCGATGAATCCTAATAAAAACATTTCCCAGTCGCAAATACAACTGCAGAGTTCGCATGTACAATTCATACTTGTTTTAATCCGATGACTCGCTACCAATTTAGCACATTTGGTGCATTTGCGACAGGACTCATCACTGATCGAACACTGATATAGGAACAACCACGTACCGGCACCGACAGTGGTACTGGAGCCAGCGGATAATCACCGTGTGCCTCGTATAAATGCTCGGGATTTTCCAACGAAACTTTAAAGAAGAATCCGTAGTCCATGTGGATGTTATGATCGTTTTATAGATGAATGTGCGAAGGATCGATCTACTGAAATTCACCAACCGGAAGTAGCTGCATCATGGCCAATTCCTACAAATGTTTGGTATTGAGACACATCATGTGATTATTGGGGTCAGCAGGGTTATACCATGTCACGTTGGCGTTGTTGGCACTATCGAATCTGTGACTTGACATGGGTGATCGCTCGATAAAAAGATGCTGGTCAATATCAGTGAGCAATTCGAGCTCGATTTTGATCTTGAAGAACAACCCGGTGACGAAGAGTAATACGCGGCATCGTGCTCGTACAAGTACATGGCGGTGTCACAAAATGCTCTAAACACATTATCGAGTAATAATAACACATTCGTGCGGAAATACAGCTCGTGTTAATAACCCAGGTTTCGCAATCGAACGCAGACTAAACTTTCTTTGCGGTGTCATTATTATTGGGTAAAATTTTCATGTGACAAAGATTAATAAAACACCTCGATCGGTGGCAACTGAGTTTCAGAAAATCTGTTCCAGTTGTATATGTACTCATAGGAGATAGAAGCCTTTCCTCATTTTCAAGTCCGTATTGGTTCGACCGTATTTTGGAGTTCTTTGCCGTGAGATTATTCAATATCGTCTCCAGGAACAAATTCATAAACTGTAACCAATCGATAAACTAAAACTGTTATAGTCGAAATGTCATGTATTTGTTCTTCATGTTCCTTTGGATCGCACTTATCAGTGATGATGCCGTGGCTACTGCTTGCATTATCAAGTTGCCATTGTATGCACGCAGGTTATGAAATACGACGGGGATTTTGGTTTTGTTGGGATACATTCGCAACTGCAGATTGCACGCGTTCTGTGCAGCACCTCTGTACTGGCCAGTGATGTGAAAGTGATCTCGAACTTTGGAACCATGCTTTTACTTCCATCGTTGAACGGGCTATGTTCCTAGTCAGTCGATGAGCTTTACCCTTTGTCAGCAAACCGTTTTAAACAAGTCTAACAGGGGAGTAGCTGCGGAGAATTCACGAATGTTATCACCCGTCATAATTATGATTGTTGGTGAGTAGAGATGCTGCCGAATCCATTTTGCCGTGACTTCGATCAATCTGAGGAACACCTCAGCTGTGTCTGAATCACTCTGGGTACAATAAAGGAAAGGGCTGGAGGCTCTCATTTACTATTGTATCACACACACAACTACATAACGAAACCTGCATGAAATTTGTTGCACTGTTCGATTGATATCAGGTACATAAGTGTCTTTGTTAATAGAACTGGGCTCATTCGCGTCTGCCAAAGGAACAATCAGGCATTCAAAATCAGAGCAGAAGATTTAAGTGACTTTTTCAATTTTGTAATGCAGTAAAATTTTACCGGGCTAAGATATGATTGTTCGATGTGTTTTCCGCCAGTACCACCTGGGTAAAAGTCATGACTGGTGAGCAGTTGTTGGGCATTAAATACATGCATACAACATCGGCATGGAAAGTTTTATGTCCGTACTTACGTTTAAGTAGTTGAGAAAGATACTTTATCCATACACACCCATTTTGTTTCTCAGCAACAACAAAGTTAATCAGAATTCGTTAGTGTGGACCACGGGGAGCTAAAGCAAGCGGATTAATGCCCTTGTCATACGTGAATACATTAACAGTTATACCTGGATTAAGTCTTTCAAATTTCGTTAGCGTGACTTTAGTAACCTGCACAGTAAACTCAGTATCACCTAAGTTGGGGTCGAGCATGTCTCGGTGATCATTGACCGTATGTAACGCTGACACAACTGCAATGTTCTCGAAGTTTATCACGTTGATAACTGACCTTGGTGTGGTCCATTTTGCTGTTGGTATGTAAATGGATCCACGAAACGGATTATATGGCAAGAGATGGACCTCAATGTGGGCACATCCTTCGAGAGTATATCCCGATTCGGTATTGGTGTATTTCTCCAGCCTTTCAATAACCATTTAAATACCTTTGGCAATTTCATCATTGATTTAGCTGCTGTGCTTGCGATTCGGGATGGAGCAAGAAATACTGTGAATCCACGGAGTAGCAGGTTTAAATTAATCTTTGGCACGACTAAGTGATATAACCAGCTGAGCACTGAGGACAATTTCCCCGGGGTGACCAAAGTTTTCTAACACCGCTACGACTCCAGGAATTATATTTTTCAATGGTTGTTGAGCGTCTTTTCCTATTGTGTATTGCCTATTGAGTAAGTATGTGGAATAATGACCACGTGCTTTTCCGCTTTTCCAACTCACTACTACGTTTCTGAAATTTGAAATCGGGCACATGTGATTGCTGTGTTTTTGCAAGAAACGTACTCATTTGATTTAGTAGTGATATCAGAGGCGAGACAACGACGACGATGTTTTCATACTCATCTACTACCACAAGGAAGTCAACTTTTCTGGCGCTGCTTGGTATTCGTATATTTTGCAAACGCGCAAGTTGTCTTTGTTGTTTCCCCATTGTTTTCTTGGGTTTTGTTGTTGTTGATTCTGCAGTGGCAGGACAACCGGTGGTGGTGGTGATAGCTATGTATTCAGCACCAATATGGGTCTCAATAATTCAAGCATATCTGTTTTTCTCATATGACTGGCATGTATATGCCATGCTGTCGTGCGAGCTGTTTAAGCTATGGCACTGTAGGCATTTTTTACTAAGGGGAGGGCGAAACGTCTTTCTAATTGATAAGGTTTTGGAGTTGGTTTTTAGTATTCTATCAGGATCAGAAACTTGGATCGATTCATTTTTAGTTATTATTCCATCTATTTCTGTTTTATTGTGTTTTTGTTAATTTGTTATTTGCGTTGTTGTCGTTGAAGTAATATCTGCTTGTCTTTGGTTTTGATTTGTTTTGCCGTGTTGTTTAGCACTCATGAACAGATATTGAAGACTGATAAAGTTTGTTACGTGAGCTGACTCCGATGCCAGAAAAGATCGTGCCACTAGACCATCACCTAATATTTTCGCATGTGTTTTATAGTATTTATAATGGCATAATGAGTTCGTATTTTCAAAGGCAGGCAGCTTTGCATTTGTTGCGTTTCAATGTCACGGAACTCCTTATATACAACACCTACAATCGTGTATCTAATGGGCGAAGACGCTACTACATTTTCTGTTCTGTGTTGTTAGCAGTAACCCACACGTACTCTCCATTGCAAACACGAAGCTGTAAATCAACCCTTGTAAAATAATTAACTAATCTTATGTCAGAGTATCAATAGCGAAGAACTCTGCGGTGTTAAGTAAACTATTTTTCAAAAACAGGTCCGCCTCAATAAGTGCAAAAGAAATGATCATCGAGTACAACCGCAAAATCAGTTTTGTCAGGCGACTTTAGTACGTACACGATAATGTTAAACTTTCTCTCGTAAATTTCAGTTACATTTGTGCTTGATATGAGAGTTTAAAACATTTATTTTATATTCACGATGTCTTTTATTCTGCTTCGCCGTGTATTGCCATGAAAAACAAGTTGTGTTCGGATATCATTCTTATACCTATGGCTCCAAATAATTTTTTCTTTAATTACCCTGCATTTGAACTTCTTGGTCACTGGCTTCATTAAAAACGCCACTCACCTCAGATGCGATGAGCTTGTTATTATGTTTCCTTCGATGGTATATTTATTCATACATGATATTCCGCACATCTATTTAGTATCATTTCTTTCAAAGTTCTGCCAAAGTTTGTTTCGTTCCATTTCTAAGGTGACTCCCAGATTCACCTACTTGTTAGTGTGTTCTGAATTCTTTCCAGAAAATTCGTTAAACATTTTCTGAGCCTCTTTAATCAACCTGTATGATGCATTCAAACAATACAATGAACTCAATTTGTTATCACGTTATTGACATCTCATTCTTTTAGAAGATTTATGGCATTATTTGTAATTTCCATAGATTCCTTCCGTTTACTCGCGAACCAATAGTTTCGCCGCCATTCAACATTTGTATTTAAACAGTCACTGACAATGTCTTCAATATGAAAATATTTCAAAACTCGACCTGGCTATATATTTTCGTTCCACTTGCACAAAAGTATCAATGTACACATTACATAATATATCACACTGCAAAGAAAATCAGCAAACAACAGAGCTGGTATCAAAGCATTCGTCAGTTTATTCATTTGACTGGCTCTGCTGACAGCGTATATATATTGATCGCTGCCATAGACTTGGCTATTTGAGTACATTACTCTGCAGGATCATTTTCTAGTATTTACAATCACTGCCGAATAGTACGAATCTGGGTCTGTTTGGCCCACTGGCCTTCTTTGCCGGCATTTTCTATCCTCCCTTGAATGGATCACTCTCGACACGTGTCTGCCGGCCTGTGTACGGTCAAAATAAAAGTGAAGAATAGACAACGCTCAAATAGGAGCAAAATGGTCATAGTTGGTAGAGACGAGGAAGGGTAGAAGGCCACAACGTCGGCCAGTGGGGCAAAACTGGCAGTTTAGTACTACTCTTTATAATGTTTCATTCATCGACACATAATATGTTTAAGTATTTCGTTTTATTTTATGATGCATCAATGTTTTGTAATAATAACTAATTTATATATATATATATATATATATATATATATATATATATATATATATATATATATATATATACACACACAAGGATAGAACATGGTTCACACGAGTAACATTCATGCATTTCCAGCTTATAATAAACGCTATTATTTGAACAGAATACACATATGTATTTATATATAGTGAATCTGAGACCTCATTTTCGCTTATATTAAAATGATCATATTCCGAAGGCATGTAAAACAAAAGACCCAATATATTAATATAGAAAGATTATTAGCATTAAAAGATCGAAATAAAATTTATTAACCAGTTACCCAAACTGTTGCGTTTATCATCAATATTCAGTATACACTATGCCTTACGTATAGATCTATTTGGAACATTGCAAGATCATAATGGTTAATGTCCTCTTTTTGTCTGAAAGATATTGCCTGCTATTTTCCATGTACAAAATTAAATCAATTTTGTGTCTCTGAGTTTTCAATACACCTCGAAATTTCTAATATAATCGATGCTGATGAAATGTATTAAAAACCACAGCCCATAACGAACGAGTAATTCAGTCTTCTCTTATCGGTGATCGAATAAATACATTATTCTCCTGCTATACTTTCCTAAACACTAATCATATCTATATCACTATATGGTGTCTTTCACGGATGATTGATATATAATTGGACACATTGCATCCTTGAACCGTATGGCAAGTTCAGCATGGAACGACGTCAAATTTGAACATGAAGATAAATATTTTGGTTTCTTTAAGTCCTTATGTATCATAAATTGATTATCTCAAAAATATTTTCTTTTCTTATATGTAGTAGGATATACGTATATTTTAGCATCCGTAAAAGAACTTCTGGTGTTCTTTTATTCGGAAATTCCCAAATCGGGATAAAGAAACAGGAAGCTGAAAATACCAACTTGCACATAAAAAGGATACAATGAACATATACAAATATACTAAAAGAGTGAAACAAATAAGTGGAGACATGTAGAGACAGATCTACTTACGAACTTCGATCCTAGATTTTCAATAGAACATTGTAATTTTGCCGTTTCGCCTCTTAGAGACGTGACATTGTTTGGTCTTGGAATGAAATATGGCGGTTGCTCGTCTAAATCCATATATTCGGGATATTCGTGGTATCCTACAAATGATCAAAGACAGCATGCATTACTTCCCGATAGTTTGAACTAATGATACTGACGATTTTACCACTACATTTCTGGAGTTGATAATTTTGGAGAGACATTCATTTTATTTTTTCCAGCCAAGCAGAGTACGTTCTATATGATGCTACACATTTTATTTAGATAGCAACACTGACCCCAGAAAAGTGAATCAGCACAAGGCAGATTAAACATTGTACCTGTAATAAAAATGTTACATTCAGATGGGTTCTGAATTGTATAAAGCAGCATAGCTTTACCAGATAAATCCAATGATAAAGACAATTTTGGTGTTCGGCCAGGTCTTGCTAATGGAGAAACAACAAATACAGTTAAAGATAAATAATTACGATATCTCATATACAAGAGACCCTCCTTTGAGGTGAAGCTAGGGTTGTGAATAGATGTACGGATGACTCGCACAAGGATATTCAAATGATTCATATTCTCAAGCCTCCTTCAGAGCAGGTTCGACAATAATAGACAATTGAAAAGGACAGAGATATCTCCTTATAAATGACGAATTTTTTCGCCTCTGTTACATTCACTGACTTTCCAGGCAAATGGAAACATTCTGAATATTGGAATTATCAATCGGAGAATCCTGGGCCCTATCCGTAAAATTACTTTCGATATCTCGCAGAGGCAGCCATATTGAAATTCATTTAAGGAACTGAACCTCTTACGTGACGGGATCACTGTGCTACTGTGTATATGGAAACTAAATTAATATTTCATAAAAAGTTTAATAAATAAAACAAATTCAAATTCTACTTTAAGTTAACAGCATATATCTTAGCCCGAATTTGTTTATTTTATCTGTTATTTAGTCCATAAATGCTGAAGAAACCTATCGTACGCAGCGCTCTACATTGTTGCATAGGAATTTTCTCCGGCTTGGTGTTTTCCCAATTTGGTTTTCACATTTTTTAGACCAAGATACTGATTCTAAAGTGTATATTTTATAGGACATCGTTGGCGGTATCCCTGTGGCAAAAAGGACAACGAGTTGCATGTTGGTGGTTCTATGTTTCGTTTTTGCCTAAGGTTGTTGCAAGTCACAGAAGACAATCCACTACCTGCCTTTATCATTCCTGACTGCCTCTGCGAACAATTCGTCATTTCCCCAGAACAATGATCAGTTTGCTTAATTAATCTACTGGCCATTGTGACCCAACACGATTTTTCACGCTTTTGAAGTGAGCGATCATCGTTTATGTTCAAAACACGATGTATCAAACGGACATTGTTATTTGTTTGTTGGAGATTATTACATGGTATTATTGATGGCTTATTTTTCGTTCATGCGAACTCGTGAAAAACGAGGAAGTCTCAACAGATGCAGCCACGGGTGGCATGCGAAGACAAGGCAGTCAAAATAGGTTCCAATGTTATTAATTATTGGAATCTGTTTTAATGCAAGTCTAGTAAAAACTCACACTCACATTCACAAACGAACGCATGTACAAATGACTTACCTGACAAAGTTTAAAAGCATTTGATAACCTTTTCTAAGTGATTTTTGTATTTTATAATTCATGCATTACACTTTAAAAAGTTAGTCTTGTTTACTCCGGCATAATTCATCTTCTCTGGTTTAGTAACTGCTAAAGTTAACGTTGTTCAAGTCCATTTCTCAAGCACATGGGAACAGCCATTTCAATCACCTCTCTGCTCTAGGTAGCGCGTTTTTTGCTAATAACACAAAAAAGTAAACTTCTGTCACAGTACATGAAAGAAGCATAAAGTTCTGTGAACATTCTTTCCATTAGCCTTTTTGCAAATTCCCAAATAAGTCTCTTTATACCAGTCATGTTTACAGAAGTACGTAAGAACTGTTGAGGAGAACGCTAACGCGTATTTTCGAAACGTTGCCAAAGCACTAAATTTATACAACCTTATACAGAAATCTGTTGAGCATAGAGAAGAGAGAATCACAAAAAGACAAAAATAGTTTCGCCTGATCAAGCTAACAGTTTCTTACAATACTCCAGCCTTGTGACAACAAATATTGATGACAGTAAATTGCATGCACATAAGCGTCATATCATTAAGTTATCTGTGTATTGCAGGATTTTGCTCTGCTACTGATCCAAACCCGAGTTCAACATGCTACAAGCTATCTTCAAAAATTCAAATAACTCTCCTCTGTAAACCGTATCCCAGACCCCGCATGGGGAGCATATAGCACTCTCCGAAACCCCATAGCTGGTGGGAGGGAACGCTATCCCTCTCCCTAGAAACCTACCCCAGCTTCAGCCATTTGGTCCTCGTACGCTGGGCATCATTGTCGCCCTGGTCGCCATTTACACCACGGGCGACGGACGCCATTTACCCTTACAAATATTTGGAGGTTGCAAAATAAACATGAAGGTGATGATATGGTGCAGATCAAATAGAAATGATACAGTAAATACAGAGTAGCAAGGTGACTCATAAAATGCAGTATACTTGACTGGTGAAGGCGTTAACAATAACTTACAAAATCAGACTGAGACAAATTAGTTTTGCTTTTTTTAATGACGCCGACAGAAAATTTAATAAGACCATAAATATGAAAATGACATACACAACAACTTCGCATAAAACAAATACCCCACGCAACACATAAAAATCCATATATTTATATAGATTCACAACTACCTAACTACTAATCCAAAGACTTGTATACATACATTAACACCGAATAGGGCAAACAAGGCGATTGACTCTCATCAAAGTAAACGCGCCTTTCTGTGTGAGAGTGTTTTTGGATTCCAAGAATAAGATGACGTTTTATGTATTCACTGCGACAAAGGACATTATGAAAAAAGGATGACATTTTACAAACACTTTTGTTTCTTTTTGTTATATTGTGGCTAAATATGTTGAGAAATGGAAGTATTCCCTTCCTTGATTTGTCCGGATAAATCTTCATTTCTTACGGCCTTTCTGTCATTCTTGGATTATATAAAATGCCTTCTCTTGTCCATACAATATATTATCTCTTCTAACTCATGACGCACCCATATTCAGTGGTACTCACGAAAGCAAACGTAGACTGAATTCTTCGAAAGAAACATGTGGGAGATGGGCTGGCATCTCAAACCGACAATGGCACGAAATGAAAGATAGACATTTTGTTTTCTTAGTACTTGTCATCCTTTGAGTGAGAGAGATTTTCTTATCTTATTTCTTCTTTGTAGTGTAAATATCTTGATGCTAGTAAAGTAAATCAAATGGAAAGAAGTGGTTACTGTGAAACAGTTATTACCTCCACTCAATGAAAATAGCGAAATTTCTTGCCATTAGTATGCCAGACAGAAACAAACTGTTCTAACAAAATAGACCCAGAACAAATTTGATAAAATTGCCGCTTGGACATTGTAATTGACCGTAAGTAATACAATACATTTCTTAAAGGAACGGTCGCGAGGGGATGGGCACATGGTTGACAGATGTATGCAACAATACTATAACTGTATACTAAATAAAATTCACCATTAACGAGATTCAGAGTGTTTGCATCCATTTCACCCATACAGAATTATCGGAGGATCAACATGCAGAAAACGCGTTTCTCTCTTACCTTACATTTATTTATTTACCAATCACCTTAAGTGCACACTTCAACTGTAACGTTGACATCTTAAAAGAATAAGCTTAAATGCAATATATTAGAAAGTTAGGAATACATCTAGATATAGATATTTGTTAAATATCTTTATTTTTTAAACAACTAAACACATATAAAAATGTCATAAATATAATTTTGAGTTCAAGTGGCGGAGTTTTTCAAACCCGCGACCTCCTACATCCGAGGCGGACGCTCCAACCATTAGACCACTGGAGCG
This sequence comes from Sinohyriopsis cumingii, assembly GCA_028554795.2. Lineage (NCBI taxonomy): Eukaryota > Metazoa > Mollusca > Bivalvia > Unionida > Unionidae > Sinohyriopsis > Sinohyriopsis cumingii. Next base: position 378,515 of record JAPYKE020000397.1, read on the forward strand.
GTTCACTTGTCTTAGGTAAATGTCTGAATCCCCGCTGTCCACTTTATTGTTTGCATGGAATTAGGCACTGCAGTTTTGCTTGTGGTGCAATGACGCATTCATTGTTTACATAATGCGTTTACACCTTTTTTTGTTGTTGTGAGTGATGCATACTTGTCTGGAATCATACCACATGATCAATAAAGTAGTCTCGGAAAATCCTGTTTGAGAGTTGTGGAAGACGAAGTACAGTCGTATGTCGTATTTGAGAGATAACATGGAACGTTCAATGTCGCTCAGAGAGAGAGAGAGTTTTTTTTACGTAGCTTTAACAATTTTTCAGTCATATCGCTACGATGTCTGCAATGTAACAGTTTATAGTGATGTCTAGCACTGGAGCATCATGCCGCAGACATGTAGCATCATGTCCCGCCCAGTCACATTATCCTGACACCAGGCCGACCAGACCTAACACTAACCTCTTAATGCTGAGCGCCTAGCGATGCAGCTGTTAGTACCATGACCTCCCGCATCCGAGGCGGACGCTCTAACCACTAGGCCACCGGAGAGAGAGAGAGAGAGAGAGAGATGATATCTGTCATTTTATCAAAATTAAATTGATTACGTCGAATGAGTAAATAGTTCCACTAAAGTTTTGGCACCAAAACAAGTAGGAAAGTGTAGGGTCTTTTCGTTAAGTCGAGACTAAGAAAATCTAAAATAATCCAGGAAATGTATGTAAATTTCATCACAGGAATGATTTTGGAGATTTCAGAAGAATCACCATCATAATCGCCTACTCGTTTTACGTTAATACAGTACTAATTTATTCAGGTTCAACCACTAAATCACTCTTTAAATGAAACAGCATTTTGCTTTGTTATGTAATATATAACTTGGCTGAAATGGGTGATATTTTAATCTGTCGAAAAAAAATATTTTAGAATTTAATCAGGAAGTACATTTTTCAAAGAAACACGCTCATATAATATAAGCATTGTTAGACTTTACAATATAGTGATTGATGTATCTTTTTCGTACAAGTTAACAACATACTCCATTATCAAGAATCGATAATTTGTTCAATGTATATCTCGTGAGACGGCCTGCCTACGGACCTACTTCTACAGCTAATTTCAGGCGTACGTTTTTCTAGTCATCCATTTAAAAAAATTCTTAACACGTTCTACTAGAATGAAACGCCCAGCAGCAGAAAAGAAAATGTGATTAAATTCGATAAAGTCTTTAATATTGAATCCAGATGCCTACTAATAAAATTTAGATATCATCAACTAATTAAGGCTTCTGAAAAAACGCTTCATCGTATTAAAATACCAAATAAAGGCGCAGCATGACCACAATTCTGAACGTTGTATGCAGGGTCGGCGTTGTTCTGAAGCCATAGTCTGCTTAAAGGTTATATATATATATATATATATATATATATATATATATATATATATATATATATATATATATATATCCAAGAAAAGACACTAGATGTGGAATTAAAAGAAGTTTAGCGTATATAAAGAGCAATTTTTATGGATATTCAATCAAATTTGTGCAATTGCAATTTCTTAACTGGTGGTGAAGGTAACATACAGATGTTGATCAAGACAATTGTTCTCAATGACGAACGTTTGGCATATTGGCTTTATCATTTCTTTCCGAGTGCTGAGGTGCTAATACGCATGCATTAATATTTAAATTCAGCTTACGTCGAGTCAGATACGGGTTATTTGTTTGGCTCGGGGGAGTATATATCTTTTTTCTTTAATTTTTTTTCTTCAATACCATATATTTGTTATGAAAGAACCTACAAAGAGAATATTCGCTGGAAACGAGTGGATAAGGGATATATTTCATCTAGTGGGTGAAAATACTTGTTTCCCATCGAAGAGATTAAATATATCCGTTATTCACTCTCAGCAAGCAAGATTCCTTTTTTATATTATGCTCAAACCTATTGTCAAATTTACTGTATAACAGATTGAAGTAGCAGATATCTTGCTGGATTCCGCGCAGTGTCAACGGTACACCGTGTATGTTCTGCTGTGTTTTCTGATTATTCACACATAAAATATTAAACATTTACATAATTCCCATTTCCAATTCAAATTAAAATAGCCCATTAAGAATAAAATACATAATTCGTGCCTTGTTGGATTTTGTTTCAAGTTATCTTCAATGGGAGGTGACCATATTTACCACTCGGCAAAGTAAGTGTCTTAGAATAACTTAAAATTTAACGGTTTCCTTGCTACCAAGGCGGCAGTGAAATTATTTTTATTATTTGACTCCAGTGAATTATCACAGTTACTTTAGGCCCCAAAAATATTCATGTGTGGTTCAGGTTACCCAAACGACCCTTGTGTTTAGACTCCGACCCTAACGTCTTTTTTTTTTTTTGCTAATTTTTTTTCTCTCGCAGAGTTGCCAGCCCCGTCTGCGACAATGACTATTTATACTGATTTACACCATACCAAAGTAACAATCGGAATATTCGGTTTTATTGGCGCATTTGCTTGTAAAACAGACATGCGCAGCGGTGAACAATAAACAGCATGGCCAGTGCAAGAAGCTTCCCTTCCACTCTAATTGCTGTAAACTTTAATAACTGCCGTCACATCAATGATGGCAATAATTTATTGTACGTGAATCATGATTTGACATTCATGGGCCTGTTTCAGTGAAAACATCCAGTCATCAGCCTGAAAGAAGACCGGATGCTCTGTTCGGTTTCGCCGACAGCTGCAGTCAAGGACGGATACGAGGCTAGAAATGACTCTAGTGGACATCAAATGTGACACACATGTAGACAGTAGTAAGCAAACTAAATTCACCAAGCTGATTTTATATAAAACACACAGAAACTGTTTATGCTCTAAGAAATCAACATAACACAGTTTTACAAATCTGTTTGGATTACAAATTCCTTGAAACAGTTCCCATCACTCAAAGACGTTTTGGAAAACAAAACAAATACTGTACATTTTATACACCCGTCTAGGACGGTATGCTGTATGTCCTGACATTGTCTGTCCATGAACATTTTTGTGTCACCTCCTCCTAGACAAAAAATGCTTTCTCCACCATACTTCCTTGGTATGCTAACCACAACGTGGAGGTATGCATATGGCAAAGGTATTCAGTTCCCAACAAATTTTGCAAGAGGCTTGGTTTTGTACTAAATATGGATATAAAGGTATCATTAAGTGTCTCCTACTCCTTCTAGACAACATAAGATGATATAATTATCAAACCTGGTAGACATTTGGCAAGAAGAATTTATTCAGATTATTTTTTTTATAAGAGTTAGTCAGTTAGCTATTTTGTATTGTATTTATGCTATACGGATATAATTTTGTGTTGTTTTATTCTACTAGATCACTAATAATATCTCGATAGAACTTAGTATATCAAAATGAATATTCTGTATCGCCTATTCTTTACTGTTGTCGCGTGTGATTACTTTTGTAAAACAATATCTTAAAACTTTGCTATTTTATTGAAGTTCAGCTTCAAACAGTGACATATAATCCAGTTCTTATTCAAAAGGCAACATCACTGTATTTATTAAATATAACATGTATAGACGAGAATGTGTTGCCCCACTAGCCAGCTCTCTTGTTATTCCATGGCATATATAGATTTGATAGATACGAACTTTTATTATGAATTTATACCCATTCGTAACATGAAAATTCTCAATTGTACTTGATACCACTATGCATTGGATTTCTATGAGAACTTTTACCTATGTTTGAAAGTGTCAGTGTCGAAAAATTGTTTCAAATATTTATTAGGTTTTTTCATCAAGTCAATGACAATTCCAACGACTCTGAGATTTGTTGAAAGTCGGAATCCCGTGTTATTGACCGTTATGACAAGTTTGATTTTAATTCTTAAGAACTTGTATTATGAATTTATACTCATTCGTAACATGTAAATTCTCAGTTCTACTATGCAGTGGATTCCTATGAGAACGTTTACTGATATTTGAAAGTGGCAGTGTCGAAACATCGTTTCAAATGTTTGTTCGATTGTTTCATCTTGGTATTAAAATATAAACGCCGTTTTCATTCGAAACGATAATGCGCGATTTGGTTTGGAAGAAAGTCATCCATATATTACATTTTTCCCTGTAACTTTCTGAACTATGAGACACTTGTTTTGACTTTAGTCCAGTTACAAAAGCCAAGAAACAAAATGAAATACATTTCTCGTTATCTCTCCTATTGCCCGAGGGAGACAAATGTTTTGAATCAGCTAAGGCAAAGGCGATGGACTTTTTGGAGAGTTCATAAAAATCACCATCATAATCGCCCACTCGTTTTACATTAATACAGTACTAATTTATTCAGGTTCAACCACTAAATAACTCTTTAAATGAAACAGCATTTTGCTTTTCTTCTGTAATATATGACTTGTCTGAGAAGGGCGATATTTTAATCTGTCAAACAGCTTTGATTTTAGAATTATATCAGGAAGCACATTTTTCAAACAAACACCCTCTATAATATAAGCATTCTTAGACTTTACAATACAGTGATTGCTGTATCTTTTTCGTACAACAAGTTAACAACATAGTCCATTAGCTAGAATCGATAATTTGTTGAATCTGTACCTCGTGAGACGGCTAGCCTACGGACTTACTCCTACCGCTACTTTCAGGCGTACGTTTTTCTAGTGATACATTTAAAAAAATTCTTAACACGTTCTACTAGAATGAAATGCCCAGCAGCAAAAATGAAAATGTGATTAAATTCGATAAAGTCTTTAATATTGAATCCAGATGCCTACTAATTAAATTTAGATATCATCAACTAATTAAGGCTTCTGAAAAAACGCTTCATCGTATTAAAATACCAAATAAAGGCGCAGCATGACCACAATTCTGAACGTTGTATGCAGTGTCGGCGTTGTTTTCAAGCCACAATCTGCTTAAAGGTTATATATATATATATATATATATATATATATATATATATATATATATATATATATATATATATATATATATATATCCAAGAAAAGACACTAGATGTGGAATTAAAAGGATTTTAGGGTATATAAAGAGCAATTTTGGTGGATATTCAACCAAATTTGTGCAATTACGTTCTCTTAACTGGTGGTGATGGAAACATACAGATGTTGATCAAGACAATTGTTCTCAATGATGAACGTTCGGCATATTGGCTATTTTTTCGAGTGCTGATGAGTTAATACGCATGCATCCATATTTAAATTCAGCTTACGTAGGGATAACTACGGGTTATTTGTTTGGCTCGGGAGAGTAGACATCTTTTTTTTTGACTTTTTTTCTCAATACCATATATTTGTATGAAATACCCTACATAGAGAATATTCGCTGGAAACGAGTGGATAAGGGATATATTTCATCTAGTGCGTGAAAATACTTGTTTTCCATCGAAGAGATTAAATATATCCGTTATTCACTCTCAGCAAGCAGGTTTTTTTTATGTTATTCTCAGACCTATTGTTTCGTAAAATGTACTGTATAACAGATTGAAGTAGCAGATTTCTTGCTGGATCCCGCGCAAAGTCAGCGGTTAATCGTGTATGTTCTGCTGTGTTTTGTAATTATTCATACATAAAATATTCAAAATATTCAAAAGTTACATAATTCTCCTTTCCAATTCAAAGTAAAATAGCACATTAAGAATAAAATACATAATTCTTGCCTTGTTGGATTTTATTTCAAGCTATCTTCAACGGGAGGTGGCCATATTTGGCCCTCGGCCAAGTAAGTGTCTTAGAATGACTTAATATTTCACGGTTTTCTTGCTACCGAGGCGTCAGTGAAATTATTTTTATTATTTGGCTCCAGTGAATTATCACAATTACTTAAGGCCAATGTGTGGTTCAGCCGACCCTTACATTTAGCCTCCGACCCCAACGTTTTTTCCCCCCGATAAAATATTCTCCACCAAACCTGTTTGGCATGCCAACTACATAGTGGAGGTATGCATATGGCAACGGTATTCGGCTGCCAACACATTTTGCAAGAGGCTTGGTTTTGTACTAAATATGGACAGAAAGGTATCATTAAGTGTCCTCTACTCCATCTAGACAACAGTAGATGCTATAATGATCAAACTTGGTAGACATTTGGCAAGAAGTTTTTATTCAGATTAATTTTGTAAGAGTTAGTCATGTTTATTTGTATTTAGACTATACGGATATAATTTTGTGTTCTTTTATTCTCCTAGATGACTAATGCTATCTCAATAGAACGTAATATACCAAAATGAATATATTGTATCACCTATTTTTAATTTGTCTTTTGTGATTCATGTTGTAAAACAATATCTTCAAACGTGGCTATTTTATGACGTTCAGCTTCAAACAGTGACATATAATCCAGTTCTTATTCAGAAGGCAACATCACTGTATTTATTAATTATAACATGTATAGAAGAGAATGTGTTGTCCCACTAGGCAGCTCTCTTGTTATTCCATGGCAGATATAGATTTGTTTTTCTATGTTAAATGCGCAATAAAAACAAATAGCCGGCAAATTGAAACATATAAATCAGATAATAGTGTTGTTTGTGATTTGTCGCCATAAACTCCAGAGGTTCAAATCCACTTGAGCCTGTTTGTGAGAAAAATGTCATTTGTTTGCAGGAGGCTCTTGGTACTACACTTGGAAATGGATTGAAGAGCATCTGGGGTCTTCTTCCATCAAGAACACTAGCTGCCGAGGGTATATAAATACATAAAGATGTTTCGTAAGGCGGAACGTTTACTCGCGATGAACCTTAATTATACTACACATACTTGTTTTCGTGGAACAAAAGCCTACCGACCTACTCTACTTTTTTTGGTTTTGTAGACCTGAACCACAAATAATTTATTTTGGCCTTGCTTGGAAAACCCAGTGCCTAGCATTAAAAATAAATTGTATAATGAACGGAAAATTAATAATGGTATTGTTTCTATGTATCATGATGTTCATAACGCTTTCAACGATAATGATATTTACAGAACAAAGAAGCAAGAAAAAGAAAGAACACAGTGGGTTTAATTAGCAAGAATAGTTATTTAATATATTTTGAACTAAATTACACAGATGTCATTCGGTTCTGATAGTCGAATGTCTGCATATCTTCGACCGTCTGTATTTCCTGTTTGTGCGATTATGCTGGTGAATGAAACATGTGACGAAGGGCACAGAAAGACGAACTCTGTTGATGTACATATCCACAGCCGAACCGTATATGATCTACCAGATTTACTACTTAAAATGTAACAAAACCGTATAAGTAGGAAGTAGATAGCTATTTGAAAGAATGAACAGTGGAGCAACTACATTTAAAGCTGGATATGATCTGCATCATCCGTCCATCCATCCAACGATCCATGCATGCACATACATACATACATGTAACAGTACGAAAATTACAGATGTCATTATAACACATAACAGAGTAAAATTTACAGGTATCATTGTAACACATAGAAATATTAAATTAATGTGTGTGAATGAACTCAAGGGCATGTGTAAGTATTTGAAACTGTAATGCATCTGATGTGAGCAAGATTAATTGTTACTGTGGTTCTGGTTCATACCTTTGACCCGCGAACTGATCAAGAGGATTATAATTGGTTTTATTTATCATTTTGCTCAAGGATTGAAATGTTGCAGAAACGGCATTTGTTCTTGCAGAAATAATTTTGAGAAGTTGAAACTTTGCACAAATCTGTTTATTAAGAAAGCTGTAAAATTTACAAATTTTGTAAACCCTTAGGACGTATGTCAATAAGGGTGATTAAATTAACATAAATTTTGATTTGATAAGTTAACGGTTTGGGGTGTGTTCACAGGCGAGTCTCGTGTTATATAAATTTCTTACACCGCAAAATTATTTAGTCTAGTTTTGAGTCCTTAGCTTCCTTCGGTAGTATGTGTAACGCTCTCGTAAAGGTTGCCAAAGAAACATGTAGTGGAAGTCTTGAAAGACACGTAACCAAGATGTAAAGGGGCGATTCTGCAAAAGGCGAAAATATAGAAAGGTACAGCGCCTTAATTTCATTCATTATTTTTCTTTGACAGGAGTCTTAAGATAATTGTTTGAATTTATTTGTTTATGAACCATGTATGGTAAGATTTGATTATTATTAGGTCTGTAGGATGCTTATGTAAATTAATTGGTTCTTAGCAAACAATGTAGTTATGTGATGTTTGTTTCATTTGCATAACTAAGAATCCACTTAACGTATGAATGGTTTGTATTAAGATTGGAGCAGCAATGCGAACTATACGGTAATTTAATATCGGCCATATCTGTACATATATACGACATTAGGTAAGATAGTGATTACTAGTTCACGCTGCAGGCCAGTATTTGTTACTAAGAGAGAGCAGATCAGTTAGTAATGATGGCTGAGCGTATTAGAGGAATACATTATGTCTTATGAGCTCAGACCTAGTAAAATTTTTTTACATCCAAGTAATAATAATCCTAAAATATAATCTAATATCATAGATGTATGACTATGCAAATGTTGTTTAGAAGTAGCTAGACATTAGGCCTTAAACTCGCCTATTGACCAATATAAATATACACAACATATAATCATGTATAATTGTTGTTGTTGTTGTAGGATTTAACGCCATTTTTCAGCACACGATAGGCTATACATGGCGGTCAGTATTAATGGTGGAGGAAGAACCCGGGAAAACCCCGGAAAGAACCACCAACAGACGAGAAACACCTGACAAGCTTTCTCACATACCCACATTAGCCTAATCCGAGACTCGAACCCACGCAGATAAAGGTGAGATGGCAATGATCCGTAACGGACCACTCGGCCACTCAGAGCCCCATCATGGATGATAGCCAACACACAATACAATTAAATATACATAACACGTGATCATATAGATGTTTAGTTAGAATAACCTTTTTCTAGAAGTGGTAAATTTCACTGAATGAAGACGTCTTCGCAAACCTCTTCCACTGTTGCAATACAGCGTTAATAAAGTAAAATGTGTCATGTCCATGCACTCAGGGCACATCAAATACGTATTTCTGACTGTGGAGCATTGCAGTTGTTTATTTGTCATTTCATTCTTTGAAAATTTTGACGAAAGATAAATTAATGTTCAAATTAAAAACAAAATATTACTATTGCCTCCATATTCTTAGTAGTAATTTCATTTGTTTTGTGATTCGATTGTATTTTTACTACTAAAACATTTGTTCGCGAAACAATTTATTTTGAAACATTTATTGTTGTTCGAAGTCTGATTATCCGATTTTAGTTGCCTTTTGTATCCACCTTCTTTACTTGTTTTCGGTTGTTTTTTAAAACTGGAAATTAACACTTCCGACCCCACGGCGGCTTTCAGATCGTCTGCTCATCAGCAAATCATTGATAACGGGATTCAGCAATAGATCACTTTATGTGATTCAAGGCTGTACGTATTTGGCTTCCTTCAGGAGTTCTCTCTACCGCAGATTTGTGTACAGGTGAGTTGTCACAGAGTAGAATATATAGGTGCCTTAGGTGCGTGGAAATGTCGATCGGAAGTGTTCCATAAACTTTCGAAACAGAATATAAATGAAACTAACAGAGTCAGGCACACGTACGTGGATGACTGGACCTTTTGCATCGAATAATAATGTCTATCAAACTCTCTTGTCAGTCCGTGTGATGATTCATATGATTGGGGTGGGGTGCTCTCAATATTTGATTTAAACTACTATAGAAGTCCCACCCAGGCTCTAGTTTGTTGGTAGTTAAATTTAATGAAAGATACGTGTAAAGCTCCTAACCTGCCGAGGGTTAGATTGTCAGATATACAAAATAGGTTCAAATTCAATGAATAACAATTTAATAGCAGTTCAATACTCAAATGACTCAACTTTCCAAATACACTTTTTCCGCTCGACCCTTTAATAAGCCTATCACATCACTTGATTAGCAGCGTGAGATTGATTTCCACCTGTCCTTGTATTTCTATTCATCTGTTGTATCCTTTCTCTTTCCTAATTCTCCCAATTCCTTTTCCTCCCCGACATTTCTCCAAATTCCTTCTCCTTCTCCTACTCTACTTTCTCTAGATTCCCGCTCCTCCTCCACTTTCTCTCCCATGACTACAATCCTGTCGACTTCGACTATCTCGGCCACAGTCTCAATTTCGTCTCCAACTCTTGAAGACTTGGAACCCAGTAAAATCGGAAGTTCTTCTTCCCCTAAAAAGCTCCCTTTGAAAACAAAAGGACGGTACATTCTTTTTCCTTAGCCCTCTCATCTTAAACTACACACAGCCTATCATCATATAACGGCTATTAAATGTCTTTGGTCACGCATTCGTTCACATATAGATACCCATACATTCTCGTATGGTAAAACAAACGTCATAATACAGCATGGTGTCAATTACTTCTTAAAGATACATCAGTAAATTCTGTTAAATCAGTACATATACCTAATCCCGTTATACTAAACAATATCACAGCAATTTTAAAATGTAATAACTTCATTAAGATTTAAATACTAGAATGCAAAACAGTGGCAAACAGTAAACATATTTATTGCAATTTGAGTAAACCAGGCAGATGATGAACAACTAAATCAAGTACCGATGTATCTAGGTGGTAGCACTAACTCACGAAACATTCGATGCAACACTATATATATATATATATATATATATATATATATATATATATATATATATATATATATATATATATATATATATATATAATATGAAACACTATACATATATAATGTCTATATTTCACAAAATGCCAGTTCAAGACTTGCTCGAGCATGGCATATCTGATCCCCTGGCTTGTTCTTGAATCTTTAGGGATAACACCAGTCCACACAATTAGATATGTATATAACTATTGCTAAAATATTTAATTGATAAAATGTCAAACTACCTTCATGTAGAAAAAATATATCATAATATTAATTAATCCCTTTATAATGTTTTATTCCAGAAAACTACAAAAGTTCAGATTAATCGGCCGATCAGTATTTCGACAAAGCAAGTCAATGTACAGTTACTGTATACTATATACATTTCAACAGGCTGCTTTCGACAGATGTTACATATATACTAGTTAGATACGTTGAATGAAAAAAAGCAAATTTTTTTTATATAAAAAAATTCATATATCCTATATACATCCATCTCATATTTTGTGTATATGTTCAGTGCAATACTATTTGGACTCGTCAAGCAAACTAAACTCCATGAATATGTCTGGATATGGACACGATTTACATTCTTCAGTTTACTGTCAGATTATTATGCATGTACTATTATTATTACAAATAGGGTTACGAACACAATTAATGCCATTCATTTGTACGGAATGTCTTTATTCCCGCTTCATATATTGATGAACGGAATTTCCCCCCAAAAAATGAGCACAATTTTTGCATAAAATTCGTCTGACCACTTTATCTCGCCTAATTTCAGAGTGATATTAAGTTGATACATAAGATAAATTGGTGTATTTTGAAGACCCACACTGAAGGCGTAAATGGAATATTCCTGATATCGAGTGCTAATAGTCGATGACAATTCGGATTAGCATTCCATGAACATTTGATTCAACTCATTAGCGAAGTCAAGTGATTGAGAAGACGCTTTATCACGTTACAGTTTTAGGTTGAAATATATAGCCCTTCATAACAATTACATGCTGAACAAAAACGACAACACACTCGTTCAGCTGAAGTGGTAATAGAAAAGGTTGAGTTTATTTACATCTCTGCCAATTTGTTGTACATTAGGAGTGGAGGCGAAACTGTTATACAGAAGAACACTCATGGCACGAGTTTACATGTAATTTTATTGCACAGTAATTCAAAATATCATATCGTTCAGATAATACTATTCTACAGTAAGTTAAATACAACCGTGAAAGGGCTCTTGGATGAAATATTTCTCTTTGTCGAATTCGAAGACTTTTGTTCATTGAGCAAGTTGTAGAAAAAGATTTTATGTTTCAGTAACCAGATTGTCTTGTTTTAACCATCGCATTTGCAACTTTATCTGAAGGGAAATACAATTCAAAACATATATTCTGCATTTGAATTAAATATTGAATAGGTTTTACCGTTCAATGAACAAAGCGCCCCGCAAAAGGAAATTAAATGCTGTTCATATTCGTCTGTATTGGAAAGATTTCCAAAATTATGGTTGCTGAAGATGGAACATGTCTTGGATATTTAATTTACTAATTTTGGTTAAATGTAGTACTGGGTATGTTTTAACGATTTATGAAATTATTGGAGGCCATTTTATAGATGTTGAATGAAATCTAAGCTCCTATAGAGACAAATACAATTACAGAAAACGTGTAAGCAAAGCAACAAACACCATTTAAAGAAGTTCCGCTGGGTTTTGAAGTACTCTGTTAAATGATTGACAATTCATAGTTTCACTGCTTTCCAACCATTTAAAAATTAGTATGATTTCCTTATTCTCTTTTCCATCTTATTCCAAGACAGAGAAATATCTTTTTCTTAAAAATTGGCCTTTCCGTAGAAAATAATTATTGCTTGCCATATTTATTTTGAAACATATTTACAATAAAATAGCAGTAATATTTATATACAATACTCAATGAGACTCATTATACATTAAGCATCGACGAAAATTTTTAACGTCGAAATTTATATCTATTTTAAAATGGTCACTTATGTGTGACACGAACTTGCATTAAGTCCTTCAGCATACCTAATCAAATATTATTCATCATTTGTCGTGTTTTGTTTTGGGGATTTGACAAGGAGCCAAAATAGACTGCGCATGCCGTAACTTTTCCATTTACTTCTGCAATTGTAGCAAGGTAGTGATACTTTCGAGAAAATCGCCCCACATGACAAAGATAAACATTACTTCAAAAAAATTAATTGCATAAATCCATTTTGTAAGATAAAGTGTACATTATATCACGCTTTATAAAGATACACACGCAGGCACACACATATTTGTCAGTACTACAAACAACTCCAGAAAACTAGTGTGAAAAAAATAATCAGCATTTTCTTTTAATTACTTTGCATAATCTCCAGGGCGGAAAATATTTAGAATAAAACATCTGCGCCATCTATATGGTTGTCGCAACTGTCCAAAATAAAACTTTGTATTCTGGATAGAGTATGTTCTTACGCTGGTGATTACTAGTAGAAGCTTTGTTCTAAAGACGATTCTTTCTCCTACCTAACAGGCGCAGTTACAGTAATTTAACACTGAGACTTTCAAAGACCTCAGAAGACTCGTCCCAAGTTTAGCTTATTTGTGAGTATCTTTTAAATATGAGCGTTTTTCATTGTGTTTGCTGGTCAGGTGAGGTCAACCAGTGGCCTGGGTAGAAAATCTACTATTATTGTTGGTGAATTTGGGCAAGTTCGTCTGACCATCCGTCAGTCCAATACTGATTTTGTTCAGACTTTGAAAGCTATACATCAATAGCTTCAATTTCTAAATCTCTAAAGTCATTTTGGTTCAGTTAAATCTTAGATCGAAAGCTCAGACCATAGTCAGCGAAGCATGAGTTGATAATTTGGAGTTTGTTGAAGGGAAAAAAAATTGTATGATAAAATTGCCAATCTCGAAAACAGGTTGGATGCTTTAGGATCCCGCTTATTAAAATAAGACCCAGCTTTTCATGGAAATCAGGGTACCTGCTGGGAAAAGTTGGGATGTTATCGAAAGCGAAATTCGTGATTTCCTTAAAGACACTTTCAACTTATCTCAACCCACATTTTAAAAGAGGAATCGCAAGCAGGATCTATAAAAAGAAGTCCACTTACAACAAAATGTTTAATATTTATAGCATTAGTTAAAATTTGAAAAAGTTAGATTGGTTTGGGATTATCTAGATTTTAAATAAATTTCTAATACAGTTCATCAATATTAATAATCGTTGTCAAATGTAACCTCACTTTTTAAGTAAATCAAGAACCAAAAAATGGTTTGAGACAACCATTTTCCTGGGAGCATCTGTAAGTTGTCTTCAGAAAACGACATCGTATCTTCAGACTGATCTTCGTCAGGGAAATAAAAACAACTTAAAGTATCAACCAAAAAAAAGAAAAGAAAAAAAAAGAAAAAAAAAAAAAAAACAACACTGAGCACAAAGACCGAGAAAAAGTCTTGACTCCTACAGGTTAGAATCACAAAGGCAAATTACAGCATATGGAATGGCACAGATGTAGCATATCAGATGATACATTATATTATTGGTTCAACATCTTATCTTCAGACTGATCGTTTAGTTAACAGGTTGTATTATTGGCTCGACATCTTATCTTCAGACTGATCGTTTAGTTAACAGATTGTATTATTGGCTCGACATCTTATCTTCAGACTGACCATTTACTTAACTCACGTTGTCAAACTTCTGAAAGATTTGGTCTCGGCCATATGTTTGACCATCTCTATATCTCGAATAGATTACACAGTTCTGCTAATCTATACATTTGTCGCTGTTGTTACCAGATACGTTCACACATGAGGATGGAAAGTCTGTACATTTTAACAACTTCATTTATTCAGCAACAGAAGGCAAATTTATAATGATAACAGTATTGGCATCCTCATATTGCTTTGTACAAATATATCATTAATGGACTAATTGATCTGATTGCCACAGGTAAGCTTATTGACATTGCTAATTAATTGGTACTCATCAGAATATTCATGTATATGTGAAGTGTAAGATTTGATAGGGTATAATATACAGAGAAAGATGATCTCCTTTTAACATTTCAGAGAATCTCAGAGATATTGGAAAAACAATAAGGCAGCAATATTTACAGATAATTCGAAAAGTGTACGCTAATCAATATAAAAAAGATGCCGTTTAATCAAAATGATTAAAACTCAGCCTGATCTCCACGCTAGGATTTCAGGTATCAGCTATTTCTATGAAAACCAAACAAGCATCTATCCAGCTTTCCATGTTCACATTTAACTCAGCATACCCTTTTAAATTGCTAGAGAGAGAAAGAAAACGTCGACTGTACAAAACATGAGATATTCGCCCATCATAGCTTTATATATATATATATATATATATATATATATATATATATATATATATATATATATATCGCGTGTGAATGAGACGAGGGTATTGTTTGTGATATTTTACTTAGAAAATGTTTACATCAAGGCTTTCCATCATCATATTTTTCTTTACGGATAATAAAAGGACTTTTGCACTGATCTTTGAGGAGATAGGGATTTATTAAGATTGTCTGACTTTGCGTGTAAACAAAAATAAAATTTATGCATACAAATATTCGTACAAAAGCATCGAATAACCTCTCAGCTTACTTTATCAAGATAAACTTAAGCGGCATTCACAAGTTGAGCACCCACTATGGACTGCAGTGCATGTGCGAAATATTGAAATGGAAGACGAGCACAAACTAATATTCAACAAGTAGTCCATAACTTTAGATTCTTGTGTTTTCAATATTTTATGGAACAAGCCTCTCGGATCTCTCGGAAATTCTTTCATATACATAGTTGAAAATAACTAAAGTTTTATGTTCTGGACATGTTTGAATTCGATCTTCTTTGCTTATGTAATAAAACTCTTCTTGTGAGGGTAACATTTGCATTAAACGGAGTATATATCTATTTTAAAATATAACATTATTCAGTTAGCAATAATTATCTTTTTCGCTATGTGCCAGAATAACAGTATCGTCAGAATAAATGAAACAAATATATTGAAATTAATGTACTTGTTAATTTACTGGCTGACCTTTTGCTAACGGTGATGAAAAACTTGCAAATAAAGAAAAACGTCTTGAAAGTTTTGAATGAATTCTATATATACCTCATAAGATATAGATTAAAAGTCAGTTTGGACAAAATAGTGATATTTTTTTATCGATCAACTCTGTTTCTCCTTATCATCTTGGATCCAGTTTTTGTAATTCTTGATTAGGTTTATATTTAGGGTTGTGTTATAAAAACGTGGTTAATAGTACTGAGCGAAAAAGAGATTTACTGAACAAGCTGATAAAGCATTGTTTGTTAAGTATATCGATATCAAATTTATTTGTTTTATAATAATAGTTATGTAAAAGTCATTTAGCCATTGACATTTATAATTCTAAAGTTATATGAATGGGATTTCGTACTCGTACAGTGAGGAAATGTATAAATTGTTACTATTTCATTCATACAAATTCCGGAGTCCATCTTCTAGAAAATTTAGTAAACATCACATGATCTAAGGAAGACATTTGTACTGTAGAAAGGCCAGACTGTCCTAGTTTCTGAATGGGTTAGAACTGGAGTAGCGTACTGTTCGTAAATAAAGAAACACGTGCGAATATTTTTATCACAGCTATTAGAGCTGTTATATTTTGGGATAGACTTAATGAAAACATGAGAGAAAAAAATATATGGTGTTATGTTACACTATTTCCACTCTGCTAATTGAATGGAAAGCTAAATTTAAACAAGACTGTCGTTCGAGTGTTTTTAATTCCATAGAAGTATAACTTATTAGGTATTTAATTTATTTTTAGACATTTCGAACATGTTTGCAACAAAGTACAAAGTAATATTATAATCACAATTCGCAGTTGAAACTGGAAGGCGGCAAAGTTTGGATATACCTGAAAGAAAATGTCAAATATGTGCCTTCAACCATACTAGGTGATTCATTTCGGTATTTTATTCAAAATAGATATTTGGGGCCCCGAGTGACCGAGTGGTCTAAAGCGCTCTCCGTTACATATTACTACTATCTCACCTCTGTCTGCGTGGGTTCGAGTCTCAGATTCGGATGATGTGGGTATGTGAGAAAGCTTGCCAGTAGCTTCTCGTGGGTCAGTGGTTCTTTCCGGGGTTTTCCCGGATTCTTCCTCCACCATTAACACTGGCCGCCATGTATAGCCTATCGTGTGCTGAAAAATGGCGTTAAACCCTACAACAACAGCAACAACAACAATAACAAAATAAATATTTAACTGACGTAAAGAAGTAATGTATAAGTAACAGGTACCTGACAATTAAATTGTAATACAAGTAGCATATTGTGATGATATATCGAAAATAGTGATCTTAACCCGAAAAGTTAAAATAAGATATACGGCCACCAGTTTTTAAGCATATCCATATGGCAACACCGGAACTTCAACATAAGGCTGGATTTGGAAGACTGTCAAAAAATTTAACACGTTCCTTTGTCAGTGTTAAAATTTCACAAACATGACCCTCGCACGACAAAGGGAATTGAGCATTTGTTCATGGGTGTAACATACACCTGTTGCCCAACACAAAGACAGACTGACCAGCACCACCATTTACTGACTACTACCTATACGTACTTACCAATACCTTCACTAATTCACACAAAGTGTAGGATGAAGAATATGTTAGATAAAATAGAAATTAAACCCTTTAGAAACCAAACTAAATCCGTTCCATTCCATGCCCCATAAAAAGTCATCTGCAGTCCCCTTATATACAAAGGTAAAAGGTTCCCAAATCACATCTATAATCGTACAGAACCAATAGGAAGTACAAGGAGAGAAAGGATAAGACTAGTGAAACATTCATGCATACAGACAAACATGCTGATGTACCATCCAACACAAGACCGACGAGGAGGCTAGGTTTCAGTATTAGTAGCGGAAGACAAAATGCTTACAGAAAACACATGCAATGAAAATTAAATGGCAATAGAGCGAGTATAATCTCTGTTTCTGAAAGGTATGTATTGCTCTGATTATTTCCCAGACCAGTCTCTCATACTATATCACCTCACTAATCAATTCCTGAGTTCTAGTCACCGCCATTTAATTCACCATATATAGGAGGTGCTTAACTCTCTGCAAATAAGCTGATGGCTACTTCTAACCTTACAGCTTTGCTATATACTGCCATTCTGGTGAGTACGTAAAAGGCACCATTACCACCATAGAGTTGAACATGAAAATCTAAAATGCAAATTAAGAAAAAAATATTGATAAATATTTGGAGACAAAAATTAAAAATGGGAAATGTAAAATTAAATTGAAAATACAAGTGTGGCCAAATAAAAATTGCAAAACCATATTTCAATAACCAAATTTGAAAACGAAGATATAAAATGATACATAAAATTGAAAATTAAAAACAAAAATTTAAAAAATATGAATGTTGATAAATTAGATTTGAAACATGAAGACAAGAAAAAATGAAAATGAATTTGAAAATGAACAAATCAACATTGCAAATAAAATTTAAAAGAAACACTTAAAATAAATTGCAAATTCATATTTTAAAATGAGACTGGAAAATGAAATAGAAAAGGAAGCTGAGAATAGTAAAAGAAAATTAAAAATTCAAACAAATACTTATTGAATATTCCATATGAAAATTAAGAAGTAAAATGTGAAATCTACATCTGAAAATAAAAATTAAAATTTAAAAATAAGACGACTTTACAAAGTTAGGGTTCAAAAGGAAAATTACAATATGGAATATGAAAACCAAGATCTAAAAAAAAATTGAAAATGGCAATATGAAATTTGAAACACTAAACTCATAAAGGAAAATTTAAAAGGAAATTAAAATATTAAACAAATTGAAAACAATTAAATAATGAAAATTTTTTAACGTGATAATTGAAAGTGAATGCTATGAATCAGAATTAAAAAATGACAATTGAAATAAAATATTGAATAAACCCCAACATTTTGACTTCTAAAATAATTTTGTACAAGCTTTACAACGTATCCTAATATACAATGGTTGACACCCTATATGATTTCAAGCATACGCATGAAATTAATTTCTTAACTGACCATATATTTGTTGTGTGATAGAATTTAAGTACAGTTGTGGAAACAGAGTGTAAACATTCTTACCCTTTCATGTTGGTAATAGTTTGTGTGTGTGTGTGTATGTGAATGTGTGCGTGTGTATTTCATCATTTGTCTTTCATGTCTTACACACCCTTAACTCCATTTGCATTAGTATGTTTGTGTATGTGTACGTATTGGTCACTACATGCGGAGTGTTGGATAGTATAACTCGAATAATTTCACACTTACGTGGTTTTTCATATTTCACTTTTGTATGATTCACCAATAAATCGCTCTAAGCTATACTTTACGCTGTAAAACACAAAACGCGACACAAATACCCAGTACTAACAATTATTTATCTCTCAAATTACTAAACACGTATACTTAATAATATCCAGAATTCCCTTTGATCATAAATCAGCCAGAGTATATTTTATGAAACTAATCCATGATGTCTTAAAATCGCGTGGAATATTGTACATTATGACGTCTGCTCTTGAAATAGTCTACTTATTCAGGTTGCGAAATATATTCCCAACACGTACCCCCATAATTCAACATAATAATCACTAAAATCTAGCAAAGTAAAAAGATGGTACGCAATTACAAATAAAACATACAATAGGTTTATTAAAACACTATATCAGAACGCTGCTGCTGGATAATAAGAAGTGTGTTGGATAGCATATAAAATGGATGCTGGATAATAGGGTGTGTGTGCTTGGGATCATATATCAGAAAACGGGTGCTAGATCTGAGGGTGTCTAAGTTATAGCATAGGAAAAAGCGTATACTGGATTGTAGGATGTGTGTTGAGGGGGTTTGTTTTTCAATAAGCGTGTGCTAGGTTCTGTGTGTTTTGAACAGTATATCAAAGGGGGTGTTTCATAGTAGAGAGTGTGTGTGTGTGTGTGTGTGTGTGTGTGTGTGTGTGTGTGTGTGTGTGTGTGCGTGCGTGTGTGTGCGTGCGTGCGTGCGTGCGTGTGTGTGTGTGTGTGTGTGTGTGTGTGTGTGTGTGTGTGTGTGTGTGTGTGTGTGTGTGTGCGTGCGTGTGTGTGCGTGCGTGCGTGCGTGCGTGTGTGTGTGTGTGTGTGTGTGTGTGTGTGTGTGTGTGTGTGTGTAAGGGATAGTACATCGAACATCGACTGCTGTTCTTATCTTACGGGTTTAGGCTTTATTAACCACTAACAAAAGAATGAGTGAAAACACCAGGCTTTGAAAAATTTAATAAATAATTATTTTCCCTGGAAAAATACTGTAAAAATATAAAAAAATAAGAACTTACGGTTTTAAGAGTTAACTCCAAAATAATCCAATAATATTCCAAGAATAAAAATTAGAAGTCCTAAATAATAAAGTGTTCTAACGATTTCAAGTTCGAGTCCCGACGAAAAATCCAAGATGGAAGGCGATGACGTATGCTGTATCCTGATCAATGTTGTTGTCTACATTTCCTTGCAGAAACAAGAAATAATCCCGTGTTACAATTAATGAAATTTCTATTTATAAGAAATCTGAATGAGCACACATATATTTCTAGGACAAAAAAATTAATTCTTTAGAAATCCAAATAATTCGAATAAACATTAAAATGTAATTCTCAAAATGACACAACAAACGAAACACCTTTACAACACAGTGTTTAGAAGCCCAACTGATATTATTTCTCTAAAACAATGGTAATACAGTAATTTTTGGCAAACCTGTAAATATGTAGATATTTATGTTTTTGTATATGAATAGGACGGCATAAGCACTTTCCATTCCTCTGCATTTTAAATGCGAGGAGTGTAGAGTGTAATAAAATTTTGATTTTGAAACCTCGTGTTGACTTGTTTTGTGCTCTCTCTCTCTCTCTCTCTCTCTCTCTCTCTCTCTCTCAGACACACCCCCACATTACGATGCGCAACTTCGATGTAGTTTTATGTCCCTATATGTATCAAACAAAACAAATTACGACATTTTCTCACATAACCCGCTAAACATAAGTTACTCTGTTACAAACAGACCAACTCGCCACACATGATAAACCTATGACGTCAGACGACATTTTCGTTGAGTGAAGACCGTTGGCTCTTGCCACACTATCACAATATATCTTGGAAGTGAGATGGCGCCTATTGCAAATTTCCACCTGTCCTAAACATTTTCGACTCTTTTTAATATTTGACTACTGCTACTACACCTGTCACATAATGAATGTTCTCGTCTGTTGTAAAATTGCTCCTAATTGACCTAATCGGAAAATTGTAAACTCTTTTTGTTAGAAAATGTTGGAAAGGAACTAACAATGACGATTAACATTTATATTAAGTTTACTTCTATAAAACTATGATTGCTTGTCCTGGATCATGTTTAAAAGATCTGCTTTGAATATACATCGAATAAGTGGGACACAAAGTAACATATCTAATTGTAAACATAGTGGAAAATTCAGGATAAATATGGTGTTTTTCTTAACAAGGCCAAAGTCATGTGACAGGATCACGCACTAGTAAAAGTTATATTTTAACTGCAGTACTGTAACTTGTCAAGGATGAAGACCAAACGAAATTAAATAGATGGACAGCTCACGCCTTTTTCAGTTACTAGATCTCTCCAGTGTATTGTATTGTAATTTAATGGTGTATTCTCCACAAAAGCTCTTATTGTGATCATAACAGCACAAAAAACAAGTATAAATAACACAGTTTACTATATAACTTCGAGACTTATTTATGTTTATCACACAATTTAGTGCTCACAATAGTGAATATAATATCTGAAAATATGTAACACAGATGTTTGATAAAGAATGCTGAAATGACAACAGTAGTATCAGTGGTAAATTACATGTGAAAATTAGAATAAATGTTCATTTTGTCCTAATTAATATAATCTCAAACTCAGATGATCCCAATTCCAAAACCAATCTTGCACAGAAAATTAAGTTAATAGTTCTCAAAATTTGTTCACATTTCGTACCGAAGTGGTAATGATTTTGTGCATCCAGTCAAGTTTCGGAACCAGACCCGGGTTTGTATTTTCAGAGTCCAATGGTAAATGTTAGAGGCACAGGCTGGAACCGGATATTAATAGTGTGTCGCGTTGGTTGGCTGGGACACAGCTTGTTGTTTTGAGTGACACAGTCTGGAACCGGATGTCAATACTGTGTTTCTTTGGTTGAATGCGAGTTGAATCCGACAATGTGTGTCGTTTTATAGCAACAAAGTGTGTCGTTGTGTCGGGTATATTATATTGACATCAAATGACACAACCGCTACAAAATGGACAGAAATTTGTGATTTTAAACTTATACATGAAACTGAGTAGAAAATTCGATAATGCCAATCCGAATGCTAAATTTCCAGTGGATATCAGACGGCTGTGTTGATGACGACACAGTGACAGTGTCGTCAGTTAAATCCCTAATACTTTCATCTAATATGACGAGGAAATAAACATTGAAATAACTTCAGAGAAACATTATAGTCATTATGAGTGCTAAATTTAAGGTGTCGCTAGTATTAATGATTGAAATTATCAGTTGAGATGACAATAGACTTTTACTTGGTCTTATGACCGTTACTGGAGTCCACCAGAACCACAGCTGCCAAAACGACGGATCTCACCCCTGCTTATAAGATTTGGGAACACACTCGGGAAATTCATGACAAAATTTTCACGAATATTACTAAATATGGAATAATTTGGAAAGATTAACCTGAGCGCCTCCTAGTGGAAAGCCAAGCGTTCAATATACAATAGTAAAAAAAACGCCCGATTTCAAACGGCAAAAATAGCAATAATTTCACAATAAATTATACAAAGATTCAACATTGACAATGATGAACAGTTTCATCACACTGGTGACGAAAATTTACGAACTTACATGAGTATTACCTTAATCCTGGAGAAAAATGGATACTATGGCATATTTTTCTCTCAGAATAGGAGGTAAGTGAAAACAGTTTACAATCGTATCATGCACACACTGGGCTTCAAGCGTCTTTACCCAGATGATGAATATTTAAACAAATCATTTTTATATTGTCTTTTATACAAGAGTCATATATCAAAAATGTTTACTACAGTTACTTGTATATGCATTTTAAACATAGGTAAAACTTTCCAACATGAGGGCAATGTAAACATTTAAAGGAGATTATACATTATCTCAAACATTAATGATATGCGCAAATGCACTTTATAAGAATATAAGTTGACAGGTAGTCAGGATTGTTTCAATATTTTGTCTCTACTTAACTCAACTAGTCAAAACTACGTTGCTTTTGTGTTCTAAAAACCTTATGAAAGGAACAACAAATACATAAATACCATCACGCCAATCTTATAATTCTTGAGTGTATTATAAAATAAAATAATAATTTTGCTTCTACAATTCAGCACGCAAACTATTGTTGTTGCCTAATATATCATGGCTCGCTTTAAAATTTTTATAAATATTATCTAATGTGTCGTCTGTTACGTATATTGGATTTAATTTATACTTGATTTAATCTGTGTTTGATTTGATTGGATTGCTTGTGGGTTTTTAAATCTTTTTATTTTCTTTACATGTCAATGTATTGTATTTTTGTTTACTAGGAATTTGACATTTTCTAGAAAATTCAGTTTGACCTGAATATTTCCATAATGCATAATAATATAAACAATGCTTCTATTTTTGACTCAGTTCCTGGCTTTGATTGAGGGTCAAGTAAACAACTTCTATTCTCAGAGTAAAATGGTTGATTCTTATCAAGGACATACAGGGCTACGTGATTTCTATCTGTAAACATGATCACGTGATCCTCTATTTCGCAATTAGGTATTTCCAAAATTGCGAAATACTTAGTATTAATAGTGATGTTTAGAGAGAGATCTCACTGTTTTGTGGCTTTTGAACACTTGATGTGAAGTTGTTTCTTCTGTTGTGACCAGTTTTGAGTTTTTGAGTTTTATTTAAATTTTTCGGATCCTTAAAGGTTAAACCGTTTCTCTGGAAATATGTTGTGCTCATACATAATTCTTGAACAAAGACATTTCAAAAAAATTTTATTTGGATTTCCAAAACCGGAAGATTAATTATTGTGTTTCTACAAAGAACTGTAGACTTCAACGCAGTACAGGTTACAGCATACGTCATCGCCTTCCATCTTGGATTCTTCGTTAAGACTCAAACTTTAATTCATTGGAACATTTCAATATTAAGACTTATAAAATTGTATTCTTGGATTATTCTTGGATTTTTTTTTGGATTTGATTCTGGAAACCGTAATTTTTTTGTTTCATTTTTACAGTATTTTTCCAGGGGAATAAATTATTATATTCTTCGAAGCTTATCGTTTCCTTCTTTCTTGTTTTGCTGTTTAGTCGAGCCTAAACACGTATCATAAGACTCCTAACTCCCTATAATTAGAAATGATTAATTTGAGGATGCTTTTACATTGCATTTTGTTGTACCAAACTTAAATATATCTTTATAGAACATGTATGCCAATATTTGAGAGCCGTTTACATTTATTAAAATGAATCGCCTCGAAACAAATACTATAAAAGATCATAAACGTTCTGGAGATATCATAGTCTCTTTTCATGGATGCAGTTTCTCATATTTCCAGCTGCCAAAATTATCAGAAATATTTGCATGGGTAATGCGGTCTTGTCAATATAGCACAGCATAACTGTGCTGATGAATCATTTGCAGAAGTGTTCATCTTCTCGGAAAAATGTATATTTACCGAACCAACAAAGGAAATGGTCAGATCTTTTTCTGTTGAACTGTACATAAGGTGACCAACACAAGGTATATGTCAATTACGATTAGATTTTGATTTTAGAATTTATTGTTAACTTGGTTATGCCTAGGAGATATATAACTCTGAAAGTAACGTTCAGGGGAATATTCTGCTCTGTGTCTGGTTATGTAGAACATTTGCCACATCTTAATAGTTATATCACATTTAACTACTCTCTTTCATGTAGTGGAGTTGGGTGGCCGATTGGTATAAGGGAGCTCATTTTTATAGGTCAATGACATCTTATCATTCACCTCGTGGGTTAAAGTCTTGGGCTCAGCCAGCGGGGGTGGTGTGTGTGTGTGTGTGTGTGTGTGTGTGTGATATTACTTGTCAGTTGATTCCCGCTGGTTTGTGGTTCTTAACTGGGTTTGCATGCTATTTTACCTCCAGCAGATATACTGACAGCCGAAATGGCGTTTGACCTACAACAACTCTATCATTAAAAATTTAGCTCAGTGCAATCGAACAGGATCAACTGGTTATTATCTCCTTTGCGTATTTTCGTGTCAGACTTTTATATGGGTCTAATTTATCTGCCTTCAGATAATAGTCCACTTTTGGAGTTGTTTTACTTTTAGCAGTGTTACAATTATAGCCGCTGAGTAGTTCCGTTTCGTTCGCTACGGAGTTATAAGTGCTTACTCTTGTCTATCAGTCCAGGCCAGTCCCGTGGGTATCTAGTTTCTTTTCGGCTTAATGACGTTTCAGGTGTTTGAAAACAAAATTATATAAGGTTTTATATTAAAAAAGATATATCTCGTGACAAAATGTGATATAGCCATGACCCTGTTTTAACTTAGCTTTTGTTAAATGCACATTTATTTGCAGACCATCTGTGTGGTGTGCACATATTTCTGACTCTTTAAAAGTAAAGGAAAGTAAATGCCAATGATTAGTAAATATGGAATACATTTTTCACTCTGACTGCTGGAACATAACCGTTTTTCTGTTTTATTTGTTTGTCTTGTCTATGTGTTGTATTTGCCTTTGAAACAGACTCATTAAAGCGTCGAAAGCGCTCGGACTAGTTAGATACTAGTTTTTTTTCCACAGTGTATGTATGTATGTATGTATGTAGTATGCACGCTGTATCAATGATATACCACGAGATATCATTGATATAGCGTACATACTATACTTGTATTTTATTTATATCACTTACAAAAACACATACCATTAAGACTAACTAAATGCAACTGTGTACTGACGGAGTGAATGAATTCCCCACATTCCTGAGCGCACAGGAAGTGTATGGCTACATGGCCTGAGCCTGTGTATAAATTTCCTCATCGTAGTATAAAACATCACATTACATGAAGTCTTGTCAGTGAACAATCTACTTTAATGATGTGCGATCTCCAGCTGTAGGTGTATGCGAGTTAAATATTTTATTCATATTTGTAATGTAGGGTATAATTGTTTAATATCACATATATCTTGTATTTTAGGAAATTCCTAATGTTGTCGTTTAATGCAATGTTATAGTCTGTTTCCATGTTTATCTGTATGTTACTTAAAACAGAATGACTATATTCGCAATAATGTTGTACTTATTAAGGAAGACAAGGTGTTACGTTAAGTACTGTAAGATTCTTGACCGTGTCATTTGTAGTACACGGATACGAATAATATATTTTCAACTGACTGATTGGTGATTGATGTTTTGATGGCCGGTGACTGATGAATGCTGCGTCTAGTGCTGAAAGAGTGAAGGAGGGACGGAGAGATAGTTATGCTGTATCTCTGTATATGCGCCTTACTGTATGTGTTGTTTAGCCGTGGTGCAAATTTGGTTTGTCTTATAACCAGTGTAGTGCTGTCTGGGGTGAAGCTGGCCCAGAAGAAGATAAAGGTCATCACGTAGTGAAGAGCCAGGTCTTCGGGAGTAACGGGTCCGAAGAGAACAAGAGATTTTACGAATCCTTAGGTAGAACAGTTGGGGCAGACCGTTCGTGGTGGCTCCTCAACCATTCGACAGAGCGTTGGGGCTGAAAAGACCTTTCGGACTTGTGTTCGATTCCGCAAGATATATGTCCCAACGTTTCATATCATATTTCACTATCTGACTGAAAACTCATATTTAATTATTTGAGTGAAAACGTGTCATATTCTATTATTTGAGTGAACTACATCATTTTCGTATGAAAATTGTCAATGTTTACGTGAATCGTTTTTTCCATTGCTTGTGTGGAATCGTTAATCATTGTATCTTTTTACTATTTAAGGTTATTTCTTGAATATCTATTCCCATTTCATTTAGATCACAATACATTACCAGGTTCGTGCATATTTTGTTAAATATCCAATATTTGGATTTTGTCGGCTCACGAATCAGTCTTTTTCATTGAATCATTCATAAAAAACATTGTATTTTTATTACCATCGAAGTGTTCTTTGTTATAATCTGAGCCCAACTTGGTTATCTTGTTACATCTAAAATCAACAACACACAGTTGCAAGAATGTTTATATATGCGCATGATTGCGCTATAGGCGGATCACAATTTGATATGCCAATATTATTGGTATATCTAACTGCTTTATACCACCACTTTAAAGGACATGTTATGAATATTGCTAGTAAAAGACATGGGAACTAGCATTATGTAGAGTATATTTTCCACGAAGCAATCAATACATCATACGACATCATATATTGCTCCATTGAATTGGTAAAAATCATAGGTATGATTCGCATATCTAGTTTACAGTAAACATCTTGCATAATCCCGACGTAATACAATCACGTGTTACATTCTTATTTTCTTTGTGTTTTCCTTTTAGAAAGCGGATGTTGCAAAGGATACGAAGCAATCGAAAATGTGTCAGAGTCATTGAGACGGAGCCGACTACTAGTATGGTCTTGTTTTAAGTATGGTGTGTTCATTTTGTGTTTGCTGGAGAAGCAAATACAGTTCAATCAAAGCATGAAACAAAACCCTATTGTTTCAGATAAGATATGTATTTTGTCCATGATCTCCGTTAACACATGATCTACATCCACAATGGTATAGCAGCAATGATAACCAGAGACTGAGAAAAAAAAGCACTCAAGTTTTAGTATGCTTCATCGGAACCAAACACATCACTGCTAATTAGGACAAATGTTGATTCAGACACCAGTGGTTTAAGAACTACTAACTTAAACTTTCAACGAGAAGCCTGTGTAAACAGAACATAAGTTATAAAGCCAGTGAATAGAGTCTACCTCAATTACCAGACAAGAAAAATACAGGTTTGTAGGTTCTGTCACCAAAACAGACTCAAAATTAACATCGTTTCATCCTTGGGTGCACATGCAGTTCCTATCATTATCGTACATATTTTATAATACATAAAGCATCTTGCATATAGAAACTCAAGACATGAATAGACATAAATATGTTCAACTCCAAAGGATACTTCAGAGATCATTATGTATCACTATTACCGATACTAATCATTTTACACGAACTGATTCGGGTTATCTTTATTAACAAAACGGCCCCAATAATTGTATCTGAATTGATTGCTAAATTAAGTTAGCATACTTTACACAGAGACAACACGACCTTAAAAGCATTAGCAGCTTGACATACACTGTGAGCACAATCGAGTTTTTGACAGTTTATTTTCATGACGATTCATATCGACACAAACAAGCTACAGAGATATGCATGTATTCTCGATGTAACCACAATTGTCAGCAAATAACATAGTTTGTATTTTGTTTTTATAGTTGTTGTACCTCAGACTGTTTGAACTATATCACATGCTGGCAACCGCTGAGGTCTTTTGTCAATAACGGTCCATTCTGTCCCTCTCCGCGTCCCTGTCTGTGTCAACGATCGTTGTTTCAATTTTATTAGACTTCTTTTCATCTTTTCTTGTCAATTTATTTTCTCATTTTAATTTTCTTTTCATGGGTTGTGCATTTACTACTCCTTGGAAGGCGCAAAATTCTAGAAATTTGAACCAATTAAATTAGGATTGAATAATCAGTCATCCAAGAAAATTTAATTGATCACGACAATATTAACTTAAGCCAAGCCAAAAATCGATTTTGGAAAGACTTGTAGAGCGATTATGAAAAAATAAAAGTTTCCAATTCTGTATAAAAAGAAACCTATGCATGCTTAAGGGGCAATTAATAAATTATAGTTGTATGCCAAATTTTGACATGAGAAGAAATTCTGATATAAAAGAAAATTTTGGATTGATTGATAACGAACGCCATAGCATATACTGAAAATCAATGAGGTTGTGCAAAGTTTAAATTTTTATGGACAATATGAGTCCGTCATAGACTTAAAAGACATTATTATTAATTTATTTGTTCTCGTTGTCGTCCATTTTTGTGATTTTGGGCAAATGCTATTGGCAGTGGAAGTTAACTTCGTGGATTAGAGCTAGGGTTCTGTTATATATCACGAAGATTGTTCACTGTTGAATCTTTTAATCTTTGATTAGAAGCTAACCTTATAAATATATTTTCAAACGAAATGTGAAAAAATGGGACTTGTAAAATGCAAACCACTTAAGAAACTAAGAGTTTGATTTGCAATTAAAGTAGCAGATGTATAGATATATTTTGCATCAGGTACATGTAAGCAGACACATATACATAAAGAGATTCAGATAAATTTGTCCAAGGAAATTCTACGCTCCCTATACACGTCAGAAATATACATATCCCGTAGAAACAATAAAACTACAAATGGCAATGGGATTTTACGATATTCCTCATAATAATTTAGAACCGGTTCTCCAGGGAAATGACTACCTATAAAGAGAAGATTGAATTCGTCATCGGGTCGAAAGTTGTAATACTAGTAGACATTAAATTATATAATAAATTATATGAAATAATTACATCTGTAATGATATCGGTGTTTCTACTAGATCAGCGAGGGCAGTACCAATACAAATGCATGCAATGCATTAATACTTGCCATCTGATAACCAAACATAAAATTGTAATTACACGCATGGATGAGAACATATCTAGCTTCACACTGTCAGAACAATTTAGTATAACATATCTTAAATCATGAAATAATTTCACGATCTAGTTTTTCCGTATAAGCTCGATTATTTAATGAGGATAAACATACCTAAGTATCTACATTCAGTTTATATTCATCCAACTCATTTAAATTGTAAGTGATAATGTAAAAAGTTCAACAGGAAAAGCGAATTTCTTCTTGTCGAATACCTCGTTTATGTTACAAGGAAAACTTTGGAGAATACGATCCATTCAAAACAATCATATATTTTTTCTGTATGATTATTAGATGACAAAATCAACTGTGCGAGAAATTTAAAATGTATGAAACTTATAAAACAACTCTGTATTCCAAACAGTAACGAATGCTTTCTGTCTATCCAGGAAAGCTGCGTATAGTCGTTTGCTTTGATTTATATTAGTCTGGATAACATACGTATTGAACCTAAATTCCTTTGTTACCCCGACTTAGTATTTTTATAAACATGAAGAAATGTTCAAGCAATATGTCTATCATGGATATTTCCACCTTTCCACCTTTCTTTTATATTAGACGGTTTGGTTTACGGCCCAGCAACGCTTTGAAGGATATTATTATTATTATTATTATTATTATTATTATTGTTAATTCTATTATTAATGTTGTTGTTGTTGTTGTATAACATGAGAGTAAATTATCTTACTCCAATTGAGCCTAATCCAATTATGAAACTCGAAACAATTATTCCTATTTTAAAATATTCTGGTATGAAGTACAAGTTCCAGTGAGCCTTGTCAAAAGATCTTCGGCCAGTTTCAGATTGTCAGGCCATACAGCTTTCAGAGTCTTCAGTTCTCCTAGCAACTGACTTAAAGTAATCAGATTGAAAGTTTCGTGAGTTGAATTCGGAGTACTGATTTTATTTGCTGCAACGGGTTGAATATATATATATATATATATATATATATATATATATATATATATATATATATATATATATATATATATATATATATATATATATATATATATAGAGAGAGAGAGAGAGAGAGAGAGAGAGAGAGAGAGAGAGAGAGATATGCACACATACTGCTACTTTTTATATGTCGTAATGTGGATAGATTTGGTTGTTTGTTTGATCCAGTAAATAATGTTAATATTCTTTATATGAAATCAAAGCTACTATTACATGTATCTATTTAATGTAGGTTTTTAAGTAGTAATGTAGAAAACGTCATCTGTTACTTTTACCCAATGAAATTATTCCGCTACGATGCATATGCAATGCATGACACTGACACGATTGCCCCGAACGAACGCGCTACGTTTGCTAAACTTCTTTTGAACATAACACAAATTTTCAGTGTCCTCTCTGTAAAGAAACCTTAAGTAATTAGTCTTCAAAAAGGACTGCCGTTTTCAACTATTCCGGCGGAGAGCATTTGATTAAGCGGTATGAACTTCATGACGCAAAAGGACTGCCATTTTCAACTATTCCGGTGGAGAGCATTTGATTAAGCGATATGAACTTCATGACGCAAAAGGACTGCCGTTTTCAACTATTCCGGTGGCGAGCATTTGATTAACCGATATGAACTTCATGACGCAAAAGGAAGTAATATAATCTTTGCTTATGCTATCATTGCACTGTATAACTAATGAAACATCACAGTTATTTATGAATTATCAAAGCTTATTATGTCCAAGATTTTAAGCCATTCAATATTCTTTCTTTACTCGTGAATAATTATTGGTTTTGTAACGAAAATGTGCTTATTCTCAATAAGTATTTGCACCTAAATGTTAATGCAAAGGGGTTGAGCACCGAGGAAACAGAAAACAATTTTTGGGCTGTTTCACAGTGTACGGCAGCTGAATATAAATTCTCAGAAATTTTAAAATTCAGATCGTGTGTCTGCTGTTTCACTTGCTGTCAGAAGAGTTCAGTTAATACCGGATAATAATTGCTTCTTGTAACAACTAGTTAGACTGTTATGCAATCATGTTATGTGCGGTTTTAGTAAATCATGTGGTTTAGGTTTGTGTTATAGCTTTTTATGGGTGTGCAGTGTCCCATTTTTAAAGACATTATTATTATTATTATTATATTATTATTATTATTATTATTATTATTATTATTATTATTATTATTATTATTGTTGTTGTTGTTGTTGTTGTTGTTCTTGTTGTATAACATGACTATGTATTAGGCGCATTGTTGAATATAAATGTTGGATTTTGTCACGAAACAAATAGATTAACGTGTTGTAGTGTGTGGATTAACGTGTTGTAGTGTGTGGATATAAACGTACTTTTGAGATATACAAGGCAATTCATGTGTTATGTCTTAATGAGTATGATTAAGTTTGTAAGCGTTTTTCGTTTATAAGGTATATACATATAGAAATCATATAGAAGACGCCATTTTTATTGGAGATATTATGATAATCGGTTAATAAGAATATAGAGTATTAGGCCATGGGTTAGTTATATCTGAATGTTTGTAATGAGACAAAAACGAATGGCAGTTTTCAACTCCATCTATTAGGATAGATTACTTTTGAATCAGCTACAGATAAAGTTGCCCATCTTATATATTTTAAATTATGAAGCATCATTTGGGGTGCAAATAGAGAGTGATATTTTTCTTCAAACATGTTTCCAAAGGAAGTTATTGCACGGGTCACTGGAATAATACTGCTTACGGTGTTTCCTGATTATTATTTCATTGATTAATGTTATACCTTCGGCAAGAAATGACTTTCCGAAATATACATTTTTCTTCGCAAAGTGTCGAAGAAAATCAATGTTATATCGTACGAAAAGATTTACATTCTTTTACGATAAACAAGCTTAACTCTAAAAATGAAAAGGCAAATTTAATGAAAATGATTTAACATCCGTCTCATAGAAAAATGCACAAGAAAATACCCAAATAATGTTATGTTCTCGTCAATATTTTTGTTCTTTATATTTGGACACAGCTGTTGTTGCAAACATATTATCTCTTTCGATCGATTTTCTAACATTAATCAGTATCTACAAAGAAGAATTTCCTAAAGCAATTGTTTGGTGGCTTTAATAAGACTAGACTGTGCCCTATAGGTAGCAATCAAAGCTTCGTTTTTTTGTTTGTTTGTTTGTTTTTATTTTTGTTTTGTGGGAGATTTTTTGTGTGCTTTTTTTTTGCTTGCTGCCATGTAAACTAAAACAAATGCTGGGTTCGCCTTTATTGGTATTACAAATGCATATCTATTTGAATAAAACACCTAAGGTCATCATCAAGTAGTGTACGTATTGTCTCTCGTCTGTTTCATTTACCAAATATCATATGATTAATCCATTTATATGGCACGCTGCTTTCAACTGGTCTAAATTTGTGACACGAATGCTTAACTGCATGCTGGCTCTGAAAGGTTCTGAATGATTAGATCCTACAAAAGATAAGCACTCGACCGTTATGTAATTATATTGTCTAGGCGACTTGTCTGCCACTTCGATTTAATGATAGATTTCGCTTCGTAGTTAGAATAGAAACAAACCAGTCCAGCGATGCCGTATTCTAACCAAATTTGTGCTTCGATTTTCTTCTGATTACTTGTCCTTCATCCAAATATTAGGAAAATGACATGTTTTTTTAAAAACATTTATTTATTTAGTTTTCGGCTTCCGAAAACGATCTATTTACTTCCACATATCACATACAGCAGAGGAAAAATTATAGTGTTTAAAATATTGCAATGTATATTACAACTGTATTGTGTAATTGACCTTTTTCCATAATTGAGGGTAGGTGTTTGGGTCTACCTTACTAATGTCTTTGTTATAAACAACAAATTACATAGATACTTTAACTATGATTGTAGATTATATATTAAGATGATAATTATTTGCGGGTAAAAATGTTTACCTAGTTTTAAGTTGTGTACACAGCCTTGTTTGTGACACTGGAAGATTCTATATACGAACTTGTTTGCAGTTTGATGGAAATTCCCATTAGGATGACCCTCATCGTTGTCTTCATAATTGTGTCTTAGGTTTCTATATAAGTTAAAATACATTGTGTATTCATTTCTTAACATCAGTCTTCAGAGGAATCATTTTTAGTTGTGTTCAGTTGAATTTAATGAATAATTTGCTCAGGTTTTCCAATTTATTCTTGTAAATGAACAATCGTATATTTGTAATACGAATGCACAAAAACTAAAAGACTAGTGTGACCTGTTTGCATGCATAAACATGCTTCAAAAGTAATACTTCGTAAACATTTAGAAGAGGACATCACATCGTCAACGATGCCATACAATAAACAAGAAAGACTATAATCACACAAAAATGTGGAATATAATAGTGACAAGTGTCCCAAAATGTACCTAAGACTAATAACCCGTTTGTCCTCTTTCTAATAGCTAAATAGAGGAGCAGTTGGCCAAGAAATACGGGTAAGTAGGATTCTTTCTGTCGATATTATTTCCAAAAATAATTATTCCATATATTATATGAATTATTTAGGATTTGTTTTTTGTTTTTTTTACCAACAATTGCTGGTTTAAATTTGTTATAGGTGCTTATGCTAGCAAAGGGGTAACATGCTAATAACCTACAATTGCCAATGAATATAATGTGTGATTTTTTAAAATTCTTTTTAATCTAAAATTTGGTCTCTGTGCGGTCAAATTCTGGAAAATTTTGAATGCTGAACATGTAAAACAAGAAATAAGAATATTGCAAATGCTGAATAGATGTTAACTTTCTACGAACAATGACTTGCTAAAGAAAGAATTTAAAAACTTGGTTTCTAATGTGAGAAAGCCACTGGTGAGCTCCGGCTCAGGAGGAGTCCGGTATTACGCTAATTAATTCCAGATATCTTCCTTTAATCACTTTTTTTTAACCAAAGACTAAAATGCATTTTATTCTGACAAGAGTTTAAGCAGATGCTTCGAAACCTTCATAAAAGTATAACAGATTTATTTGAGCACTTTCCCTATCAGATAATAATGGCTAATTACAGCCGCAAAAAGGTTTGAAGTAAATTAAGGGCTTTATCAAACTCGTCAAGTATCACTGATAGACATGCAGGCATCGAAAAGCATGAAAGAAATTGCTAACTTCATGTAATTACTGATGTCGAAGATGAATACAAATTTGTTTTAATGTTCTCTATATGTCTCATTCAGAAAATATTACACATATTCGTATTACATGGGGAAACCAATCATTATAAATACTACAATTAGTTACAATTAAAGATATAACAACCGTACAAATAGCCTAAGTATATTTT
This sequence comes from Sinohyriopsis cumingii, assembly GCA_028554795.2. Classification (NCBI taxonomy): domain Eukaryota; kingdom Metazoa; phylum Mollusca; class Bivalvia; order Unionida; family Unionidae; genus Sinohyriopsis; species Sinohyriopsis cumingii. Next base: position 413,352 of record JAPYKE020000397.1, read on the forward strand.
AGTTACTTTTGAAAATAAGATGTCTGAACAATTTTGTATTTTCTTTAACCACCGCCACATTTGATAGTGGGTAAGCATTATATATAATTGCGAGCAGGTTTGTGAAGTTTATCGGAGAGCATCGCAGATTCTGACAACTTTTACATATTCGTTACCTCCACATCATTAACCATGAAGGTACACCCACGCTAGTATTGACTCCAACACCAACCTTATGTTTAGTTCCTATGAAATCACGTACCAGATGGCGATCCACTCGTTCTCTGAAATGTAAGGGTCTCAGATCCTCTAAGTCCCTCAACATGATTTTATCACATACTGCCTTATCGTTTGGATGATCTATGTAATTGACATAAAGCTGTAATGCAATCGCATCAACACCGTTACATTTCTCTTGACCAGGAAGGGGTTAATCATTGTCATCAAGGTGCTTTTCTAGCGGATTCCATTGTCCTATGTATTTTTTATGTCCTGGTAATGTCCATCCTCCGCGTGGTCTATGAAGTTTTCCAATTAGTTGTTGTTGAGTTTAATTATAGTAGCGTTCGCGCAATTGTGCATGTGCCACTTTTTTCTGACTGCACCGCAGAATGCTAGTTGTTCCTGGGGAAGGGGATGGTGCCACCTCCCCCAGGCTTTTATGGATTCAAGGAACCCTGATAGTTTGGCCTCAATCTGTGGGTCCATAAAGGTCCCTACAGTTGAATGGTTGGCTGTCATTAGTGGGAAGGAGAGCTCAGGAACGGTCCTGCTTGCTTTACATCGCTGGTTTCTTGTTGCATTTGCCTTTTTTTTTTTTTCGATATTTTTTTTTTCGAGTTTTTTTTTAGCGATTTTTTTTCTTCTTTTTTTTTCTTCAAAATGTTCTAAAAGGAGGGGGGATGTTCTATGCTGTTTATAGAGGTTCTTAGTAGATATCATGTATGAAGAGAGATTTTCAAGGTTATTATGGTATTACTAGTCGAGGTGTTTAGGATATGTTTCCTACGTTATGTTATTTATAAGTTTTTAGATATTACCTCTTTAAGTTATTTATTAATTGATGTTTTTAGAGACTGAATGTTATTTATACTTTATTTAGCAAGAGACCGGAGTCCTAGCCGATTACACGGTTCGTTAAGGACATCTAGGACAGGAATCCTAGCTGATTACTCGGTTCGTTAAGGACATCTAGGACATCCGATTTTGCGGTTTCCTTAGTTTTTTATAGGTGCTTCGTAAGTGAATTATTTATTAATACTTTTATAAAATTGAATGATATGTTATGGTTTTTTATGTGGTGGCTTCTACATTTATTTAGCTAGTTACTGGGTCTTTTGGTTTTGTGGGGATAGTAATTATATTTTGTTCCTAAGTCCTGCTGAGTCTATGAATTGATTTATATTTTTATATGCTGATTGTTTATTTTTTATTAGAGTCCATAAGTAACTCTGGGTATGTGTGTGGTAATCCAATCTCTTTTTGGTTTTTGATAAATATTTTCCGAGCGGGTTGATATTTTGGGCATATATTGAATACGTGGTGTAGATCTTCGGTGGTGTGGCAGTTAAAGCAGTTAATGGTTGCTGGTTTTGGTCCTATAAACCTTCCAAAACTGCTTGCTAGTTTAGTTTTTCCAGTTATTATCCTGTTTATGGTTTTCTGTTCTAAATAGGTACCCTTAGGTAGCCGTATGTTCCTATCTACGTTTTTTTGGGTTTCATGGTGATTTTTCCCTTTTGTGGAGGAGTTCCAAAAATCTTGCCATGTTTGGTCTATATATGTTTGTGCGAAGCTTATTGCTTCTGTAGAGCTATAGTTAAGCTTGATAGAGTTTTGATCTCCTAGTTTGGTTTTTGCAACTTTGTCTGCTGTTTCATTGCCAGAGATTCCAATTAGTGTATAGATATCAATAGCACTATCTATGAATTGACGCTCACCACATTGTTTACAAACTCGCACACACAAATTTCGTTCTGTCCGAAGGTCTTCACATCTCGTGTTCAGATCGCAGTGTCTGAAATGACATTTTTTGTACAGAAAAGGTACAAGGTTTTTGCTACCGTTCGAGCTTACACTTGAGACACCCCGAGTCCATGGTAAGATTTTATTACATTATATTTTACCTTTCCACAAAACGACGATGCGGCTGTAGCAGCAATAATATTGTTGCGACAGGAGGTGTTCCGCTGTATCTCTGCTGGATATAAAAATCACAATACCACCCACAGATGTTGTCATTGACATCCTCAAGCGACACTTAACTGCAAACAGCACCACACTGCCCAACGGATTTTAAGTATCGCTTCACTTTATCTGGACGAAGTAAACCAAAGGAATTAATGTACTCAATGTCTCTCTGCTATGTATCATTATACACAGCCACCCAATGAGTTTCGGAACCCTCATAATAATTTTGAATATTAATCACACAGCTCTCGTCGTGGTGGATTTGATCTGGAAGATGATCCCTGGTAAACACGCCTCTGAAATTCCCAAAGTTTGGTAATAACTTACTCTCAAAATTAAAGTTAAATAACACTGCAGTCGATAATTTCTTTTTTTTCTCGACCAAGTCTCTTGTGGGAAATGCCTTTCACTACACGTAGTTTTAGGAAGCTAAAGTCCTTTTCCAGTACCGAGTAATCCTGGAAGAAGAGTTCCAGTGAGACCAGCTAAAGTGGTACGACAAATCCTCCTTGGTTTGAACGTTGCAAAGCAGACAATTTGAAAACAAATGCTTTGCTAGCATGTTACTTCATAAGGGTGGCCTTACTATGAGTCAGCATAAGTTGATCAGGACCTGTTAATGCTGTCGAGGTAAGTTTAATGGCCATCAATCTCTTATGCTGAGCCACTGTAGCAATATCTTTTCTGCTGCGGAAACAGTGTTAATCCTACTGGCACGCACGACATTTCTTTGCTATATATTACATCAGATGCAATTATTTTTAAGACTTTGTATGTCTCCTGTTACATGACTATGGTTGGCATATGCCGCGGATTTACACAGTTGATCGTTGTCTACACACTGACGTTCATTTTTCCATTAAGCAAATCCATCATCAAAACTCAATCGGATGTCACTAACACGTAACAGACATAATCCACAACAGGAACACGACCAGTCCATCGAATTTCGATATCCGTTCGTGAATGTTTGATACGCTCTGACTAATTAGACGGTGTAATTTTAGTCATCGACAAAAGAGCCACGTCAACGTAAACTGACCATCCCGTGGATCTCCAGCGCAACCCGTACAAAAATGCTGCTCAGAGGAAGCATCATAAAAATGTCTAGACTAGAATCGGTGAGAGATCAAACAAAAGCAAAATTATTTTTGAATTTATCACCATTGAGAGCATCCCAGTTACCGACGCCACCTATAGGAAGCATATCTGCCGTGTCAGAAAATCCGATACTTTTGGCAGCACCGGTATTATTGTCTTTAAAGCACACGATTGCATGTAATCATCGCTGAACATCATTAAATTCAGGATCGTGCGGGTTTGTGGTAAATAGCCACTGATTTCTTATAAGGTCTGATTGTTGAGCTCCGGTGACTTCAGCTTTTGGGTACTTGAAAGCAATGGGTGAAGATTTATAGAACAGGAAATGGTGATTTAATGTATGAACACAACGTGGAGAAAACCCCACCTACGATTTACGTCGTGCAGTGCGTGATGGCTTCGTGTTTTATACTTTTAACAGCTACTTTTTTACGTTTTTAGCAAAACAGTTTCTCACAGCTAAATCTTTCCACCCACGTTGTGGTTCATGTCTTCCACTAAGACGTCTTACATCTGTTTTACGGCTATTTTTCGTACGTGCATATATTAGGTGATTTTTTCATTGTTGTTGTCGATGATGTTTCCGGACCGATCAGTGAGCCATATGGTGATTTCTGAAATTGCATACGTGTTTACGATGGGATAATAAATAAAATGATTAAAGTCGGATTTGCATGAGCGATCCCGGTGGTACATTAATCGCTGTGGAATAAATGACGTTGTAAGCCGACTTGACTGAAGAGAGTGGCCCTTGTGCGATGAAGCAGTTAATGAATAAACTATTCTCGTCGGCGATATTGACAGGTAAATCTCCCTCGATCACCCCATTTCCTGATAGCACAGTACCCGTCCTAAAGTCCAGTAGTGATCCAATCGAATTAGAAATAACAAATCCAACACGGTATCAGCCCAATAATGTGAATCTGGTAGAAAGCATAGAATAATTAGGTTCGATTTACATATTTTCAGCAATATGTCTATTAGCGTTAATCAGTCTTGAAATTTCCGTGGCGATATCAGTAATGTTATATCCACCTGGGAAAATTGTGATCGTCTGTCGCAGGGCACTGGCCCAATTCGAAAACTGATTGTTACTCGCTTTCACGTTAAACGTGCTGTTCCATATTTGCACATAGATCAACGCGATCTTCTACGTCGCCGTTTGATCTAATTCCAGATGATATCTCATCGTGAAACTAACCGAACGTGAATTGAATACCAGTGTGGTATCGCTAAGAAACATCTTTTTGTACTATGCTAGCACTGTTACAAGACTGCACCGGAACAACTTTATGGAAGTGCAAAACACTTACCATTGCTAACCGATCAAATCCTGATACAAAAGCTGCCACTTCTCCTTCGTGAAGAGAGTAATCTACTGAAGATGATTTAAGATTTCCGTCATCTTGCTATGATTTCTACACCAGCATTACCAGCTTATTTAAGGACAATCAGTAATGTTAACCGTTTCACGATCACCGCTTCATATTTTTAGTAGCTAACACATTATTGCGTCTTCTTATTCTGTGCTTTAAGCATCTCTTCACTATCCTGATCCATATTATCCAATTCAGCGGCAGTATCAACACTTTCAGTAGTACTGTCTTCTCAAAGACATCTGGCTGCATGACGCTCGAGAAAGCGACAGACACTTCTTGGATTATCACGTAAAAAAGGTAGAAGTTCTCTTTTAAATTCCTGGTTTTACGTGTAGACATGAAGAGACGCGCAGGGTGTGCAGGTTTCCTAGGAGCTGCTGACTCACGTGTAAAAAGGGTATTTTCTATTTCAGACACACCCATAGGACTACGGGTAAAATATGTATATTCTCTTTCAAGTTTCATGGGTGGTTGACCCAGAGTTTGGATAGCGGTGCCTGTGTGATCGTCAGTATCCAATGCGGTGACGGCATCATCACTATGGCAACATGTGCTTGTGCTTGATCTCGTACATGATCGGGTAATATGACTCCAAGCAGACTTTTTATGGCGGTGACGGAAACGACACTGTGGGTGGTGATGGTGGTGCTTGTTTGCTGCAACTTGTGGTTTTGATGCCGAGAACGCTGAGAGTGCGATTGAGACCATCACGAAGTCTGAATATGCTACTACCGTACGACATAAGATCAGGATGGATTTTAATCAGATTATGAAACAGAAGCAGATTATGAATCGCCTGGGCTAACAATTCTTTTTCCTTGAGCGTTCTTTCTTTTTCACATTTTCTCGAGATGCGTTTAATCTCTCACCACCGGTTTTAGATACTCCTCCATCATTTTAGCTTAATCTAGTCTGCTGACTCTGGTCAATGTGTCCAGTGCAGATTTGCTCTAATCCACTAGCTGTTTCTCGAGATCCATCAGTATTTAAAGGAGCCTAGTTTCCTGAGCAGCACATATTTCCTGTTGTTTGGCTCATGGCTCAGTAACAGGGTTAAGAAACTCCTAAGCGACAATCTACTGAAACACCAGCTGACCTTCTATATCCTCGATGACCTTGTAATATAATGCCGCTCTTTGTTCGACACATTTTCTGAACACTTCTTCACCCTAATGTTTACTGCTGATCTTGTTTCACGACATGGTGTTATACCGACGACAGTAGACAAAAGACATCAGACGGAAGGACAGCTGTAGGTATCAGTTACAATAAAGTCATGTAAACCTTTTTTATATTTCTCCAGTAACTTTGTGCATTAAGATATAACGTCATAAAATCATGATTTTCTTCAGAATTCGACGCGGTGTAACACTCTGAATTCTTTACAGGTGATGCCGCCGCAGTGGTCTCTCGCGATCGCGTCAATATCTCTGTTATAATCCAGAAAACAACACAAATCATTCCGTGTTTCGCCTTAATCGGTCTTAATTGTAGTATTTCAATTTTAACTTTATGTTTTAAGCCAATATCTAGTTTGACTGAATTTTTGACTACAGATAGTCAAATAATTTCATTCTTCAACTGAGTTCCATCTGTCCACCGTCACTGGAGTCTCTATCTTTCAATGCAATTGAAGATGGAACTTTCGTAGCCGTAGATGATCTTGTAAAGTTCCTTAAATGTAACCATTCAATTTATGACAGGAATACAATTGTGAGGAAAGAAAGCATTTTCAGGAATTACAAAGACATGATAGTCGGATAATCAAGAGAGAAGAAAATAAATTGGTTTCGTTGTTGTCTTTCTTTCGATATATGTTTCATCACTATGATGACTTCCAGGTTTGCAAAGTGGTATATGATAAACTCTTAGAACAACAAACAGCAAATGAAATCAACTTCAACTGTGTGAGTGGCACTATAGTACCTTTTGTAAGAAAAAAGTGTCAGACTATGAAGATGAGCAGGAAAGTAAATGGGAATCTTTGGATTATGTAACGAATTGACAGAAAATGGAGAAGAATTTTATCAGTTGTGCTTGAAGGTTTGTCAGTGGAATGTTGCTTAGAAGTTTGCTGCTGATGCAATAAATGAAATTACTATCTATCTGGAAAGTATCAATTGACCCAAGGAAATAGAAACCGACACAGAAAATGCTTTAGGGACATTCCTGCACTTCGGTTTCAAAATGTCGTATATTTTCAGTGCACAAATTGTGTGTGCACATAAAGTAGGAATACAGGTTGGTATCGAACTACAGGAATTGCAACATAATGTTGAAACATATGATGATATATCCCTGAAGGTTCGTACCTCTCTGAAGAAAAGTCACAATGTATATTTGCCTGACATACTATTTTTTCCCAATGGTTACCTTCTGCTTGGTGAGCGTTTTCCTGCAAGTAGTCATGAGAGATCTGGAAAACTCCGACCCCATTACGTGTGCCTTTCATCTTTTCAGGATGACCAAGATCTTCCAGAGGAATGCAGTATTCTTGACTACGTTTGCTTTCAATGTTTTAAAGAGGTGAAACATTAGCTTGCAGACCCCTTAGATGTAGACCATTTTAAAATAATGAGAGAAGGGTGCTTGCACGTTCCTTTATCATTCCAGTTTTTATTAGAACAAACACTACCGAACAAAGACAGCCCCAGGCTTCGATCGACAGATGATTTCTACACCTAAATCCTGTCCTCTTTATATTGCAGGTTTGATTCATCACTGAAATGCTTAATATAAACTACAGTGGCCTCGTACAAGATATTATTACAGATGAATTGATCATCAACTACTATAACATTACATTTGTTTTTTTCCATCACATCAGCTGCGAAATAGAGACAGGCTTCTCAAGAAGGCAGCAGTTCCAGGTCTTTTTCACTTTAAAACATATCTGAAACCATGTTAGCTATGCTATATAAAAGCATGTGACCTTCTGAACATTTGGTTTGCCATCTTGTATTTTTCATGGACAGTCTTGTCTAGTTCACCATGAAAACAGTTTCACAACCTGGTGGAAGGAGAGTGAAGCAACCATGCAAACGATGTGATAACATGGCATCTTCCTCTCTGTGAAAACAAAGAAGACTGTGCATGCAAGGAGGTACCACAACTAAAAAAGTTTTAGAATGGGTGCTCCTGAAGATTACATCAGACAAAGATTGTGCCATATAACGTTTTTTAACCACATGGGCCTGAAATATATTGAACAAGACTTAGGTCATTACATCCTTCAACGAAAATGTATACAAAGTGGCTTCTTATTGAAAATTTGGAATTTCAGCAAGAAAACGTGGATCTAGACGAAAGCTTTTGATCCTTGGCCATTCACGATGTGAAGAAAATGGATACTTTTTTTTAATAATGGCAGAAACGAAAACTTCCCGCTAAATATATTCAGTGAAGATAGAGAGGGCATTATGGAGCCATTACCTCCATTACAGCAGCAGACGGTAATGGAGATACAGGAAAAACATCCAGCATGATCCAAATGTATCTTGTGATGTGTTGCCATTTATTGATGTTAGTGGTATAGATGAGGAAGATGTACAATGAAGTTATGAAGATAAAATGAATGAAAGATGAGAAGGAGAAGAGGAAGAGGAAGAATATTCAAATAACAGGATAAAAGTTGATGCTAATAAAGATATTTTCGAAGATGTTCTAGCCCTCCTGGAAGAAATACAGATACCATTTATGACAAATAAAGATAAAACTGGTATGCGGTACTGATAGTATAATAGTAGAGTATCAAGATATAAAATATACACAATCACCGCCACTATTATATCGTCATCCTCCACCTTTCAGAAGTAGAGATGACGATATAACCGCATTGAATGTGGTTCTCAATGATTTTGTGGAGAAGGCCGAATTGAGTGAAACAAACGAAAAAGTTTAGTTTGCACCTGCCTACAATATTGCAAGAAATCATTTTAAGCTTATAGTTGAGAACAAAAGTATGCAATATTTATTCTAGTATTTCCAGTACCACAATCGAGAAAGTCCAAAATCATTAATTTAATATCAGCATATTAAACGTCAGGCATCATTCATATATTGAAATATATGAGAGTTGCGGATGCTGAAAAAGACTGCAGTAACTTAGTAACTTTAGAAAACATTGGGACAGCCACACAAAACCTTTGGCGATTGTCATCAGAATTGCATATCTTGGTTCTCGTCACGTTTATTGATTCGCTACTACATTTACATGCAGAAGAGCTGAGGAAACAATGTGTGACCAGAAGTTGTCTGTCCTTGAAGTGTGATTGGGATTAATGTTGAAAGAACTCATTAAGACAATATCCACTGAGAATAAAACGTTTCCCTGCATACTGACAAGTGCAAACAGTAACCTAGTCTGTCATCTCAGGAGAGGATGCTTCGAAGATTAATCAAGATGAGAAAAAAGACGAAGAGATGCATTCAAAATTTCAGAAAGGTACATGGGGAAAAAAGCCAGTGATAATGATTTGGTCCAGATTGTAAGAACATTTGGTCTGATACATCGAAGAAAGGGAATGTCATCAAGTTTTTACCCCATTCTAAGAAGGGTATATCACGAGGAGAAGCCAGAGCTGCAGCGACAGATGTCAGGTTCAACCACAGAATAGATAGAAAAATTCAAGATTTGCAGATATGCAGGAAGAGAGGGTCTATTGGGTATGACACTTAGTTATTGTCCTAACATTGAATTGATAAAAGGACCCAAACATCTCATTAAAAGAATAAAAAGATCAAAGGATCGACAATCAAGTGGACTAAAGGCGCACCAAAAAAAAAAAAAAAATACATCACGCAATAGCATGAAAGAGAAAAGCGATGAGTAAAGAAAAAGGACAGTGAAGAAGATGACAACGAATGTGGACTTGCGAACTGTCTAAGCTCCTAGATGAATACTTGCCAGTCAATCTTTAAGCCAAATGGGACAAAATCATCCATTAATAAATCAGCTGGTGTGAAACGAGCTCTTATCGAGTTAATGAAGAAATTATCTGATAAACGGGTACAATATGGCACATTTTATAACCTAGGTTATTAACAATAAATGGGTCCCCGAGTACCCGGATACCGATTGGCATGTTTAGTAAGTTTGGCCAGAGTTTTCCAAATTTATTGTTTATCGTAAAAGCATACCAGTGTTCTGCCAGTGCTTGTAAAGCCAGTACTCACGTCATTTTCAAGTTGACAGTCCTTGTGATTTTTCAGTGCCAAGCAGAGGTGTTGTCTTTGCCTGTATAAAATTGCCTTTAATCCTATAGCTTTGTTTTTCACGTGAGAACTCTTTGATTGAGCCGTGACTGTGGTACAGTGGCAAGTAAAAGAAGCTGGTTATTTCATCTTGCCGCACAAATAACGTGTTCAGCAGCAACCGTTAATAGATTTTGCAAATTGTATAATCGAAATGTTACTTACAAGGTTCAAGCTCAGACTTTAATTAAACACGAAGATTTACTGGACAACGATGGAGGATTTCAGAATGTTATCAGACGACGAGGATGAATTCTTGGAATTTGTACCAGATGACATTTGATAGTGATATTTATTAGATACTGTGTGAATAAAATATGTGGACTTTACTTCAGGTTTTGTACACATATAATACAATTTCCCTTTGTCGGGTACCCAGGTAACCGTTCGTTAGAATCGATGGGTAACAGGTAGAAGTTTTCTGAAATTTTGACAGCTTTATCACTTGGAAAACTTGAAAGGGTACCAATGCAAAAGTCGTTATGTCTTTTTATTCAAAGTGTGCATAATACAAAAAGAATAAAACGATGGACATATTTCAAGTGAGAAGTGACTATGTGTATGTGTGTGTGTGTATGTTTAGCGGGGCAGCCTTGCATGGCCCTGCAAACAGTTATATACAGTAAATGTTACATATACTCGAAGGTAATACTGAATATCTCAATTGAATGATCTCATTCGTTTGATAACATAAACTTCATTTTCACTTTTCATATACATATATACACACACACACTATATATATATATATATATATATATATATATATATATATATATACCTACCTCTCTCTCTCTCTCTCTCTCTCTCTCTCTGTGTTGAGTCTAATTGGAATGAGATTTGGATTTCAATATGTACGAAATTTACTGTTTATGTAAACATTTGACAATTTGTTTAATTTCATAACATTAATAGGAATTTAAATATCAAGAAATATCAAGTTCATTAATTGGATTTTTTTTTCATTTCAGTCTGCAATAGATTTTAAACATATTTGGTACATACGTGTTCCAGTATAAGAGAGCCATATGTAAAAATGGGTTTATCATGTTAGAATTTCTATATTTATTATGGGTTCTTTTTGTTGCTTTTAAAATGCACATTCATTGAAATAAAAAAAGTGCAGGTGCATCATTATTTGAGGCCGACAAATTACAATGAGGGATGTAACAACATTATATATGAATTATTCATACAACCATTTAAAATGTTCGTATGTGGCTGGGAAAAAAAACATGAAGTAAGAAGCCTTTATTAGAGTAGACTGAAATGCATATAAAATGACACTAAGTATATTGTCACAAGCACCTACATCAGTTGCATGTTTGGTCGTTCTGTTGACCGGAATCAGTGCTTGTGATGTGTTCCTTAACACTCTGTTTTTACAGAGACACGCTAAACTCAGAGAGCGTTCTGTATTTTTCCTGGTGAGGATTGAGATTATAAATGATCACGCGATCGTAATAAATCAAATATTACACCCATTGTGATTCAAACAGTGGAGGGATTTTCGCGTGAACAGTGCCTCATATACCTGTCTGGTGGATATCAACACCAAATTTCGCCTATACAGAATAACGTCGTTGGAAGGACAAATATGATACGGACTTCTCGCCACATGGCCAATCACCAATCACACTCACGCAATCTCGTTTTTGCAGTCAAACTCGTTTGGAGGAACAAAATTATCGACTACTGGAGGAAGGCTCACCGGAGCTGTCATCTCGGCGGCAGGAACCAAGCTGATGATAATGATTATCCACCCGTAGCCAACAATCAGGAAGTCACGAACATGTAGGTGGACATACATTGTGTCAGAAACACCACTGGACAAATTTCAACGTTGACGGGGAATACGGAAAATCTATGTGGCGCGAATCTATCAGCGTCATCGGAATTTTCATCTACTTTATAATTTAATACAAATAATACTATCATACAGGTTATTAATTCTGCTTTCTATTATCAATCATTCTTCTATAGGAATCCAGGGATAGCACTCTCCTTTCTGTCTGGTGTATATTTATTATGCTCTGTAATTAATTAGAAATATCTTGATTTCTTTTATAGAAATCCGGAATGACTGTAGATACCTCATAATAAATTACTAGGTCGTCATGCGAGTGTGTCTGCTACACAGAGTACATATAACATCGATTGAATAACATCATTTTTTGGTGATGTGTGCATAGTCGTGAGGAAATATGGGCTCGTGTGTGCAGGCAAGGAGATGGGTGCCGTTTACCTGCGGACCTGGGTTTGAATATCCGTAGAGTACGAATTTGGATTCTAAAATATTGATTCTTTTTCCTGAAAATATGTGAGTGCTTATAGAGAATTCTTGGACAATGACATTTATTTAAGTTTTATTTGTAAATTCAAACACCAGAATATTATTGTATGTAGCTCACAAAGAACTGTAAAACATCAGCTCTACTGACTGCAGTATACGTCATCGCCTTCCGTTTTGGATTTTTCGCCGGGACTTGGACTTGAATTAATTAGAACATTTCATTACTAGGACTTCTAAAATTTAATTCGTGGATTAGTCTTGGATTATTTATTGATTGGATTCTTAAAACCGTAAGTTCTTTTTTGTTTCATTTTTACAGTGTTTTTTCATGGAAATAAATTATTTGTTATATTTTTCAAAGCTTTTTGTTTTCACTCTTTCTTTTATTACTGTTTATTAGCGCCTAAATGCGCCACGTATGAATTGGAGCCTCGTCCTCGGATTTTTTAATTTTCGCCAAAATATTTCAGAAAACTTTGTTATTTGGAATTTGAATTCCCCTATTTTTTTTTATCTTTAGTGAAATCAGCAAGCTTTTTCTAAAATGTCATCAAAAGTGAAAGCCTTTCTTTCAGGTCATACCCAAAACCAATTAGAAATTTCAACAAAGATGAATTAATTCAACTTGCTAGAAAATATGATCTTTCTGAGGTAAAGGCTTCCTTAACAAAGTATGAAATAAAAATACTGTGGTCCAGTACTTGGTAGAAAAGAATGTTTTGGAAAAAAGTGCTTTGGTTTCGATCAGTAAATCTGTATCAGACTCTGAAATACAAATAAAGGAATCAGAATTAAAATACAAGATGGGATTGGATTTGAGGACGCTGGAACGTCAGAAAGATAAAGAAGAAAAACAAAGGCAGTTGCAACTGGAGAAAGAGAAAGAACAAATATTATTACAAAAGGAACAAGAAAAAAATGCATTTGCAAGAAAAATTAGAAAGAAGGAAAAATGCATTTACACGCGGAAGAAGGAAAGAAAGACAAAAGCAATTACTAAAAGAACAAGTGAAAATGCAATTAGATAAGGGAGAAAGAGAGAAAGAGAGAGACAGAGAGAGATGCAAATGCAAAGAGAGAAGGGAGAGAGGGAATATCAATTTAGAATAAAAGAAATGGAGCTGGCAAGTGAAAAGCACATTCACACTTCAAATGCAAATTTACGTTTTGATGTTGCAAAGAATATTAAGTTAGAGCCCTATTTCAGAGAAAAAGAAGTAGACAAATATTTTACTCCTTCTGAAAAATTTGCTGAAAATTTGAAATAGCCAAGGGAGAACTGTACTCAGTTATTACAATGTGTACTCACTGGTAAGGCTAGTGATATTTACAATTCACTGTCAGTTCAACAAAGTAGTGACTATGATACGGTCAAATAATGCATCTTAAAGGGTTATGAGTTTGTCCCTGACTCTTATCGGCAAAAATTTAGAAACTATAAAGGAAGGAAGCTGGACAACCTCATGTCGAATTTGCTAGCGAAAAAGAGCAGTTATTTGATAGACGGTGCTAAGCCAAGAAAGCTATACAAGATTATGAAAGTTTAAAAAAACTTGTATTACTTGAAGAGTTCAAGATCTGTGTCCATGGTCGTTACTCTTTGCTATATATCATATCACAAAGTCGTCAACATACAATGAGCATTCAGTTCTCACGTTAGTATATTTTACCGTGCTGCTAATGTATATGTTACTATGACTGAAAAATGTACTGCTTTGAGGCACACCTATATCTTGCTTATAGATCTCAGAAAAGATGGTACTTCCCATAACTCCAAATTTTATTTTAAAAAAATTGAATGTAAAACGGAGATAAAAAATAACTTAAGATCCTAGTGCAAGAGAACGACAAAAAAAATCGTTAAGTAAAGAGAGGACACAATAATCCCATCCCCACAAAAATATATCAAACTTCATACACTTTGGTTTTTCTTCCCACAAACTCCATCTATCTACCGTAAAGCCGTTTAAAATGTTCAGGATATTATACACAGCCAAATCTCTTTTAATACCATGGTGAAACGTTTTGAAAATATTTTATTTGTTTCGGGTAGGATTCATTATTTTACTCTGTCAGTTAAGACTCATTATTTTTCTCTGTCAGTTAAGACTCATTATTTTACTGTGTCAGTTAGGGCGAAATTTATTATTTAGGCTGATATGAAACATTACATTTTTGTATTATTTTTATATTATCTGATACTTGGGGTAATTTGTCATCCTTTCCACATAGCAATTGCAATAGCCGCGAGAAAGGAAACCAATTGTTGAGCAATATAATACCAAATATGATGTCTAATAAGTATTATAGCAGTTATTAATCAGCCGAAAAGAAAATAATCTCATTGGTTGTTTCATTAGTGGGATAAAACAGTCAAGGACATATATTTTTTTTACAAGATAACAAACTCTGTCTGCACAATTTAAGAGGAAATCTTTAACATTTTAATCTTTACATATTACATGAACTTATGTGTAGAGACGTACTTTTGATTGTATGTGGTGTATACGATACGTTGCCCCATCGTACCATTCTGACCTTTCATTACTAGAACTCACTTTTGAAGTCTATACGCTAGAATAGATGGAAGTTAGGTTATACCAAATGAATTGTTTCATAACTACCTTCCCCGAATGCATTACTGTCAATTCTCTAGTTTTCGTAGGTTACAAACTTTCGTGGTTATTGTGGTTCGATCTACCAATGATTTCAAAGATCCAACTAGCTATGACTTTCCTCTGGAGACAACGGGAGCCCTTCCTCAATCCATTAAAGTAAGTACTGACCAAGTTATAATTTTCCTCAACGACAGGATAAGTAATACCCACAAAATAAACGCATTAACATAATAATAGTCAACTAGACCCCTAGTCCATATCAAACCCCAAATGGGTGTTGATATTGATGGACGATTTCTGCAATGTGCAATTTCCCTGCATGGAAATCTTTCCAGATCACACCTGCTTACAGTTTAGACACCTACCGGTATTTGGTAAAATATTATATCCATATAGCCTAAAGAACACTTCAATCGACGGTAAATCAACAGACACAAGTAATAACAGTAAGTGTATAAAATGCACACCGATGTTGGCAGACGAAATTGTCTACAGATATTTGCATGTTTTAATCAAAGGGTGAGTTCAACCACTAAACCTTCAGTCAGTGTCATTATTAGTGTGGGGCTGACGTATCGGTTTACCCGCTCCTCCCAGCCATCTCTCAATCTAGGCTGACATGGGGACATTACGTTCAGTATCTACATTCCTATATAAAATGGAAAGAATGTCTATCTCAGAATGAGTGACTTTATAGCACTTAAAGTCAGACAGAAGACACGTTTTAGAACACCAATAAATGTCAGGAGGTGATGGACCTTCCCAACTCCTTATGGCTCCTGGTTAATTTTTTTCTAGATGATCGACCACGGTGGTATTGCCCAGATCGAGTAGAACAGATGGAATAACAGAGATCTGGGTAGAGATATAACATAGAATAACACGAGCCTTCACCCCCGTATTTAAAATATAACAATTTGTTCAGTTAAAAATACAAATTGAAATTTATCATGATTTATGACTTATTCACTTTAAGAAATAAAGTTACAGATTTCATCAAATGATCAAGCGACTGATTAAATTAAATCTTTATGATAAATGGTTTTTATTACATACAAAACAAGTAAATCCGAACTTATTCATATAACGAAAAATTGTATGACATTCTTACAATATTGGAATCTCATATCATGCACAATTATTTCTGAACTCAATAAAAAAAATTGATGTATGAATTAAAAACGAAGGCATTCAACAATAATGTACAAATATACATCAATGAACACATTGTATATAATCAATGAACATTGATGTGATGGAGACTAACATTGCCTTCCCGAGCCGTCTCTCTTCTCTGGTTTCTGGTCTCACAAATGTCAAGACTCCCTTTTACTTGTTCTATTTATCTAACGAGATAAATTACTTATTATTTATTTTCTTTGGGTCCCTCAGACTTTCGCAATTGGCAGAAAGCTTTGCGTGATTAATATCGCGAGGGAGATTATTTATAAATCCTGAATTCCGTCTGGGAACACGCACCCTTTCGTTTAGCTCACGATTACTTCTTGAATCGCCAACAATGGCATCACTTCCATCAAAGTTAGAATAATCCTTTCTAGTCCGCATGTATTAATAACCATTCTGGAAAATATCATGTTATTACACCTGTTTCAAATCTCCTCCGATTTCCTAAACAATCTTCCCTGTTTCGTCTCAACTCTTTCTCATTCACCGCTATTGACCTTGCGTTAACACTGCACTCTTATCTGGAATAACCGTTATTTACACGAGTCCTAATTCAAATGTAACTCATGCCCCAAACAGAACAGATTCAACCCATCACAGTCAATAATTTATGGCGAGTCTAACCCGTACGTTAAACTGAATGTTTAGGTGTCACTCTCACCCCGATACAGTGAAATAATCTCTAAGCAGCTTTTCACCCTCACAATAAATAGGAATCATTTTTCTATTAAACTGCTTTTCACTCTAAATTATGTAACTATTTGTCTTTCTAGAAGTTCATGACACAACATAGTAGTACATATGACTCTTCCTTCTTACGAAATAAAGTTCTTACATAAAATGAAAGCGAAACTTTAGAGGGGAGAGGGGAGTGGATTTAAATAGGAAAAGCGTTTGATGACAACTAATGTTTATGATGAAATAGGAAACATTGAAAAATCTAGAAATATATTGGCATCGTCACTAGGCTCCTAAGACGCATACATGTTGTTACAATTTTATCTTCTTAATTGTCACATTGGTCGCAAACAAGTAAATAATTATTTGTATTGTGCATTCTTCATCCTTGGGATAGGAAATCAAACTAATTTATTTACTCAAAAATTCGTTTGAATGCGGCATATGCATGTACCAATTTGCCTTCAGCACTCGCCAGATACCTCGTTGGAGGTAACAAAATAATTATAGGCTGTTATTGTGGGTATGTTACTACCTTATGAAAGTTAGGAAAATGAGCTAATATAAATACCTACATATTCTTACTCACGATTTGTCAAAATCATATGGTTGCGCATGTTTGGTTCCAGCCTGTATGAATAAATTTGCAAATTCTATCACGAAAACACTCATTTACTTTTCCCAAAAAACGTTGAAAAGATTTTTTTTAGTAAATCACGTCTATTTTACAACATTTGGTGGGGAAAAAGCACATGACACAGCTCGAAATGCATAAATTAGTTTTGCTTATAAAAACTGCATGTTTTGAATTCTTGAGTTCCCTATGATAATGTCAAACAAAATTTCAGTAATAACTCATAAGGACTTTGAATCTTACCACATTTTTGCCGTTTGGAAATATTAGGGATCGAAATAATTTCAAGAAATTATAAACAAAGGAAGATAGATAGATAAATACATAAATAGGTAGTTAGGTAGGTAGGTAGGTAGGTAGATACATACATACATACATACATACATACATACATAGACAGCAAGTCAATCATTATTATGGTTCATACTGAATATACTTTTACTTTCGCTTAAAAACATAACTTTATTTGCACAAGGACAATACAGATTAAAGTGCCAAACAGGTTACACATTTAGTTAGAAGCTTATTTATTAGTCGTTGATGTATCGTGGTATCTTTACACCTGCTCAAGACTTGCAAAAGAACACTGAGATATTAGGATACGAAAATTGGTTTTCTGTAAGAGCAGTAGTAATTAAACATTTTGGCTCACTTGATTGAATTTATAACTTTTATTTAATTCAAAGCTTTACTGAGATGATAATTAGAGTTAATCATATGAAGCATATGGAATTCCTGGCTTGGCATCAAAACGAACCTTGTCAAATACTACCATTAGGTTGTAATATTGTATACGTCATACAAAGTACGAACTGCGTATGCTGGTGAAATCATGCATCTTTGATGTTTTCCATTCAGTACACTGGTACACAATGTCTTGCTCCATTCACTGAATTATAACTTTGAATTTACTATGCATTACAATTGACATCCAATGATATGTAGAGACGACTATTTAAAGCATACTTAATTCATCTGTAAGTATCAAAATGAGCGTTCGCAGTTAATTCCAGTACAGGCCCATGCCAGTAAACTTCTTGTCGGACTAGCTGTTTGTTTTCATAATTTTAACTGTCCAAAGGCAAAGTTACAGTTTTCACCAGTCAGAGTTTATTTATGTTATAAAACTTTGCGGTGTCAGCATGGGGTGCTACTGGGCCTAGCAAACTTGAACGACCTTACATCGAGCTCTACCTGCATTAAATCAATTGGACGACGATTTATCGTCTCAGAAATTGCGAGTACAGCATTTTTTTATGTCTTTATTTCATTGACAGGCGAATTCTGACCTGGCTCTGCACAGTCACAAAAGGTCAACAAGAAAATCTTGCCCAGTTTATAATGTTGTTTTAAGAAATCGATATACTATAAGAAAATCACGTAATGTATTTTCATTTACAAAAGAAAAGACACCATTTTCAACATGTTTAGTCCGAGATCAACCATCAAACATCTGTTGTGAAAACTCGCACAATGCTATCTTGATATATCATTTCATTCTGCTTTCACTGTATCACAAGAGATACTGCCTTAGATAGTTATGTCAGTGGAGGTACGATGGGTATATACCAGTGTGAATGAGGTCTTTGTCTTCTTCTTTTATTATATGTTTTTTTTTTTCTTCGAATGTTTCATGTTTTATCTTTAGTACAGTTTATTTCAGGAGAATCAGTCATTGCCTTTTGTCAAACAGTAGTGGCTATTTTCTAGTGGTGGTTTTGTACAGCTGAGTTATGAAGGATGGTGATATATAAAACATCTAAGTGTTGTTAATATAGATACGTATCTGACATTGTTTTATAGGAAGAACCAGTGAAGATTCAGCACGACTAATACATTTTTCAGTCTACTAGTCCTTCTAGATGCAAGGAAAGGTTTATTACATAATAGGCCTGTGCACTATTTATCTGTCGTAAAGGGCCCAACGCGGACGGGCTGTCCATCCCACCCTAAAAAATTTGGGTTTTACATGTCAACAATATCGTGGAAAATAAAACAAAGCGGGATATTACATTTTTTAAAATGCTTTGCCTCAGAATGTACTGCAGTGTACAGAGGTTGCTAAAACATGGTACATTTTCTAGTCTAATTGATTACAATGTTTGTATGTATTATTTGGCTATGTTTACTAACAGATAAACTCATTTTTTTGTCTTAATAGTTGCCATTGACAGTGATAGATCATTACAGGGGAAATTGATCGATTGCCCCAAGTGGAATTCAACATATCACTTGCTGATCTTCCTATGATAACGTCAAATGGCAAAATCCCTGGAGCAGATGCTATACCAGCAAAATTCGATAAAACCAGAGGCTCGCACGTTGCTCAGAAACTGACTGCACCTTTCAAGTCAATGGGAGATCAATGAACTATTGGGACATCTCTCAATAGCCAGTAACATCCTCCCCTGCATTCGGCTGAATCACCTTGTGCATCATATCGACCATAGGCGCCTGCCTTGAGAGTCCGTGTGGCCTCAGGAAAAGACTAGGGACCGTAGACATATTGTTGACATATCACTAACCCAAGTAAAAACACCAGGAACTCCAACTCGTACAACACTTTTATAGACAGTAACGGACACTGTGCGAGGGCCCATGGAATATTATGGAAACAGTTGGTTGCCCAGAGAAATTCATTATAATAGTTTAGCAATTACATTGGAGTGTTGGCACTGACTTTCTTGTATATGATGCCCTCTGTCGTTCTTACAGATGCCTTCGTGACTATTACATCAGGAACGATACCAAATAACGGACGTATGGCAATTATTCAGTATAAAGAGCTTATCGGCATACTACCAGGGAAATGTTCATGATCTCCTATCAGCTGACGATTGTTTTCTAAATGACAATTACGAGCCTGAATTACAACGGAGTATGGACCATATCTCTTCAGTTTTTGACCATGTGGGCACTATCAAGAGACAAAGGTGATGCGCCAACCTTCACTATAAATACCTTCTGCAGAGCCTATCATCACAATAATTGACTAAACCTACCAAGCAGTGGATACGGTCACCTATTTCGGCAGCACATAGTCACATATAGCCCATATCGTTATCAGAATTGCTAAGCAAGCAAATACTTCGTCTAATTACTTACAAATGTATGACGTCAGTCTGCAAGCAAACAAAAACACACAGAAGACGGAAGGTCTACAAAGTCATTGTGTTAAAAATTCTACTGTATGCATGCAAACCTAGGACATTACTCAGATGCAATGACAAAAAGAGGGGGTTCATTTATGCATATGATTAAGGATGAAAATGATGAGGATAAGATGTGTTGACAATGTCCCAGACACTAAGAGTCTCACATGTGTAGGTATACTAAGCATCAGTACTTTGCTGAGAGGTCAGATGAACTACTATGACAAGAAGATCTCCTAGGGCGAGCAGAAACAGGGAAAACGATCACAAGGAATTAGAAGGAACACCTCAAAGATCCTCTCAAGTCATCCTTGGAACATTGCAATATTAACCATGTGTGCCTTGAAGTTCTCGCACAGGATAGTTTTACACAGTCTCATCCATACTGGAGTTACAGGCTCAAAATTGTAACACGTCCTAGGCTGATTAAGCAACCGCAAGAGGCATTTCTTGCTCGGTGTACTACGGACAGTTCAGAGTACAAATTAACATGATTCGAGTACTTACAGAAACCGAACCAGTTAGCACAAAGAGCGTGAAAATGTTCATCACTCTATCTTCTAGGTGCCGTATGTTGAATGTATTTGTCAGAATGTATTTCCCTTAAAGGCATTCGTGAACACGATTCATGCTTAATTTTAATCATATTTAAAACATTATTTTCCTTATGTATTTCATTTATGTTCATACAATAACTCGATATTCAACATAGTAACACAATCATAGCCTCACAAAGCAAACCCCTTTGCGCATATTGAACCTGAAAACATGGATATTTGACCACTGAATTATGCATGAGAATGGCTAAAACATTTCTAAAGTGCATTAGAGATTTATGTCAACTCATTTTGTTACCTGAGCCAAACATGGTCATGGTGCTTCAGCCATTGTATCGTTAGTTTACATTGGCGAAGCATGTCATAAGTGCTGGGAATTCATGCAGATTATATGAAGACAATACATTAACACGAGTATATCAATATATGCATATAGTCAGTCACGTTTTTAATAATATTTCGGTAATTATAAGATTACAGAAAATAGACACTTGGCTCTCTCCAACACGCTGTAAGTGGTGCTTGCGTGAGACAGAAACGTTGATGACTCGGTGATTAAAATGTTGAAAACACGAACGAAAGAGTTCGGTCGAATACATTAGTGTGTCTTTGGACAAAACACAGTAATCCAATGCCTCTGTACTAAATTTCCTACCATTCTTGTTTTTTGCCGTAGAACACCTAACCAAAACGAAAGAGAAGCACATGGAGTAAAAAAAGTTCCATGTAATATTGTTCGTGTTGAGCAATCAATAAAAGAACACAAATGCTTCAAACACGATTAGAATGCACTCTAATTTGGAATAAATAAACTCTAATAGCACCAAAAATCGCAGAATCTTCATGGAAATTCATCCATCATCTCGAACTGTTTTTTCTAAAATGTTCATCAGAGTCATTTGTTGCTGAAATGGATAATACACAAAAGCTCATTAACTGAACCCCAAAAGCCCATCTGTATGGATGTTGCTTGCTCCGATACAGAAATATTACACAGTCTGTACTCAAGAGTGCTGTGTGGGAGCCATATGTTTGAAGTCAATATCGGTTTCGATCGAGCACATCATCAGTGTAGCATAACGACAAGAAGTACTGTAATAACTGAAGGCAGCCTTCATTGTGGCTATTAACCCTGGTAGAAGCATCCCTCAACACTATCATGATTGACTGATTGTATTTGTACGGCGCATCAGCACTGTTAGGCTATTTAGCGCCATACAAAAGGTTATATGTATGATCGCTCAATCAGCACTATCAAAGAAAAGCTCGAGTCGTTTTAAAGTTTGTATTGAATTTCTACCATCGGTACTGTTGAAGTTTATGGGAATAAAGCATGCTGAAAAAGGCGTTGCGATCTGCTTTAAAATAGTAATAACATGAATGACGGGATGTTTGCGCACAAACATAAATTCAACACAAGATTATAAAGAAAATGTCGCTATAAAAGCAGCAGATTGAAGTAAAAGGAAGAAGTAGCAGGAACACTTGTGATAATTATAATAACAATGCTAATTATAACAACAGCAACAGCAACACCAGTATCAGCAGCAACAACATCATCAACAACAACAAAAATACTACTACTACTACTACTACTACTAATAATAATAATAATAATAACCGATGTCAGTGCTATTTAAATTTGATGGTTGTTTGTTCAACAGGGTCCATATTATCTGGCAGGAAAATCTCGATAGACCAAAACATCATATACAATGATCAAAAACGTTTTCAACGCTTGCTTTGTCCAGGCCAGCGATAAGATTTATAGAAAGCATGTAAAAAATGTATAAGAAGACAATAGAAAACGTTCGTCTAGATGATCTCCTCCAGTAAGACACATATAAAACTCATCGTATAAATGGTTGAACGATTAACCTTCGATAGCTTATATTCCTTCTGATTACGAGCTTCTAGTTGTTAGTAGCTTTGAGGGGTTGTTTTACTAAACAGATCTCTCTCTCTCTCTCTCTCTCTCTCTCTCTCTCACACACACACACACACACACACACACACACACACATATATATATATATATATATATATATATATATATATATATATATATATATATATATATATATATATATATATATATATATATATATATATATATATATATATATATATATATATATATATATACGGAGATTTGAACCCAGCCCCACGTGTAAGCGATATTTATCGCCTTGCACTAACCCCTATATCAATCATCTCGACCATGCACACATCACCAGAAATGATGTTACAGAATCGGTGGTATATGATCACGTGCGTAGCAGACACACTCTTTTGTCGACCTATTATACAATCCTTATCTAAGTACACAGTCTTTCCTGATTTCTGAAACAGAAATCAAGCTAATTATAGAGAATTACAAATATGTGCTAAACAGAAAGGAAAATGCTATCTCTGTTTTCTACAGGATAATGCTTGATAATACTAATACGATATTCAAAAATACATATAAATAATATTATCTTACAGGTTATAGAATTTGTAATTCGCGCTACATGAAGAATCAAAGCGGGGATTCGTGGTTAAACGGCACTCATCGCCTTGCCTGTCACCACCAACCCCTATACCATCTCGATCATGCACACATCACCAAAACCCGATGCTACAAAGGTCATGGTAGCAAACACAACCTCATGTGGACGTGGTACTTAGTATGCATGATGTGTACATGGTAAATTCGAAATACCCCTAATTGTGCTATCATATTCCAAATGTATAGAATGTTCCTAATGAATTCCAATAATCTTGAATGTCGTGATGTACCACAATGATAATATCCAGAATTTCTTTCAATGAGTTCTCAATAATCCCAAAGTGTTTAAGTCCAAAAGATCAATACGCACTTTGCAATTCCAATGAATAATTCAAATAAATAATTCCTCTCAAATTACATCTGATCACAACTGCAAACTTTTATCGCATATTACAAAGTCGGATATGAAGCATGAATGAGTAATTGTGTATCAATTCCCCTTTGTATAGATCCTCACTTGACTTGAACAACGTCGCAATAGAACGATCTGGAAAACTTATTCATTAAAATGTAAAATTCCACTAAACCTTGAAGTCTAATTCTGGTATACATTTTGTTTACTATTTATAATTATGGCAAAAGTCAGGTATGTAGAAACTCTATTCATAACCCACAATCACAATCATGACAAAAGTCAGGTACACAAAATAAAATAAATATGCATCACACAAGACTGAGTTACCTGAGATACAAAAATGAAATAAATGCGTTGATTCATTGTAATATTATTTCTCGATTTAGTACTCAAAATGTAGATTGTAAGTACTGCCTGGTTTTAGTTCATCTGAAAAAAGTAACGACTATAATAAACATTCCTGTGTGAATAATAATTATATGCTGACACTCAAAGCCTTTAGGAGAGCAAACCTGTACAAGCAACAGATAGAAATATTTTAACTAGCATTTCTGGTTAAAATCTTTGTAGTATGTGTTATATGTGTTAGTATTAATGTCTTTGAAGCACTGATTTCCTTTACCAAAGAACCTAGCAAATTTAATGATAAGTGTGTGTTTTGTGTTGGATTATTAAAGTAACTTTAACAATTTTAAGTCATGTCCCTACAATGTCTGCAGTGTGGCAGTTAGCGATGTCTAACACTGCGGCATCATGCTGTAGGCATGTAACATCCTGTTCCACCCATTCACATTATTCTGACACCAGGCCGACCAGCCCTAACACTGACACTAACTTCTTAATGATGAGCACCAAGGAGGCAGCTGTACCATTTGTATAAGTCTTTGGTATGGCTTTACCAGGGTTTGATCCCGGCACCTACCGCATCCGTGGCGCACTAAACATTGGGGTCAGCGGAGAGATACGATTTGCCGATTAACAGCCATGACAGTAAGGATCCGTTGTCTCAACGTGAGCACAACCTAACGACAGACTGAACCTTGATATATTTGTGTTCAGTGACCTAAAAAAATGGAAAATAAAAACAAGCGTCTTTCATGAAATGCTTCATCAATAAAGCAGCATAAATAAAGCGATGAACAACAGTAATTCCAAATTAGTTCCTCGTAAACACATATTCGTTGTTATCTATTTTTCAGCCAATAAATCACCGTAACATGAAAGCAAGTAGAAAAAATATAATCGCTTTGGTTGACAATATATTCCAAAAGGATCTGATGCGACTGGTAAACTTTCAGATTCAGTATTATGATAGAAAATGTGGTACAGATTCGTAATCTGAATGAAAGCAAATGATAATTTCGTAAATCACGAAGAAGATACAAGGTTTTTCAGAAAAAAAATAGTATTACCAAAAGAGTGTACTTTCTGAAAACGATATCGTAGGAGCAGAACTGTTAAATTAAAATCAATAACATTAGTCACTCGATCAACATAATTATAACAGACACATGCATTGGATGGAAATAAAAATGTTTCGTACCATGTGTTATAAAAACAATTCATTATCTAATTTCATTGCGTGTCTAATCACAGGTGGTATCTTCATTACTTATTCATGATATGTGCATTAGGATAAATATCATTTTGCTATTACTTGGCAACAAACGGCATACATCATCTAATGAATTGATGTAATTATTTACTGTATCATTTTTGTTTCAAATCTCAAATTATTAACACAGAAACATACATTCTAAGGACGAAAGTGTTTTGTACAGCACAATGAATGTCATGCAGTTTCGTATGTCTAATATATCTATGACAATTCATCTTTCGTTTCCTTTATATGAACCTTTTAACTGTGATGATAGGTTTTCTTCTGTGCTTTGTTGTTGTGTTTTGTTTTGTTGTTGATGCTTGTATTGTTTGTTTTGTTTTGCATATAGAACATCATCTTCCAAGTCAAATGAATAATCGTCTGTAGCATGTCTCTTCTGACAAAAATCTTACCTTCGAATGATATTGTTTTTATCCTATCGCCTACGATATAAGAATGTATAAAATTAACTATAACATTCAAATTTGAACGTCATTAGGAACCATACGTTAGAACTACCCACTCTTTGTTTGATGGCTGCTAGAATCATCATTAGGATGCACTGGGTGCAGAAACGGTTTGCAACCATTGCTCTTCCAATCTGCATTGCAGTGTTTCACATAATCGGAATATGAAAACTGAATACTTTAGCTTTACCAGAACTAGTTCGAAGACAAATTGGATTCGAAACATAAACGACAAGCATCTGTGATATTCTGATATTGCTGGTGAAGCTATTATAATGTCTTCATAAACATAGCCATTAATAGACATTAAATAATTTTGTGAGATTTTGTCTGAATCTTTCTGAAGTTACTGTGGGTCCATAACGTGTAATGTCCTTTTAATATATAAAGAAAACCCTAATTAATCAGTTAGGCAAACGATTATGACAGACTATCCAGACAGTACTAAACAGACAGCTGATTCAATTAAATCTAAAACTTATCATACTGCCACCAAATGTGTTCCTTAATACAAGTTGTTGCAGGGATGGAAAGCTAAAAAGGACATAGCATTTCGAATATGGCATGTTCATTTATTTCCTATGAAGGATTGCTCTTGGTATCTGAAGCGTTCCAGATGCAAGACCGAGAGGGAGCAGGTTCGAAACATACCATCGTATTTGCCTGGGTGTGTTCGAGGGCAAGTCATTTTACTCCATTTACCTTGGCATTAAATAACCTACTTGTGTTAATCTGCCTTAATGCACCAAACCAGGTTAATTGTCCATGGTTTATGTCATTGATCCCTTTATGGCGCGTTATTTCATACACATGTATTTTCACGTGGAGTGGGAAGATAGAACCTGTATCCTCCATCCATCCCAGAAAAAGAAAAGTAGAAAAACAAAGGGAAAAACGAGCGTGAACCAATATTTCTGGATCCGCAATTATTAAACGAAACGTTGTTTTCTAAATTCTGTTTCAGCAATTCTCGTTAAACAGTTCAGTTTCTAGTTTCATCGAAGAATGCAGCTTCTAAAGTTTAGTAATTGAATATTTGCCAGCTTATTATTTCTCAGAGATTTTGAGAAATACCTAAAAATACAATAATCATTTAAGTAGAATAATGTCTGATGCATTCGCCGAGATGTGTTAGTGATATTACTTGTTCCATATTGCTTGTTGATACATAATGTACATGTTGGTATTAATGCTTGTCAGAAGAGTTGTAATTAAAATGCTTTTATTTATAGTGTACATACTTTTTGAATTCCTTGAAAAACTTTAATATCGAATAAACGAAATTTTATTAACGATGCATTTATATACAGGATAAGCGTGCAATATAATTTGTTTAAATCGCACTTCTGATAAGTAATGTGCATTATTAACGTGTACATTTGTAGTGATATGTGAACCTCAGGTTTTCACTCGGATTAATATTAATTTGAATAAATTAGGATCTACTACAGGATTGACCATTACTGGTGCATGCGTGTATACTAAATATTATGTGATATTGATTTCTCTTCGTAAATAAGGTCAAGATACTATATTTTATGCACAGGGGTTTAATTGAAACCAGATATATATTATTAAGATTTGTAAATGACCAATTTTACATTGTCTGGTACTGTGTATAATACAAATACGAATCAATATTATAGGTGTCTGCTGGCAATTAAAATAAAAGAGCAGGCTAACACCAATAAAACAGAAGACTTCTGACGGGGAGCCGACGCTATACTAGCTGCAAAGAATTTGTAGAAATGTACTTTACTCTATTTTTTTTAATTACTAAACATTTAAACCATCTTAGTTGTTCCTGAGAAAATTCAATGTATCCAATTCGGTAATAAAATACTTTTATTTGTGCGAATAACAGGCTGATTAAATAAGTGCATTATGGATATATTGTTCATTATCTTTGACCTAGAACAGCATATCTTGGATAAAAGATCAATACACGTTTACTGAGTTCGCATCATTGAAGGAATTCTAACCGTATATTCACAATCTGGGCTTGACAAAGGTAAAACATGGCAACAAAAAACATTGATATTAGTTTATGCTATGATGCTCATTATCCAGTAGATGCTGGAAGCTGAGCGTCCATCTTTAATGCTAGAATGTTGACTATCAACTTGCATACTGAAAATAACTTGATATAAGTCTAGTCAAACTATAATTTATAGAAGCGCAAGTTACAAAGCTCAAAAGCTCGATAAGTGCATTATTGCATCCGTGGTCAAGCAGGTATGGTTTACTAAATGGTTTTCACTATTACATACACGTTGGTGGTCAGATCTGTACAGTTTCATTCTGGGACAAGATCATACTGAGATACGTGCATTAGTCAAAATCAAATATCAATGCCATAGTTCCTGCAGTCGGGGTATTCCTTTAAGACTTTGGAAATGGCCAATATATTTACATAATTTGACTAAACTGTCAAGTAGATTTACTTAATATGTTGGACATCAGCTAGCTATATTTTTGTCAGGTACCATAAACTTTTGTTAGTGTTACTTCTCCTCATCCGGTAAGAGGCATTTTTAGATATGCTTATGGTACCTGACAAAAATATAGCTATCTAAAAATGCCTCTTATCGGATAAGGAGAAGTAACACTAACAAAAGTTTTAAAGATGTCGGGTAATACGGTCATGTTGAAGTCAGACCAGCATCATGTTTATTTAGAATATCGATTCTTGATAATCGAATATGTTGTAAATCTTGTTTAATGAAAACTTCACTGCAGTCTCTGCATTGTAAAGTCACATAATGTTTATCGTATCTGAGCGGGTACGTTAAACTTTTGACTTGCGCCATATTTTTAGGATTAACTGTAGCTCAGTAACAACAATTATAACCGTATATTATTAAGTAATATGCAGTCAGCTCAGAAAGCTATTACAACTGTAGCCTTACGTGGAAAGCATACACTGCTCAGTATATATAATGTCAGACCCATTTACAACAAATAGCTCAGTTAAAAATCCAAAATTCAATGACACCTACAATAAATAGCAAAGGTGGTGAAGATGAACTGTTCCAACATTGCGCGTCTCTCGTAATTTATATGAATAATGTACCACTGAAGAAGCAAAGCCGTTCTTTTATTCATATGTACTGGTCAGAAACGGCGTTACAAACTTTGTGATAACATAATTTTAAACTAAATCATTATGACGAACGTTTGCTGGCAAAAATTCGGTTGCTTGTGTAGCCTTGTTGATTTTTTTTACCGATCTTGGTAGTAACTTATATTTATGAACGTAATAACCATATACAGAAAATCTATATTTTCTACTTGACAACATTTTCTCTTCAAAACGTACATAATGTTGTTAATTTGTATACAAGTAGATGAACAGCCTTTTAACTGAAGGAGTAAAACTTCGGATTTTATCTTGATCAGTTCATATAAAAAACAAAACAAATTTAGGCATACAGATTTAAGTTATTCAGTACAATCGCAACAAATTGAGTTATGTCGCAAAACTGCCTGTATCAAGTCAGATCTTGAGCAGATGACGAAACAGCTCGTATCAACGCAGATGTCACACAGCTGATGCTATAACATACATCCACTCAGTTCTCACGATTGAAATATAATATGATTTCAACGATTTCAATAAGCAGTCCTTTCATGATTAAATCGGTCATTCAGTTGCTGATTAGTTGACCGATCTAGCGTAAATCTGGAATATTTATGAAACGAAGGCCGTTTCGACAAAGAAACAGCTTTTATTTTACAATATTGCATATATAACTCTTTTTCAGTCGCTCAGCAAACCCTCTTAATTATAGAAGTTCTCAGAATTCAATACAATATAGTAAATTCGGGGCTCGCAACTCGGTTTCTACAATACATTTAAATTGCACACGTGAAATTAGCAAATAGAGAACGTTATTTATTGGGTTTAATTTGTGACAAAATAAAATATCCAACCCTAATCTCCAAATCTGCATGTGCTTGATTCAAGTTTCTTTATTATTTACAAAGGTTATCGTTAATACATTGTTATTTATTTTTCCAACATGACGAAAAGTGCAAACAATGAAAAGGTTAGCGAAGAGAAGAAGACAATAGCGAGTAAAATATAAAGTAGTTAAAGTAGGCGAAATATCAATCCTGAAAAGAGAAATATACATAAAGTGTCAAGGCTTATATGCATGTTCATTCTGTACACTTCCTACGGCCTTTCTATTTTAGAAGTAAACTGTCAAGATGGTAAGTAGCTGCAAGCTAGTCTTTTGTATTAATAATATATTGAACTCAGTTCTGCAAAATTACGTAGTAATAATTCACCAACATGTGCTCTATTTCTGAGCTTCATTATATTTCTAAACTGATCGGATAACAATGGTGCATCTTCCACTCTGACCAAAGATAACTGTTGCGGAAAAAATTTAGTTAGCAGAAAACAATGCCATTTTTCTGAGCAAGAAAAAGGTTTGTTAGGAACAAATACAATAATCTCTTTCCCGCCATATGGGTTCAGTTCATAAGTCAGGATTAAAATAGTGGAACCATTTATCTGCCATCCGTCTTCATTCTGTCAGACCGTAGCTAAACCTCAGTTACACCTTTATTCGGAATAATGACGTCATAGTTCAACAGACAAGATCCCAGAAAAGACTGAGCACAGGTCATAGGTAAACGTTTTACGGATTATTACGGCAAAGGCAGTCTAGGTAAAGTGAAATCGTTGAAGAGATCGTATGTCGTTCAGTCTAAATTTGGGACTAAGTTTCATTGGTTGTAGTTTTGATACTTGTATCTTATTTTGAGCAAAGAGATAATAAAGATAGAATGACATATACTTTATTATATATCTTTGGAAACCTTATTATACATCAATAGGCATTTGGGTTTCATTCAATGATATAAAAATATCTCTATGCTTGAGAGAAAAATAAACTCTTAGCTTACTCTACCAGGTTATTTTTATATATTTCCTTTAGGAACAAAAGAGACAGAAATCAATACCGCGGTTACATGTTATATTATTTAAAATATCACTCACCTTGTGAAGATACCATGCAAATCATCAGGAAGAAGATCACCAGCAGTGGAAACCAAAAGCTTGCAATATGTAATACCAAAATGCCGTTCTCATTTAACATCGTGTAGAGGAAAATTCTCACAGAGAATTCCGAATTGCATATGCTTTTCAACAAAAGGTACCAATTGTTATTGAACACTAAAAACATCGAGCGGATCCGTTATTCAACTTTCATCTTTGAACAACTGTTGCAATGATAGTAATAACTTCGAAGTTACTGTGTCACGTTTGTATGGAGAACGTCACTCAGCCCATCCATTTCAACAATTTCTAGCTTACTCATGCAGGTATTTTTCCAAGGACCATCTAACTCCATTAATATCCACGTATATCCACAAATTAACACATCATTACCATTTACAAGATTTATCCCACATTAAGCTTGTAGACCAGGAGAATTAATACTAGAATAATGCATGGAAATTATTGATGAATGCTGTGCATTTCTGCGAGTCGCATTGACGTATAATCAGTCTCTTAGAATAGAACCGGCATAACCACCGGCGCATTCAACAATTTGATATCTGTTTCCAAAGGTAAAACGTGTTCTTTGAGCAAATACGCCACAGAATTAGCCATCAATTTAAGACACTGCAATGCGTTTTGTGTAGACGTAATCCACATAACTGATGTGTCAGTAATACTACAGACACAACCTTTGTATAATTGATGAAATAGTCTTACTTCCAAACAGTTTCGTTGTTAATATCAGCTATAAAAATTACCACCACGCCGGTACCTAATCCAATCAAAGAACCCAAGATCAAAAGCCCCTCTTTTATTTATTTATGTATTATTTTCAGGAGCCAATTCAGAAATTGCATTGATTAGCATAATCAATTTATTTAGGACGTCTACCATTCTCAGCAGCATGCTATCTCAGAATTGAATCAGCATTAGCGATATTAGAGTGTAAAGCATCAATAGAAAATTATTTTTCTCGTTTTTATTATTTATATACATTTAACATGATGCTATCCCATCACTTAAATCCAAAATTTATGAAATCTTTACAAGTTTCAAAGCAAAACGTGTATTTGACAAACCATAAACATTGAATAATGTGACATCTCATTGATTCCAAACCACTCCTTATGCAGAATTTTATTCATTCCAACACAAGAGTACTTTTTTATATTTTGCATCTGTATCTTTTCATAGGGATGAAATTATAACCTATTTATGATGTTAAACATTTGCAAATTTACACACGTTTCTTCCATTTGGAGATCACTGTTTTTTTTCTTCTCAAAGTATTTATGTGTAGATTACTACAAAGACACAAATGCCTTAAGATACTTTTCGTACCGAGTTGCTTTCGAGATGATCAGAAACAAACGCTTATTACAAGGCATCGAGTTTCTTTCTCATTTGAAAGAAATACAGATCCAGTTACGCAAACTCAGTTAGAAATTAATATATAAATCCATGTAATCCTTTCTTTCCTGTTGCAGGAAATACAATTTTCCTCCAAGTAAATTGCTTCAAAAACATGTCTAGAAAAACACCGCTTTTGAAGGCAACCAAACCATTTAAATATAGCTGACTCCGCAGGAGAAAAAAATGCACATCCTTCACTTTAGAGCCCTCCCATGTCAACTTGGTCCAGATTTGTGTGCTTGAAGTCGATATTAGTTTGGAGCTCCCAATCGCATCAATATAAACTGTTGCAAGACGTCGCTGTGAGATTTCACGGCCGTTTTATATTGCCAACGATTGTGACTGCTAAGACTGCTAGCGGACTAACCCACTGTGCTATGAAAGAGATGTAGCCAGATAAGTGTCTGCAGCTTCCTCTTTCTGGCAATGTTTTCGACTATTACTCAGAAATGCTATGTATATACTTACATAACTGTTATGCACTATTATCTAGATTGACAAGACGAAAATCAAGAAAATTTATCAAAACATTATCTTTACAATATATATTAAATGTGAGCTGAGGAAAGATGAATAACAACAGTTGTAATTGTCAAAGCAAAAGTAAACTACAACCGTTAGTTGGAAAGAAAATACTCATAGGACTACTATTACTACTACTACTACTAATTAGTATTATTATCATTATTATTATTGTTATTATTATTATTATTGTTGTTATTATTATTATTATTATTATTATTATTATTATTGTAAAATGATGATAACCATGACGTAATGTTAACGGTAGCGATTATGGTGGGATGGTGAAAATTACTTTGACTAAATTAAACTCAGTTTTGGAGTTAAACTGCAAGTAGCGGGGGCCCCGAGTGTCCAAGTGGTCTAAAGCGCTCTCCGTTACCGATCAATGCTATCTCACCTTTGTCTGCGTTGGTTCAGTCTCGGATTCGGCTAATGCGGTTATGTGAGAAAGCTTGCCAGTAGCTTCTCGTGGGCTGGTGGTTCTTTTCGGGCTTTTCCGGGTTCTTCCTCCACCATTAATACTGGCCGCCATGTATAGCCTATCGTGTGCTGAAAAATGGCGTTAAACCCTACAACAACAACAACAAGTAGCGTAACGTATGATACTTTATCATCGTCACTAAAACAAGATCGACGGTAGCAACTGTGCGTGCATATTGAGAAACATGAAGGCAGTAATACAATGTACTTTGAATTTTTCTTTACTATTATTATTAGTAGTGGTGGTGGTTGTAGTAATTGTGGCTGTTTCATATACACTTCTATCAAGAGATGAAAGTCTGATAAAGACAATGGAAGCGGATTATATATATATATATATATATATATATATATATATATATATATATATATATATATATATATATATATATATATATATATATATATATATATATAGATATATATATATATATATATATATATATATATATATATATATATATATAGATATATATATAGATATATATATATATATATATATATATATATATATATATATATATATATATATATATATATATATATATATATATATATATATATATATATATATATATATATATATATATATACATACAAGTGTTATCTGTGGCCGGGCTAAACTTCTTGAGATGGAAGGTTAATGGAATGTTAATAACAATGTTTCCTATCTTAAATATATTCAGCATGTTTTTTATGTTTTCTAATTTCATTGTGTTTGTTTTTGTAATCATATCATTATATGTTTTTTATCTTATAGGTGTTGTCTAATGTTGTAAAGCGCTTAGACCTTCTAAAGATTAGGCGCTATACAAAGTCCTCATTATTATTATTATTATTGGTCTGACTTGTGACAAGAATGGTTCTAAGGATTTTCACAGACTAATCATTTAACTTTGATGAAATTATGGACAAATAAAAAGGTTATATTGATTGCATCGTTATAAGGCATTTGACATCAACAGACAATATTCCAGAAACCGTGCAAAAGAGAGTAGTGGGGAACTTCTGTTATATCAATTCCAATTTATTGGACAGAGTATAGATTGTAATTATTTGTTTAGACTGAGTTTATATTGGGATTAATTATTTTGACAGCATTATTTCCTTACAATTTAATAATTTCTTAGTTTCTTCTCCTTAAGATTTGTTTGTTGGTATAGTTAATGTTTTGACTCATGTTCGCCCTGTATATAGAGGGATAATATACAATGTTACTTTGTTGCTGATGCTGGACATGTTGTAGACCAAGACTTGCTAGTATTGATGAAGCTAGCGTTTCTGAGTTAGACTGTTAAATTGCAGAAGAAGAGAAAAATTGATCACAAAGTATATCAGAAAACAAAAATAATTTGTAAAGCATTTGGTTCAACATATTGGAATGGATTGTTGCATAACAATTATAAACCAGGAATACGCGGTAAAATCTTTAATGTAATAAACACAATGTATAAGAATGTAAATCTTGCATGAAACATCCGGATATTTTAACAGAGTGGGTATCAAACAAGGGGAAGTAATATTACCAAATTAAATTTCTTTTTTTAGAGTCCTCCTTGCAGGAAAATATTGATAGCTGATTCTGAATGGATTAGAGTATTCTGGCATTCAAAGACGGTACGCCTTAAAGTTATGTAAATTATAAATAGGGTTGAAATGAATACATGTAATATTGCTGTATATTGTAGATTTTATGATTTCTAGCAAAATTATGGTCGTGAAATGCAAGAATCTTGATATTGTCTATATTGAAATACACAAATTTCATGTTCCTTTAGATTATTAGAAGTTGCACTATTGCGTATATTGAAGAAATTAATAGTTAGAACTGTTTCCTAGCACTGACACTTTGCAACATCAACTACAGATTATGCACAGTCGTTAATTAAGATTTTTGATTGATTACTTGACAGGTTGCAATTAAGATGGGCGCATTTCTCGCTCAGAAACTGTTTCGTGTGCAGCTAACTGTTGATTTAGACACAGCAAATCAAGTGCTTGTGTTTGGTCATTTTTGAATGCTCGTGGTTTAATTAATATTTTATTTTATATTCGTAGGTCTATTGCTTGTTACGCGTATATGTGAAACCAATGTCGAATTTCTCTAGTAGTATTCACCTGCTATTGACATGGTTTGATGCATGATACTACGAAGTTTAGGTTTAAAAAACTTGCATATGGATTTGTAAACATTTCGCAAAGAGCAATACATGTTTAGTTCGAGCAATTTTTTGGAATGTTTGTTTTGATTTTATTTTCAAATTTGTAATATTTGATCTTTTGATCTTTGTACACACACACACACACACACACACACACACACACACACACACACATATATATATATATATATATATATATATATATATATATATATATATATATATATATATATATATATATATATATATAGAGAGAGAGAGAGAGAGAGAGAGAGAGAGAGAGAGAGAGAGAGAGAGAGGGGGGGGGCGCGTGTGAGTGTCCTTTTCATTCTCCAAGTAATCGATTAACATGGTGTTTTTAATATAGCCTTCACCTTCGAATAAAAGCCCACTCGTGTATTCTCTCTCCGAACTTTGCAATTTTGTTAACAAGGTACAGTATTTGCTAGACGGGCATTTTTGGATGATTCATGGTTCATCGAAGTGAACTACATTTGTTACACGAAGCGTAAAACTCTATTATTTATGAAGCAGCAGCTGTTTTAATAAGAATGGCGGTTAGCATATTTTAACCTTAGATTATGCGAGTATAATTGAATCAATTTCCAATTTATCTATATCCATTTCAGTATCCTCTTACTTACATGTTTAAAGTGATTTCATAACATATTACAAGTTATACTTCTATAATACGATAATAATAAAGTTACTTAAAGTATTGACTATACTGAACATATGCAAAACCTACGGCTGTTTGTACCATACCATTACAAATTTCAAAACGTTTTCACTGTCTGTTAGGTGTTTTCTTCAATTCTTTATCACATACATAAATTGAATGATTGTTATTTCATTACTCGATACAACCTCTTATAACATACACTATAATGGTTTGTACACTTCTTTTCAAAATGAAAAATCGTCCTTTCGATTGTTTGAATGAATTTCTCGCAAATGACTATGATCGTTCACAGATATGATGAGTAAAACGTACTGACAGTCTGAACATAATTGTTATTAATTATTTTATTGAGAATGTTTATGTACGTATGAATCTTTTAATCGTCTAGATGGGGAATGTTATTCATAGGGTAATAACTTGGATTCTGCTAGTATCCCAAACCTATAACCATATATTGCTTTAATTGGCAAGAGGCCAAAGAGGTATTTATCCAATATATACGCTGGATCATGCCTCGTGGGTCGGGGATTTACTTCATCACATCAAAACTTTGAAATTATAAAGATCATTTCCGAATAATCTAATATTCGTTTTGTGGGCATGAAGACACATGCACTTGTACATTTTGTTAAACACTGGGCTATGCCCCATGCGGTTTACTCTTGCCGTGCTTGGTAACTATAATGATTCCTAATATATACCTATGCATGCTTTAAGTGGACATGAAGAACAAAATATATATTTACAGAACTGCAGCAGCGTTTTATGGGCGAAGGCAGACCCCAACTGGAATAGCGTCAAAGCGCAGGAGTATGCACTGGAATGTCATCGACTTTATTTTAGTATGTTATATATACTTGGTATGTCATTTGAAAGTTAACATTATTTTCATTGCATCTTGTTGAATAAATATTTGTCAACGTAATATTGAATTTCTGAGTACACCTGCATGTATACAGATTACATATTGTCAGGCAAAGCTCAGTCATACCTACATACCTTGTATTATGCAACTTCACTTTCCTACAATTGTCAATGATAACATGGTCTAAGGTTGACATTGCCCGGGGTGGGAGTGGGAGACAAGCGCCCCAATCCTCCAAAATGCCCCATACGGCCTGCGTCTCTTACTGCCTCTGTCAACTAAAATCCAGCTCCTGGCCTTCGCGAGTGGCTTAGATTTGAAGCCCGGCAGACCATGTTTTCTACTAACAGGAGAAGGGGTGAAGGCGGCCCACTGGCGCCTTAAAACCAGTTGCTTCGGGTAGATGGGACTCGTAAACCTTGGATGGTAGCTCATCTAGGAGAAGGAAAACTCCGATTCCAAACCTCTGCTGCCTTGTGGCTATACCCACTCATGGGAAAGGCTAAGGGAGTAAACCCCGACAGAAAATCCGGAGATGGAGTCCCTAAGGCGGTATGACATTGACTTCAACGTCATTCCGGCAACTCCTGCGACGCCGTTGGTGCCAAGCTGTATCGGCATTCGTCGTTCCCTTGGGCACACCAGCTGCGTGGAGAGGGGGGATCTGCTGCATGGGCAACAGCTGATTCTCCATTCCACCCTGCCCAGGCTTCATAGCTCCACTGGAGAGGACACTCCAGCGTCGTCGTACGGCGTCGGCACAACACGAGAAGTAGCAGTTTACCGGTTCTAAGTCAAAGCTCGATTGGCGTAGAGCTTGGCGCCAGGGGTTACTTCTGACGGTGGGAGAGATCATCAGGTCTCACTGGACAGCTACCGCCCGCCTCAAGCTGGGCAGCCCCCAGTCAGTAAGGTGCTGCCCGCCATGGCCTGCCTACTTCGCTGGGTGCGTGGAGCTTAGAGAACCATCTCGACAAGTGGGCCACAAAACTCTGCACCAGGAAAGACTAAAAGAAGAAATAAAAAGACTCCAACTCTTCGTTTTGCAACCTGGAACATCAGGACCATTTGTCCTGGATTGACCACTGACCTACAGCAGATCGACGATGCACAGAAGACTGCCGTCATCGACAGAGAACTCTCCCGACTGAACATCGACATTGCCTGCCTCCAGGAGACCCGACTGGCTGATAGTGGCACCATCAGGGAAGCCAATTACACATTCTTTTGGCAGGGGAAGCCCTTGGATGAACCTAGGCAGCGTGGTGTAGGCTTTGCTGTCAAGAACACGCTAATCGCCTTCATTGAACCTCCATCATCAGGTACTGTGAGAATCCTTGCCCTCCGGCTGTCAACATCCTTAGGCCCGGTCAACATCTTCAGTGTGTACGCCCCAACCCTCTACTCCACCTACGAGGAGAAAGACAAGTTTTATGAGGCTCTGGATCAGGCAATATCCAGTATCCCCAACAATGAAAGCCTTTACTTACTATGAGACTTCAATGCTAGAGTGGGAGCTGACCATGAGGCCTGGTCCACCTGTCTCGGCTTTTACGGAAGGGGCAAGATCAACGAGAATGGTCAGTGACTGCTGGAGATGTGCTGCTCCCACAGCCTATGTGTGACCAACACTTTCTTCAAATGCAAGGAGATCCACCAGGTGTCGTGGAGACACCCACGTTCACGCCACTGGCACCAGCTAGACCTCGTCATCACCAGGCGTGCAGAACTGGCCAGTGTCCTCCTTACCCGCAGCTACCACAGTGCCGATTGTGACTCGGACCATTCCCTCGTGGCCAGCAAGGTGCGAATATTACCCAAGAAGCTGCACCACGCCAAGAAGAAGGGTCACCCACGTATCAACACCTGCTGTGCAAGCAACCCAGAGAAAACACAGCAGTTCATCAGCAAACTGAAGGAAGACCTCACCAAAGTGACACCTGATGACACCATTGATTCCAAGTGGTCCCATATCCGTGACTCTGTGTACAATTCAGCCATCACAGCTTACGGGAAGAGGGAGCGAAAGAATGTCGACTGGTATGAAGCAAACTGGGAGGAGATGGAGCCCGTGACTGAGGCAAAGAGGAAAGCCCTCCTGGCATACAAGGCTGCACCTAGCCCCAGAACACTACAAGCCCTAAGGATTGCAAGGAAAAACGCCCAGAAGACCGGCCGCCGCTGTGCCAACACCTACTGGCTGAACCTTTGCAACAGTATACAGACAGCTGCTGACACCGGGGATACAAGAGGAATGTATGAGGGTATCAAAAAGGCGACAGGCCCCCCCCCCAGCTACAAGATCGCCCCCCTCAAGTCCAAGACGGGCGAAGTCATCACAGACCAGGGGAAACAACTGCAGCGATGGGTTGAGCACTATCTCGAGCTATATGCAACCCAAAACAATGTCACTGGAACTGCCCTGGACGCCATTCCAGACCTGCCTGTCATGGAGGAGCTAGACACACAGCCCACCCTGGAAGAGCTCGGAAAAGCCATCGATTGCCTTGCCTGTGGGAAGGCTCCTGGAAGCGACGGCATTCCGCCTGAAGTCCTCAAGAGCGGAAAACCAGCACTGCTCCAGCCCCTACACACACTCCTCTGCCTTTGCTGGGAACAGGGATACATCCCACAGGACATGCGTGACGCCAACATCGTCACTTTGTACAAAAACAAAGGAGACCGTAGCGACTGCAACAACTATCTGGGCATCTCCCTCCTCAGCATCGTCGGAAAGGCCTTTGCCCGTGTTGCCTTGGCGCGCTTGCAGATCCTAGCCTCCCGCGTCTACCCAGAATCCCAGTGTGGATTTCGAGCCGGCAGGTCAACTGTAGACATGATCTTCTCACTACGTCAGCTGCAGGAGAAGTGTCGCGAGCAGCGGATGCCCCTCTACATTGCCTTCATAGACCTGACGAAGGCGTTTGACATGGTTAGTCGGAGTGGACTCTTCAGACTCCTGCAGAAGATCGGCTGCCCCCCACGTCTGCTTGCTGTCATTATGTCATTCCACGAGAGCATGCACAGCACAGTGTGCTTCAATGGCGCAACATCTGAAGCATTCCCAGTCATTAGCGGAGTCAAACAAGGCTGTGTCCTTGCACCGACGCTCTTTGCCATCTTCTTCTCCATGCTTCTCCAGTACGCATTCAAGGACTGCAGCGAGGGAGTGTACATCCATACCAGGGCTGACGGCAAGCTGTTCAACATCGCCCGTCTCCGTGCTAAGACTAAAGTCACAGAGGTACTCATCCGTGAATTGCTCTTTGCCGACGATGCAGCCTTGACATCACACACAGAAGATGGACTTCAGCAGCTGGTATGCTGCCTCTCCCATGCATGTAAGGAATTTGGACTGACCATCAGTTTGAAGAAAACGAATGTCATGGCACAGGACACAGACTCCCCTCCCTCTGTCTCCATCGATGGGTACAATTTGGAAGTTGTCGAGAACTTCACATACCTCGGGTCTAACATCTCCAGCTCACTCTCCATTGATTCTGAGGTGGGCGGCAGGATTGCCAAGGCAGCAGCAGTGATGGCCAGACTTAACCAGAGGGTCTGGAACAACCCCAACCTCACAGAGAAGACCAAACTGCGTGTATACCAAGCGTGCGTGCTCAGCTCACTTCTCTACAGCAGCGAAACATGGACCACCTATGCAGGACACGAGAGGAAACTCAACAGCTTCCACCTGAGATGTCTGCGGCGCATTCTGCACACCCAGTGGCAGGACAAAGTACCCAACACAGAGGTTCTAGAACGCGCCAACATGAACAGCATGTTCTCCATACTCAGCGAGAGGCGCCTTCGCTGGTAGGCGCCTTCGCTGGCTCGGCCATGTCAAGAGAATGGACCCAGGTCGCATTCCCAAGGACCTGTTATATGGGGAGTTAGCAGAAGGTGCACGACCAACTGGACGACCACATCTGCGCTACAAAGATGTTTGCAAGAAGGATATGAAGACGGCAAACATCAATGTCAACGACTGGGAGAGCTGTGCAAACAACCGTTCCAGCTGGCGTCTAGCTGTCAGGCAGGGAGTTCAAAACGCAGAGGAAAAGAGAAGAATAAAACAAGCTGAAA
The DNA here is from genome assembly GCA_028554795.2 of Sinohyriopsis cumingii. Taxonomy (NCBI): domain Eukaryota; kingdom Metazoa; phylum Mollusca; class Bivalvia; order Unionida; family Unionidae; genus Sinohyriopsis; species Sinohyriopsis cumingii. The sequence goes on from JAPYKE020000397.1 coordinate 454,574, forward strand.
AGAGAGCTAAAAAGAAGGATAAGCAAAAGCGTACTTTGGAGCTATGCCATCGTCTCTCGTAGACGGACGGATGCCAAGACAACATGACTGCTACGTAAGATCTTACTGATTTATTACTAACCTTTATTATTATCCGTCTTGATGTTTAGATAAGCCTCCTACGTTATCTTAAGTCAAATGTCTTATCTCAAAGTCAAGTGCCCACACAAATAGTTTTCCAGCATTAACTAATAAAACCCTTTTAATTAGTGATACAGCTCCTTAAGAACCCCAGAGGTATTAAGTATTGCCTCTATTTTACTGTCTCGCGAAATTATCATCACAAGTCACATAGATGATACATAATCGTAATACGAACCTATTGTATATAATTCAAATTCTTGTTTTGTAAATCTCATTACGACTCTACTGATGGTACAGTTGGGATATATATGTATTGGTGGATGGATGGATGGATGGATGGATGGATGGATGGATGGATGGATGGATGGAAGGATCAATCGATGAATGTGAAATCTTAAATAAAACAGGAAATTTTTAAATATTTGTAATATCATCAAACTTAACAACATCGAGTATTTTTGTCTAATTTGCAGACTTTTAATAACATGTAGTTATACCATATACGTATTTGGTCTGAAACTGAACAGACTGCTGTGATAACGTGTATTTACTCTGAATGTGAACAGTCTGCTGTGACTACTCTGTTCTCTTTTAGGATGTAGTGCAATCAATAAACATTATCTCAAGTACTGTTTTAAAAGTTTTGAAGTCAGTTTAATAGACGTGAAAGTTTGGCACCACTACAACCCACTTAATCACCCTCTCCAAGAGAAGGGTGACATAATTAGTTTTACCTGGCCCGGCCCTAGGGCAAGGCGAACAATTCAACCATATTGGGCTCTGCACTTTCAGGCAATGCAGTATTTTTGCTTCGGGCCCCGTGCATCACTTTTGATGTCTTGGGCCCCACATGCTGCTTTGGGCGCCACACATCCTAGGGCCCAGTCTGATTTTTACCCCAACCTTGATAATGAAGTAAAAAGCTTTAGGCTCCGTATTCGAGACAGGAAAAAGAAATATAGCCTAGACCTGACTCGCGGCCAGAGGTGAGGATACGTACAACGTGACTGAGAGACGTGTGCATAAGCAGTAGAACATTACGGGTTTTGCCTTAACTGGCCCACATTGCGTCCTCTCCACACTTCCTCACCTTTCCCTAACCATGACCCTTAATGCAGCAAATCTTTTGCCGAAGCTACCATGGCTTAATTATGAGTTGAGGATTCTTGGTGATTGCTTCGATGTCTTTTTGGGTTTGGTTTCGTGATTGTGTTTGGCCTTTGCGTTGTTTTTTGTTGTTTTCGGCGTTTGTGTTTGGATTTAGATTTAGTTTTGTTTTCGATGTTTGTGTTTGGATTTGCTTTTCGACTTCTGTGTATGTGTTTGTTGAATGTTTGGGTTTTGTTTTCTGTGTTTGTGTTTGTGTTTGGATTTGGATTTGGTTTTATTTGTGTTGGTCTTTGTTTTTGAATTTGGTTTTTCGGTGTCGAGTTACTAGTTTGTAAAACATAATGCTGCAAGTGGGTACATAAAATAGTAGCTCCAAGTTAAAAATGCACTCTATTAACGCGTCTGCTTGAATGTGTGCATAATCAAATTCAAAGTGAACTTCAAACAACGCTCACATAAGGGCTAAATGATCGTTGTAGGTAGAGGCAAGGACGGTGAAAAAGCTGCAAGTGGGGCAGGTAAGCGAAACGCGTCGTTTCCTAAAACTCGATGTTTCGATTATATATAAAGGAAAGCCCGCTCAGAAATGTATTTACACACTTATGAGATAAAGTGTTTATAGCCAGGGGATCGTGTTTATTTTTATTGGTCACTGAATGGTTCATATGACACAGCTCCATCCACAATACGTGCTACCATGTTATCATGGAACTGACGAACTTATCACGATGAATTTCTCTGGGAAACAATCACTTGCTGTGATCGTTCCAAAAGGCTTCCATGGCTGACTTCCTGAAGGCTTTTGTTAGATCGATGAATGTCGTGCAAAGAGTTCGGTTACTGCCATTTGTTCTGGATTTGACGAACTTCGTACACCTTGTCTGTGATCACTCTTTCTTTTCTGAAGCCACCATGACCCTCTAGCAGGAGATATTGATCGATGTGACACAGAAGACTATTCAGCAGAATTTTGGCAAGGATTTGGCAAGCTGTTGACAGAGCAGTAAAGCCCTGATGGTTGTCGCGAGACTGTCTTTTGCCTTTTCTACTTTTGCAAGTGTAATATTTGTAATTATTCCACACTGACTATCTCTTTCTCCTAAAGGGAACAAGGTACGCACTATTCATTACCAGTAAAGGATTTGTCACTATTGTTTTCCTTGTTAGCGTTTGTTCTTTACGAACAAACAGACACCATTTCGTAACTGCCCTTTTACCAAAATTGTCCGAACGTATCCATCTAATCAATCTCTCGTCAGAGGAAGTAATACGTTACAGGAAAGTAACAAGGACTAAACACTGCCATCGAGAAAAGTCCAGAAAAGATGTACATTACGCAGAAAGCCACTCAGTTTAGGAAGATAAAATGTTAATTACATGATTGTTTCCATATGTAAATGTTCTGATTATATTTGCAGGCCATTAGAGCGATTGGTTTAGCATGTTGGACTTAGGATATTTGTACAAGAACCTCATTACTATGATCGAAGAGAAATCACCTGAGGTTCACAAATATAATTTGATAGGACTATCTGTATTTTAATGTAGGTGACAGGCTATGATTTTATGGCAATTACAACACTTTTTATAGTTGTTTTTTTATCCTATACTGTTATGCATATTTAAATTGATGGTTTGTTGGTTGGTTATCATTTTTTATTTCATTACATGATATTGTAACATGCTGGACTTGACCTTAGGTCACAAAGAGAACTGTATAATCTTGTTATTGTGAGGACTTGGTCTTTCATGCTTTGCATCAGCACAGTCAAGTTGTATTATATGTTGAGACCAGTAATTTTTTGTGCATTTCGGGCTGGAATCTTTTTATTCAAATTAGCAGTGATTATTTTCTCTGCAAATACAAAAGTGCTCTGATAACATTTTAGGATAGAGACATTCACTGGAATTTATACGGAAATCAAACCTGGAATTAGGTTACTGTGATTGAACAAAAGACTGTTGACACATCAACACTCTGTAAGCAATAAGATACACGGCAACACCTTCAGGAGTGGTTAGAAATTTTGAAAATGGAATCAAAGCTAAAAATGCTAGAATTATGGTTAAGAAAGGTTCAGTTTCAGGTAGAAAGGATCGTGAGCGATGTTATGGTTGTGGCGGGTGCTCCCAATATTTTATTTAAAATATTATAGAAGTTTTGGTTGGAAGTTAAATAAGTAAAAGATAGATTAAAGCACTGAGCCCCTAGTTAGCAGTGCCGACGGTTAGATGGTTAAAGATACAAAATAGTTGAGTTCAATAAATAACAATTCAAGAAGAATTACAATAATCAAATGATTCAAATTCCCAATTACACCACTTCCGCTCGTCCCTTTAATAGCCTATTGCATCACTTGATTAGCAGTGTGAGATCGATTTCCACCTGTTCTTATATTCTACTCATCTGTGGTATTCTTCTCTCTCCTATTTCTCCCAATTCCTTCTCCTCTTCTAACCTGACGTTCTCAAAATTCCTTCTCCTCCTCCTCGACGTCTCTATTCTCTTTCTTCTCCTCCACTTTCTACTCCAAACTCATTTTCCTCCTCCTCCAACTTTTCTCCACAGACTGTTTCAGCTAGTCTCACTTTCGTCTCGAACTCTTGAGACTCGGAACTCAATCGAACCCAACGTTCTGTGTCCCATAAAATGCTTCCTGTGAAAACACAAGGACGGTACAATATTTTTCCTTAGCCCTCTCAGCTCACACTAAACTGAGTCTATTATCCGATAACGGGTATTTAATTTCTTCGGTCACGCATTCATTCACGTCGAGATTCCCATACGTTCTTGTACGGTAAAACAAACGTCATAATACAGCACGGTATCAATTACTTTTTATGCACACTTCAATAAATTCTGTCACATCAATACACATTCCTAATCCTGTTATACTAAACAATATCACAATAATCAGAGACATTTCTTTACCTTATGACTCACACAAAGTGCACAAATATTCAAATATCCATGCTCTGTTATATGCATACGTCCATAGAAACTAACCTTACATACTTCACTCATTTTCCTAATTCATAATTCAAGCATGTGTAACATAATGCATTACTAAATGCGCTAGTTGACTACGAAGTAATGTAATAGCGAATGAATTACAAAATTAATTCTGACCACAACCTAACAATCTACTTATTTCTCTACGTAAGACTCAAACCCATTTCTTAAATACGCATGCAAATGAAACACTGCAAAGGTAAGCATACATACTGCTAGTTATTACGCATGCATACTAGAAACTATTACAATTATGATCCCGTAATACTCTGCAAAAACCGAGCAAATAATTTAAATTAATTTAAAAACCTTTCCGAAGAGCTGTCTTTCTTCAGGATCTAACTCTCTAAGTTTTACTGCCAAATTACGAATGGTCCACTCGGAGCAACCCTATTGTTCAGCAATATACACAGGCGAAACTAACTTTGTTTACGAGTTATAAAATTTATAATTCGCCTTGCGTTGTAATTACACCCTTTATCTCAATTTCGATTGGATATCGATATGATCCGATCCAATCAAACTTAGCGGACAATGTCCCTCTCGTTGTCTGTCAAACTAAAGACGGATGAGAACACGCCTCGTTCACCCAGCAGGCTTCCTTTTGATCCTAACCTAACCTCTTATCACGTAGGTATCGTAACTACAAGCATTTGTTTAGATGCGAACGATCTATCGCTTTGCCTCTCTAAGATTCCAGGTCGCTTTAGAGTTAACACTATCATGCTGAAATCTTTAGAAATCAAACACATGGCCACATTAATATTTCCAAGACAGCAGATTATAGCTTATGCATGACTATATAGCTGTGGCTTAGCAAACGTGACACAGTTGAAGATGCAAACAGAGAGTGAAGAGAGAGAGAGAAAGACAATGGCAGAAAGAAAGAGAAGAAAGACAAATGCAAAGAGAAAAAGAAAATAATGAAATTTCAAACTAAATTAAAGGAGTTAGAGCTGGCAAGTGAAATACGTTCCTACATTTTTGATGTTTTAAGATATCAAGTTAATACCCCCTTTTCTAGAAAAAGAAGTCGGTCAATATTTTGTTCGTTTTGAGATAATAGCTGAAAATGTTAAATGGCCAAGAGAGCAATGGACTCTGTTACTAGAATCTGTACTTACTGGCAAAGCATGTGATATTTACATTTCACTGTCACTACATCAGAGTGCTGATCATGATGTGTTTAAGGAATATATCTTGAAGAGTTATGAGTAGGTATCCAGTCTTATCGACTAGGTTTTAGGAATTCTAGAAAATCAACTGATCTGACCTATGTCGATGAGCCTAAGATCGACACCTTGGAAAATACTGCTCGTACTGCTGACGAGTATTCCTCAGTATATCAAGGGTCTTTTGTTATTAAGTGTTCCAATCAGCAGTCTTCTGTTGAAAGAGCATTCTATCTTAATACGAGCCCTTCCAAATCTCATTCTGGCACAACTTTTGAAAATAAACTTTCTGATAAGAATAATCAGAAGTTCTTATCTCTTCCTACGTGTACCTATTGCAAGAAAAAGGACACGTTGTTCCTGACTTTTCAAATTGAAAAATAAGCAACAGAATCAAGAGGGACCTATTCAAAATGTTCTTATTTTTAAGAGGTCAAGATCACGGTCGTGTTTTAAAAGCAATGGTTTTTTATTGTTGTTGGTTTTATTAAATCCCAGTCTGAATTTTAATGGAGAATTACTAACCATTCATGGCAAAGGGTTATATATCACTCATGGGTGATTAGGCAAATCCTATCCCTACTAAACTATTAATGGATATAGAAGCTTCTCAGGGTCTTGTTTATCCGACACTATGCCTTTTTCTGAGAAGTGTTCTTCTGATTAGAGTGTTCTTATTCAGGGAGTAGAGTACGGGTTTGTTAATGTTCCTCTCCATTGTGTAAATTTGTCATCAGACTTGTCTTAGCCCCCGTGACAGTGTCTTCTTTACCTATGGATGGCGTTCATTGTTTACTAGGCAGTGAAATAGCTGGAGATAAGGTTGTTGTTAATCTCCTTATAACTGACAACCTTATTTGGATTAGATATTCGTTCCTATTGAATAAGAAATCCCTAATGTATACCCAGATTGTGCAGTTACTAGAGCCATGAAAAAGAAAGCTCCTGAGAATAATGTTGACCAAGAAAGTATTCCTGTAGCTGACATATTTATTGCTCAAGCTTTTGATGTGGTCACTTTCACTCCTCGTTTGGATCAATCAAAGGAAATTGATCACAGTGATCATCTTTTAAATATTCATTCTCTTTGTTCTAATCAGGGTGACAAACGACAATCACTTGTTGTCGAACAAGAAAAGGATCATGAGATCTCATGTTTGTTTCAAAATGCCATTATTGAAAATGAAGCCACATAAGTACCTGTTTGTTTTTTGTTACAAATTGGATTCTTATGAGAAAATGGAGACCACCCGAGGTACCTGCTAATGGCGAGTGGTCAGTGACTATCAAATTGTAGTTTCAAAATCGCAATGACAGGAAAGAGTTAGTCTGACCCATGAAACTACGTCTACGAAGGTTTAGAAAAACGTTTAAACCAATAATTTTAGCTCGATTAGGTAAAAACGACTATACTTAAAGACTTCAAATGCATTAGGTTTATTTGCATTCCTTGTTAGAAGTTCAGACTTGACTTTCAAGATGTTGCAGACCCATGCCATCTTAAGAGTGCATATTATGACATTGACCTTCTCCTGCATGTAGTAAGAGACGAGTTACTGGAAGTAAGGTATTTGCAGAAGGCTTCTCGTACGTGACATTGCGATTATATCATCCCATGTACCCATGACGTTGGAAACGAATGAAATTAGCGTAAATCTCTTTTACCATGTTGCGCTTATGGCGAGTCGGAAGAACGGACGACGAATCAATATTCGGTATTGGAAAAACAAATAAAACCAAACATGAACAGTGACAATCTACATGCAGGTAAAAGAAATCCAGTTGCAAACAATGCTCATAAAAACAAACAGTTTTTGTCCGGTTGGGTACATTAACTATTTGCAAATATTTCACAAGTAACAATTACAACGCTTATAACAAAAATCTGTTTTCATATATCAATGATCAACCTGAATGCTATCTCCTTAACAAGAGAGACAAACGATTCGAAGGATGTGACATGGGTAAATCGTTCCCTCAGACATAAGCATCCGCCCACCAGCTGAGAGTGTGTGAGAGATATAAAGAGAAAGAAGGAGACAGAGATATGGTTGATTTAAGTATGCACTTCACCTTGTTATGTATTTTTGTAATAATATATATCGTCTGTCCGACGAGGTAAATTTCACTATTGCCAACGCAAAAATGCATTTGCGGCTATAACAGGTTCAAGTTAAACGCAATAAGCAATTTCATTCTCCGCAGCATAGACATTTTAATCATTGCATCCGATGCTATACCACACTATTACCATGGAATGGTTCATATCGTCAAACATTAATAAATTGCGAACATGTTATAAAACCTGTGACGCCACGACTTCTGCGTTCAGAATTGTAACGAATTCTGTGGGTGTTGGGAAGAGTTCGTGAAACGAGACAAGACTTAGAGGACTACAAAGTGCTTTTAGATTAATACAGTTTACTAGAGGATATTACACCTTTTAATTTGGGTGCAAAAGGTGGATTTCTGTTTGTCTGTTAGCAAAAGTCGTATTGTCGAAGATCGTGCAATTAATGAAGAATCCCAATATAACATTATGTGAAGATAAGACTGGCCACATCCATAATTCATGCTTACCAAAACGTATGAGTCAAAAATGGCATACACCAATAAGCGTTCCTCGGAAATGACTGGACTTTGAATTCATCACTTGGAAAAAGAGATATTGCTAACTATGCAATAGTTCTATGTGAATGTTCACACCCTAACTCACCAAAAAAGATTCTCAACCTCCTGTGATCTGACCAATAAAATGGACGAAATGAATATTTTTTAATTCGCTATGTAGTGGGTTTTTGTGTGTTTTGTCTGCTTTTTGTACAACAGATGAAAATAATGTTTGTGTATGAAATATATTGTGTGTTACGTAGTAGTTTCCAAATTTCAAAGAGACATCGATGATTATTTGTGCTTTCTCAAAGTGACTGACGAAAGGTCAAATCTTCACTGTGTCTTCGCCATCCCTTTAACATGTTCATTAGTGGACCTAGAGATTCATGTGGGATCAAATCTGTCAAACATTTGATTAAACATCAATCATCCTTGTTGAACACACTCCACAACGTACCAATGGTTGTTGTTGTTGTTGTTGTTGTTGTGGGGTTTAACGCCATTTTTCAGCACACGATAGGCTATACATGGCGGCCAGTATTAATGGTGGAGGAAGAACCCAGGAAAATCCCGGAAAGAACCACCGACCCTCGAGAAGCTACTGGCAAGCTTTCTCACATACCTACATTGGCTGAATCTTAGACTCGAACCGCCGCAGACAGAGGTGAGATGGCAGTGATCCGTAACGAAGAGCGCTTTAGACCACTCGGCCACTCGGGGCCCCCCGTACCAATGGTATTACAAAGAGTGACAGTCGGCTCAAGCGGTACTAAAAGAAAGTCAAGAAGAATTGATTAATTTTGTAGAAGGTATTCCTCGCGAAGACGATGGATCGTGCCGGACCTTCACTAAGAGAATATCACCATCTACGATGACGTGTTACGAGGATATGTAGAAGAACTTTACCGTTCATTTACACGAAAAGGACATCATCGCAACACTAGATTATTAATATTACTCCAATTGTTTTTAGCAAAGTAAAGTGCATTGCACAATCAGTCTCAAAGGTTATTATATGTCATTGTTCAAAAGCATTAAAGACCCATTTTAAATCCAAGCATTGACAAATAGCTAGAACACTCTGACTGAATTATGATTATAACAACACCACTCAGTTGTCACATGTATATCGATTTCAAATCACGGAATCCACGACATGAGCGCATCAAGCCTACATCCTATGCGGTCTCCCCCTCCTCCTCCACTTCTCCATTAGTAATGGTAACAGACACTTAATTTAAGAGAAGTGTTTCACCATCTTCTGAAGACGCACGCCTCATTAATACCCATTTCAAAATTGACTTCTATTCCTCCTTCTTCTTCTTTATCTGCTTCTGTTTCAGCCGTTCATGATGCGGCCAAAAAGGTCGCCTACCTAGGACAAAATTGCAAGATAGAATAAGAATGTTACAACGTTCGATTGATTTGGATGAAAAGTATTGCATATTAAGTCCACCGGTAACACATTTTTGTATTGATGTAATCGGTGACAAAGTCGACGACGAATATAGACGAATTCCAGAATAGGAAAGAAGTTTTGGACCAAAGTCTAATTACTTGTTAAAACAAAATATCCTCCCTTAACAGTTAACGAATCAATATCTAAAGATTTTGTGATTCAAGAGACAAAATGGTAATTCCTCTCCGTTTAGTACAACATCGGAATATATTGTCGTTGCTCACCAAAGCAAAAGCCCAGCGTGCGAAATCAGATTATATGAAAGATCCTAAATGAATCATCGATACGGCCTGCACATTTTGTTTAAACGGAAAGAAAGGAATGTTTACCTTGACAAAGACACATAAACATCGATTAGAACGACAATGCTGCCTTCTTCAATACATGGTAATCAAGAAAAAAAGATTAATGGGCTCATTCAACGGGGAGAATTTATTCCAATGCTAATTAGCAAACTGGAGTTTTGAGGTGAACATATACAGGGTTGTACCCTCGCAAATGACGTCACACCTTTACACATGGACCTTATTAAATGACGAGAAATAACTTCAGACGTTTGTAAATGTTAGATGGTACTCCACCATCAGTAAGAAGAAAGAATACATCACTTACCATTTAATTCTAATCTCACAGAGATGTCACACATAGAGCAAAACTTACCATCAATGATAGATCGAACAGACATGGTAGAAAGAGAAACATCACAAAGGCACGGCAAATTGTGGCACTTCGTCAGCCTGTTTCACCAAAAACTTTAGGCAAGACCACTAAAAAAGCTCCTAAATAAATCATCGATACGGCCTGCTATTTGTGAATTTAGGAATGTGATGAAGCACGAAAAAATCAGAAACAGCGTTTACAAAAACCACAAACACTGCCACTGTTAGGAACGATAATGGAAAGAGAGACGAGAGAGAAGCATCCAAAGCACTTTTCCTAAAAGTATTGCGGCCATGTTAGCACATTTACTTAAACCGAATAGATACAAAATAAAACTCGTGTCAAAATGAGGACAAAGTTTGATCGATTGCTTCGAATACCGGAGACATCTAAGAAGGACGAAATTTACACAGGAGATTGAGTGTAGCTTGGGCCAAGAAAACAAACATTTGACAAAAGTTAATTGTTTAATTGAATGATGTAATTGTATCACCGGACGAATGAGTGGACGTTTTCCACCTGTCTATACACTGACAGATATGACCGAAGAAGGTTAAAAGAAACTTTAAATATAAATCTCCACCCATATTTAGTTCTTAGATTGCGACATTGCAAATCATCGACTATCACAATAATCTGAAGTCAGAAATATGTAGTTGAAGATCGTGCCACGTTCTTCTACTTCATCATTGCAGGAGATACAGATACCAAAACAACAACAGTAGGTTTGGTGTGGAGAACGTGTTCGTCGCATCTTTTTGTTATCAGATCTTTGTGGTGTATTTTGTCACTGAAGTAGTCATTCAAATTTTGAATTTGCGACAAGGGAATAAACAACTGTGAGCCATTTTAACCCAGCAATGGCACTGGTTATCTTCTTGCTAACCAGATTGTAGTAACAACAGCGGTATCTAAGCAAACTCCAGTTAAAACAATTTTATTCACAACAACCCTCCAGAAGAAATGCAATATCATTCTCTTTTGAGCTTGAGTGCCTCCTCTGAGACAAGTACTATCGAACGATGAATCATCAATTTTATTTTACATTACATAGCAACAGTTCTCTGTGTGCGTTTACCAATAATAAATTTATGTTCTTTCGCGGTGAAATCACATCATATCATACGCATGAACAAGGAAGGTCAACGAGAGGTAGCTTTGCTAGAAATTAGTCATCTGACACAAATATTAAATATTGCAGGACATTAAAATAGTTTTGCCTTAGCAATACTCAGCTAACAAGATCAAGAATAGTTTAGGACCAGAATTTAATTACCCTAGAAAATCCACAACTTTAATGCTTCACATCTCGTCAATACAATTTCGGCTATTTGCAACATACGTTTTGGAAAGACACTCGATAAAACTAACAGACGTATCAATGTTTGTGTACCATTAAAGTTCTCGTCTAAAAATGGATTTTTCAGACTATGTCACTGGCTTAATTCGCAGACCACTTTAAAATTGTCAACTGGGAAATCCATACTTATGAGAAATAAATATCTCTTGACCACTGGAATCCAGTAGTTTGTGCTGAAAATGAATTTGCTCATAGAAAATTTAAAGACATTCGAGCATCAATACAGATGATAGTCGTCGACCTGGAACTGGGTGTCGGCCCATTTTTACAACAGGCACAGCGTGGAATATTTTGGCTTGCATGGATTAGCTCATATGGAAGACGGTATGACAGACTTTATGACATAAATTGATGTCCAATTCATTTTTGTGAGCTTTCAAGGATGAAAGTATATAGTCTGTAGACAATATTGCATGTATTTTCCGATCTTTTGGATTTTTATTGGAAGATATACTGGCTGTTTTGGACGTGATTTCACTAGAAATAATAACAAATTGAAATGTGTTTTAGTAATCATTACAAATATATGTTTCCTTTAGCAAAGAAACATAGTATACATCTATGGCGAGATAAAACTGTCCAAGATAATTGGAAACATTTAAAAACTATGTTAGCCATGCATATATGTTTATGTGATGTTTACTCTTTTGTACATCTATATTTTAAAATAGCGTATATGAAAAAGGTCGAGCTGCTTTAGTTCTCACTCTTCAGTCTTTATTTTCTTTAGGCAGAGGAGCGAGGCTTATTAAAATATTGGTTCGTATTGAAATTTTGTCTGTTTGGTTATGATTTATATTTAAGACAAAAGGTTATTACGATGCTCTTTCATTTTCTATCATTCGATCTTTCTAAATTTTCTAATGGAAGTTTTCCATCAAATGTACATGTCTTGTTAAATATGATTTAATGTACGACCGTTTCGAGGACCTTGTGGATGATTTCATCTATGTGACATACAGCGGTGTATTAACCACTTTACGAGATTTATGGTCATGAAAGGAAAATGAGTTTCAGCATTAGCGGAAGACTGAATGAGGCATTGTAATATTTGGAAATTGTTTGATCACGTCCTGAGCCGGGTAGGGGAAATGAAGGTACTCAAAATAAGAAATTGGTCACAAAAAGCTCAGTCTCCTTTAGAATGAATACAATTATTCGGATAGAGGTGCCGAAGGAAGAAATAGAGAGAGAAAGTACGTATGGGGAAAAAGAGAAGAGGTTAAAGTAGGAGCAAAAACAACAGGAGCTGTAGCCATGAACGAGACGGCTCTTCTGTCAGTGGAGAGGTTAAGATCAACAACAGCACACGCAAAGTCAAGAGGAGAAAGGGTACCTCTTCTCAAAAGGCGAGAACTGGGAACATGAAGATAATCAGTGTCACTTTATACTCTCTGTGTCAAATAGTCCCTTGGGGAGGATGCATATACATCCAGATGTGTTGCCTGTGGCAACCGACCAGAGAGATTTGGCCACTAAAGTCAGTGTGGTAAAAAGTAATCTTCATATGGCTAAACTAAATGTCCTTTTTCAGGGCCACCGATATGTCTCAGAAAATGAGCTGCTACTCAGTACCTACCCACACTATGTGATTTATGTTTGTTTTTATGCTTGTACATGTTTATCTGCAACACAAAGAAATTAAAACCTTCTATCCTACTTTATTTCAGTGTGTGACAGTATAAATGTCAGTGATGATATTGTTGTATAACTCAGGGCTCCTTTGCATTTCCCCTTTCACTTCCCGCTGATTTGGGGTTAGAGCCTTCATGTATATTGCGTATTCCATGTGTTACCTTTGCATACTCAATCTAGTACTTTACATCCCTTTAATAGTGTTCTGGTCAGTAGGTTTGGGACCGCTCCGGTGGCCTAGTGGTTAGAGCGTCCGCTTCGAATGCGGAAGGTCGTGGGTTCGATCACTGGCCTATTCATACCAAATACTTATAAAAATGTCGCTCGTCATTAAGAGGTTAGTGTTATGACTAGTCGACTTGATGTCAGGATAATGTGACTAGGTGGGACATCATACTACATGTCTGCGGCATGATGCCCCAGTGCTATCCATCATATAAACTGACACACTGCAGACATCGTAGCGATATGACTAAAAGTTGTTAAAGCTAAGTTAAAAATCCAAATAACACACATCACTGTAGGTATGAGTGTTGATGAGTAGATATAGATTCTGGTCTGTAACACTGTAAACTGGTTGGTAGGTCTAGGTTTTCTTGAATAGTTTGAGATACTGGTCAATAACAATGTGTGTCAGGCGGTTGATGTGAGCGCAGATTAGAATAGATGGGTACTGTTTAGTTGTTATGGGTTCTGGTCAGTAAGACAGTGTGTTGGTCAGTAGATGTTAGTGATTACGCGTATTCAAAGTAATGTTAAAATGGTTTGCTCCCATAACGACATTCAATCTCAAACGGACGTTTGTATCATTAAGCTCCACTTGTCCCCATAATAATCCAATCAAAAATGGCAACCTGATGTTAAATTCCCATTGCACCTATACTGACAATCCCATTTGTTCTTTTAATTACTAACATCATAAGCATAATATGTAGCTTTATAGTCATCCTTACAGAACTTCATACTTTGTCATACACGCGTATTTTTATATTTTTATATTTTTCACGCAAGACTTAATATCATCAAAACTATATAAAAATATTTGTTGCTTGTCTTTACCTTTCTGCAGGATATATATCCACACTTTTCATTTATTGTTGTTGCCTGCCTGCTTATATTATATCTTACGATTCATTCCAGTCATGAGCCACATCATTTTTGTTGTGTTATATCAGTTATTGATCACTTAATTAACTCAGTGCGCATCATAGTGTCAAAACTCTAGTCTAGGTGTTTGATGTGGAATTTTTCTATCTAAAATCATCTATAAATAAACGATATATATATATATATATATATATATATATATATATATATATATATATGATAGAACAAGTTACTCTTTTTAGCCACGAATTTTCTAAACATTTCATCATTTTCATATATTATTTTTACAAGAACATAAAAAAAATTTCTCTGAATTTTTATTTTTGCATTCCTAACAAATCATTTAATAGAAATGTGCATTGATTTACTTAGACATCAGTGACACTTGAAGTTTTCATGCATCTCTGTTCTATCGAAAACGTTGATTTAAGAGCAACGCCAAATACCTGTATATCCTACCGATTGTGTCATTTTTACGTCTCACCGTTCAATGTAGTTAAGGACATATCGTTTTCAGAATGTAAAGTTAATGAAATTGTCCTGAGTTGTCAAAACGTTTGAACTTTGCATTCTTCGTGATAAAGCTAGGTATCTTATGATAACAGTTGCATCAAACTAAATCAAAAAGCTATTTATCGTGTTTCAAGATTTTGATACACTGGAAAATCTATGTCAGGATATACACTTTTATGCACAAATATTTTAAACTAAGACATATATAAAATAATATTATTCAGTAATCCCTGCAAATTTAAATAAAAAGGAAAGAATAACATACGAAAATTAGTCTAGGACGCTTTTGTATTAAATATCAAAATTAATCAGTAAAACCAAATGTTAGAATGCATGATAGACAAACAATTATTATTGATCTCTCGGCTTGACACGGTAGTGGTAGATCCACTATTGCAGGACAATCATTGAAAAAATCTTTAGTCCAGTACGATCATCCAGGTGCTTGTCAATGTTTACCCAATGCATATTTAAATATACTATAAAGTGGCCAGGCAAAATTTGGCTAACCGAGTATGTCACATAGACACTTTAGGCTATAAAAAAACATTGGAAAGGTTTATATAACCGATATGCTTCATTGATTTTCCATGAAGTTTTAACACCTCACTTAGATGAATTATAGCAATATATATATAAAAAAACTTGTTCACGAAAAATGTCACCGATTTACAATAAGTTACTATTGCATTTTAGTGGAAGGAGCATGAAAAATTAATTCGTTTCATGCTAAATATATTTCTATTTCAACAAATTTTAATGAATTACTGTGAACACTATATATTGTATTTATTATAACATAATTGTATCAATTTATCAGACATTTAGAATCAATTTACTACTACTGCTACGCTGATATTGTATTTCTTATTATTCAACATATTCAACATATTCAATTTGTTGTTTCTTGCGATCTCACTACAGCAAGGACTACAACGAAAAAGAGAAAACCGTACTACCATAAAGCTATAAATCAAATAACATTATTGAGACAACTTAATGCATCCATATTATTATCATAATGATATGTATATTTAATTGATAGAGTGTGATTAACGTTTGTCCATGGTTGTAAGTAAATAGAATGCTCACATAGCCAAATTTGGTCTATAATTGTAAATTGTAAACAACATGTTTACGTAGGAACAACTCAAAGTCAGTCCTCTATTACGACTTTATGATTGCAAAATAAGTAATATAGAAGAATGAAAAGCAAAAAGCTTTGTAAATTTACTAAAAACATTATTTGCCTATAATACAAAAGTGAAAGTATAAAAATGGAACCCACGGTATTGCAATTAAATCCCAGTCATCATAGAAATGCCGACACAGCTCGTGCTGATTGAAGCTATGAATAAACTTTATTGGTAATCCAAATTATATCCAACGCTGAAGGTGTTGATGTGCATGTGGTGGCCTGTATAATGGGAATGCTTCAACAGTTTTATTCTGGATCCCATTGACATAATCCAAAATTTAAATCCTTAATTGAAATTTCAGTATACTGTACATTCGTTTCGTTATTTCCAGGAATGTTCTTTTTGAAGAATTACTTAACTTAAATAACTGAATAATGAAATAATACTAAAAAATGAAAAGGTAACAAACAGTGTAAATTAAATAGACATACTTGGTACAGTTAGACGATGCTTTTCTGCTGGAGATCTTCACATTCTATTATGCAATCGGCCAAGTGATAATGTGTATAAATAATGATTTGATAAACAAATCATTTATTTCTGACGGTCAAATAGAATTCGAGAGGAATCATTTTTTTCAAATATTTGTTGGAATCACTAAAGAGTTATTTAGATAGCTTGTGGACTATATACTAGTTTGAAGATAGCACGAACTAGTTCAAGGACATTCTGGACTTCATCACTGTGTTACATGAGGACATTGAAAACTTGAAATGTACCCCGAAATTCAATACTTTTGGAAAATTGTTTATTTTACGATGACACTTATTATTTCGGATTTAATTCAAAACACTGTAACTGTCTTTTGTGTCGTAATTTTGTACTATAGGGAAATATATAATTTATTGGAATCACTTACATTGACGGTTTCACTTCTTTGTGTTACATATTTTAAGACCTATGGTCGTAACATAAATTTAGGGTTCATTTGAGATCCAAATTTATTTAACATGTAACTTGACTTTCTGTGATAATTTGCATTGTTGCTGGTACAAAAACAGCTAGAATTCATAATGTCATCTAATATCAAGAAATTTGTTTAGAATCCTACCCAGGATGGGTTTGAGTATATGCAAAAATATGAGCTGCTTGAGCATGCCAGTCACTATGATCTTTCTGAATCGAAAGCGCCTTTAACAAAGCAAGAGATAAAGAATATTTGATTCAGTATTTGGTGGGAAGGGAACTTTTGAATAAAAGTTATATGTGTTTTATTGACAAGTCTTTATTCGGTCTAGATAGGAAATTAAAAGAAGTACAGCCATCCCCCACCAAAAAAAATAAATTAAAAAAAATAGATGGACCTGGAATTACGAAAGCGTCAGCTTCCGAAGGAAATGATGGAAATGAAATTCAGAGAGAGAGAGAGTGAGAGCTATGCAGAAAGAGAGATAGAGAGAAAAGGAGAGATAAATGCAAATGCAGATGCATAAGCAGAGACGGAAAGAGGGGGAAAAAAGAAATTCAAGATCAGAGATAGGAAAAGTAGAGGCACAAAGAGAGGGGATAAAGAGCAGAGGGAATATCAAATGCATCAAATGCAGAGAGAATACAGCGATATGCGCTATAGATTACACTATTATGGCTTGCAGGTTTAGCACTCCACGACCATCCCGCTTTTACATATAAATTCAGATTTAATAATACCAGAACTATTCGGTTAGTACCATTGTTTTTCGGAAAAGAAGTATATAAATACTATCTTCAATTTGAGAACATTGCTGAAAATTGAAACGGCACTGAGAGCAGTGGTCTTTATTAGTACAAAATATACTCATTGGTACTAATAACTCTGCAGTCGACACTTCTGTATCTGTGAAGCAAAGTGTTGATGTGGTTAAGGGATATATCGATTATGAGTTAGTACCTGACGCATATCGACACAGTTTTAGGAAATGTTGAAAAGAACAAAAGAAACCCAAGCTGAATTTAAGGTAAGAAGAATAACCATTTATTAGGTGATCCTCAGCTAAGAATGTCAATCACGACTACGATAATCTCAGACAGCTCATTTTAATTGAAAAATTCTAGCATTACATCCTTAATGATTTCAGGATCTATCTTGATCTGCAATGCGTGGAAACTTTGAAAAATGTTGCTCGCGCAGATGATCAATATTCATTGAAGCAAAAATTGCCATTTGACAGTAATTCACCCCTTCAGCAATATCGTGGCAAAGTTATCTCAGTCTCATATGAATACTTCAAAAACTCAATCCTGCAGAGCTTTTAGAAAGTAAACAGCTGATAAGACTGATCAGAAATCCATATCTTTTTCTATCTATCATTTTCCTTTATTGTAAAATAAAGGGCACGTCATTGCTGATTATTAGGTTAACCATTAATCCATGGAATAAAACTAGAGCTATTCCAAAAGCTCTTATTTAAAACAGGTAAATGTCAGGGTCTTGTATTAAAACCAGTACAGTTTCTCAGTCTCTTGGTATTAGTTACTTTGCCTTTTCTGAGAAGTCTTCTAATTAAAGTAATTCAGGAATTAGAGTACGGCTTTGTTAATGTTCCTCTCCATTGTACTAATTTGGCATCGGTCGTATTTACCAGACTAATCTTATCATTAGGCATTGGCCTAGTCGGAAATGATGTCGCTGTTAATCCAGCTGTAACTGAAAAGACTTGGTCGGATCAAAACGTTGATTCTGTTGAGAGTGGTTTCACTGATTTGTATTATGCTTGTGCAGTTACTAAATCTTTGGTTCCTTTTGCTGCCACATGTATTGGTTCCTTTTTTAAGTAGTCCCGATTGATTCCTGTACTGATTCAATAATTGTAATTGATTAAAGTGATCCTAATTTCTCTACTCTCTCTGCCTGCCTGCCTGTCTGTCTATCTCACTATCTTTTTTTCTCTTTCTCTCTCTTTGTTCTAATCCAGCTGACAAAAGACCATAGCTCGTTGTCGACCTGGAACAACATCCTGAAATATTTTTGTTTCAGATAGCAATTAGGCAAAACTGAACGCAAACAAGTTTGTTAATTTTTGAAAAATGGTATTCTTATGAGAAAATGGAGATCACCCTGAGGTTAGTGCCGGTGACGAGATGTCAGTGAGCGATCAATTTGTAGTTCACATGTCAGAAAAAGAGGAACTTCTTCGTCTAGCCTATGAAACTAGCTTAAATGTAGCCCAAGAAACAAGTTTGACTTGGTCATTTAGGAGTCAATAAGACTTATTACAATATCTTCAATCACTGTTGTTGGTTGAAACTTAAAAGTGATCTAGGCACAATTGTCAAATGGTAGGACAACCCTGTTAGAAGATACATAAGGCTCATCTGCAAGCTATTACTGTATTTGACGAACCATTTAGTACAAAAATGGTAGGTTGTGTTGGGCCCTTTACCATGACCTAGTCAGGCAACCAATACTTGTTGATGACAATGCGTGCATCAACAACATTACCAGAGGAAATTCCTTTGAGGAATATTAAAATTAAGACAATAGTAATGGCTTTGACAAAGTTTCTTTTACTCAGTTTGACCTTCCCAAATATGTTCAATCTGATCAAGGGTCAAATTGTTTGTCTGGAAGTTTCCAGCAATTCAAGGCAAAAGTAAAATTATGGTACGACAGATCTGCTAGGAAAAGAACTTTCAGTCTGATGATTTACTGTTGTTATTGCTCAGTCATCAACATTTTCTTCAGATTAGGTATCATGGTCTTCATACAGTTAGAAACAAGAAGAGTGAGTTAATTACAATATTGTTAATCAAGTGATAACAGTATACTAAATGTGTGCCGGTACGTTGATAGAGATAGAAATGTTAATCATATAATTAATTTAGTTGTACCTTTCCTACACAGTAAGAATTTCAGTGATAGAATGCAATCGGGCAGTAGTGACTTTGGGGAAACCTATCTTTAGAATTAAGAAATTATGAATAAATTGGACCAAAAGCTCTCACCTCTGCTGCGATAAGAAATGTTAAACTAAACAGCTTTTCCTTCAATATGAGCACTTGCTTGCATTTGTTCCTACACGAACAAATAAAATCTACCATGAAGTTGAAATTGTAGATTCCACGTATGTGAAACAGCACCAGTACGGGATATGCCCTCTCAAACAGGAATGTCTCAAAAAAAGTTATTTAGTATTTGCTGAAGAATCAGGTAAAAGTAACTGGAGTTCATCATGCATTTTTGTACCGAAACAAGATAACATTTTCCGCATTTACACCGACAATAGGAAAGTGAACAGTGTCACCAAAAGAGATTAATTTCTATTGCCAAGAATCGATGACTGCATTAATAACATTTACCAAATTCGTCCGTCTGAAAGGATTCTGGCAAATTCCACTTGCTAAATGGCCAAAGGAAATTTCGGCATTCCTGTCTCTAGATGAACTTTGTTAATATAAAGTCATGCCGTTAGTAATGAAGGTTTCCCCCTTTGTATTTTCAATGTTTAATGAACATAATTACATCTGGTCTACATAGTTGTGATGCTTACATTGATGATATCGTCATCTACATTGAAACACGGAAAGATCACTTTCAAGAGACAATTCGGAGATTTTTTTGACAGACTCACTGATGAAAATTCGACAGTTAATTTATCATTAAGCGAGTGTTGTCGTGCTTGTGTTACATTCCTAAGACATATCGTAAGACATGGAAAAGTTAAACCATTAGATGCTAACATCAAGGCTAAATTCCCCGTGCCCATCAGTAAAAGACACTCATGATATGTTTTGGGTGTGCATTGACACTATCGGAAATTTTGTTCCAAATTTTCCATAATTATTGCACACCTGAAAAATATATTGAGTAAGTTTCATTAGACAGCAAAATGTCAGGAGGCTTTTGATAAGTTAAAGGCCATACTTAAGAGGGCACCAGTTCTTTCAATCCAAAATTTCAGGCAGTCATTTAAAATGTATGTTGATGCAAGTGATGATGGCTGCTGCAGTATTGATTCAAGGAGACAAGGAAATGGAGATCATCCAATTTGCTATTTTCCTCAGAAATTAAAAATGCAAAGACATTATTCCAAAAGTGAGAAGGAATGTTTGAATTAGATATTGGCTTTGAAACACTTTGATGTGTATATCAGTTCAGCTCCTCCTCCGTGTATTGTACTTAGCGATCACAAGCAAAAAACTTCACTAGCAAGATGAAAAACAAAAATCCTAATATTAAGGTCGAGTTTGATTTTCCAGGAATATAATATTGACACCAGGCACGTCAAGGGAAAAGACAATCTAATAGCAGATGAACTTTCACGTGTAGAGAAATATTAAATTATTGCATGTATAATTTGTGCCATTCATAAGATAATGTAAAGTATTATCACACACACACACACACACACACACACACACACACATATATATATATATATATATATATAATAGTTTAAAGAAAGCTTCATGGCATAAATCTTTATAATTTTAAGTGTTTGTTAAGTTTGTTAATTCGTTATATTTCATTGTATGCTTTTTATAATATAACATTGTATGTTGTACTTGACTTTAAGTCCATTTTCTGACTGACCTAAATCATTGATTTTGGTTTGTAAACAACATGTTTATCTCGGGTTTATTGTAGACTTCGGAAATTCCCAATGAAATGCTGGGTGTAAATGTTGTTTACTACATTTTATATTATAATCTTAGAATCAGACTTCTAATTATGACTAAGGTTTCATCTGGTGAACATCTAGAACTTTCCAGAATGAAATAATTTTCCATTAGGTATTTGTTAAAATAGATGTAATGTAGAGGACTATATAATCTTGTTTTTCTGAAATGTATTCAATAGTGCTTTAAGATTTTAGTAGAATCATTTATATGTTCTTTTCAGTCACTCAGTTAAGGATAGAATATATTTATTCAAATCATTTATTCATTGGAACTACAACGTGCTCAAAAACATTCTTGGAAATAGAGACTGAAACTGATAGTGAAATTTTAAAACAGGGAGAGATTCGTTGACTGTATTATTGTGATACAAAAAAGACTATTGGCACATCAAGACTACACGCACCACCACAGGCATATCAAAACTTAAACGGTTTGATTTAATTTGAATTTATACTAATATTTGTTCAGAACTTTAATCATTTGGACTTGTGTCTATAATGCTAGAATTATTTGTAACTTAATTCTCAATAACATAAGTTCTTTTTCTACATTTTCACACTGTATTCTAGGGAAATTAATTATTTGTTGAATAACAAAATAGCTTTCGTCTCACTCTCTTCTTTTACATTGTAAGACCATACAGTCGTATATACGTATACAATATTAGTGTTATTAGTTTGTTGCCACGTTAATGGGGATTCGGTTGATGCAGAGCGGGTATATTTATAAATTACACTTATATAGAACGTTTGAAGAACAGAGTTCAACCGTGAAGAGCTACAAAAGCATACTTACTGGGAGTGGTGCGGAACGTGTCCCTAAATGGAAAATCGGTTTTGTACTGCCATATCTTTGTGGCGTATCGTGTCATCGGAGCAGCCGTCGCCACATTGAGTTTGCTACAAGGAGACAAACACTTGTTGACCATTTTCTCAACAGTTACATTGGTCGCCTACTACCCGATGATTGCTTGAAATATTTAGATAACAAGAGAATCTTACGGCCAGCCCCAGTCACCTCCATCGTTACAACAGCAGTTCTCTTTCGGGACCGCTGGAAGCTTCTTTAACGTAGGACAAATCCTCGGAAGGCAGAACTATTGAATTATGAATAACCAATTTTACTTTACTTTACCTACTGAGAATTCCACGTCCGCATTTCCCAACAACATATCGTGTTGTTTTACGGACAAATTATCTCATATGTTCCTGCTTAAAATTGTTGTCTTGTTGGCTTATATTTTTGTGTTTGAGACGCTTCTTCTTGTATTGTATTGACACTGTATAAATATGTTTTTTTCACCTCTTTTTATCAGGATCAAGGGAGGGGGAAGGAACCGAAAAAGACCCGTTTTGCAAAAGGGGGATGCTACAGTAAACGTTGTTTTAGCCACGTAGTGTTGACTCATTAAACTATCCAAAGGCGAATTCGAGGATTTTATATTATAGTAGGGGGCACGGCAAACAAAAATAGCAAACGGAACTTTCCACGACCAGGTTGAATGACGTTGGATATCTCTTAAAAGTTGGGTAATTGTTATATGTTTGGTTTTCCATTGCAATCGGTAGATCGCTGAGTGCGAATGTTTAGAGAATCAAAGAATGCTTTTATTTTCCATTTTTCTTTGACTACACCCCATGGTGAGAGTCAGATGGCTGTCCAGGCTGAAGTTTAGTGTGTCAATTTATAAGAACGCGCACCCGCAAGTGAACCCCATGCTCTTTAAAATGAACGCCTTTTTAGGGATCAGGAGGGCCAGGCGAGGTGCACCTAGGTTAGTTTATTTTTATACAAGTGTGCAATTACCCATTTAAGTATATCTAGTCATTTTTCGATGCGCCTCGGGTTCCTTTCACTATAATAGCATATGTCGCAAGCGCCGACAATGTTTACTGCGCTTTTTGGAATCGAACCCATGAAGTCGCTTTTCACATGTCATTTGAAAGTTTATTACGCTTTAATACATAGCCCACTGTCATAGTTAAGAATAAACGATGAAATAATTTATATGAGCATACACTTACTGAACAAACCAACATACGTAAAACATACACACGTATTTAAATCGTATTATTCATTCCTCAAGTATCTTTTTAATGTAAAAGATATAATTCTCCACAGAGTGTACAATAATCAATTTTACCTGTACATTTCAGCGAGTTAGCGCATTGAACCGCGTGACTTCAATTGGGAATCACTGGGTGTTATTAATAGCAAAGTCACGTGACCAGGGTAATGTATAAGCCGTGAGTAAAACTGAGATTCCGGTCATTTATTGTAATTGATAAAAAAAAAGGGAATGGAGCTGTTGGAATGACCAATGAGCATTAACATGAACTATATTTGACACATCATGATGTTTTATATGTGCCATAAAATATGAATATATTTTAAATAAAACATCAATGTGAGTGGCAAACAATTTGTATGATCGCTCAACTGGTATTGTTATGTGTTCACTATATAATAAGTAATATTTTTATTTCATGATTAAGTCGTTTTGATGTATTTGAGCTATATTTCCGTCTGCATCATTTTGAATGGATCTCGAATTAATATCGAAATAATTTCCTGCTGAGTACATCGAATTAAATTCTATTTTTAACCTGTATCTATATTAATTAATTTAACTTCTCGTGGTTGTTCTTTGTTTTCCAGTTTATAAACGTTGATATTTTTCGCTTTGTGTGACAGCTTCTAGAATTTGAATACGATTGTCTGTTCTGAGAGAATTGATATGATCAATCATTAAACCATCCTTGATTATATCACTGAAACATTCATATATGGACCTATGTGTTAAAATGTTTTTTAGTCTTTTAGTTGAAATTCTGACACCAGTAGTAAGATATTCATATCTGTGGATCTAACCGAGGTGTTTCTTGTTTATGCAATTTCATATAACTAAACCTCGATCGGATTCGCATATAGTGAACAAGGATGTTTCCTGAACTTGTCACTGTCTTGGTCAACTTAATCACTGTACTGGTCAACGGATTTCTCACTGTCGTGGTTAATTGAATCACCAACCTGTTCAACAGATGTTTCACTAACACGATTGATTTTTTCGTTTCATAGCGGTCAATATAATCTTGCTCATTTTTTATCTTTACATTATCGGAAGCATATGTTATCTCAAAATATCGCTCGAATGTTTTATATGTTTTTCATCCACACACTAGACACATTTGAATTTTCTCCTTAACTCCGATTCCACTATTCCGCTACAGCAGTTGTTTACTCAAGTTATTGCATGAATGAACCAAACATTGCTGGTTTTGCTCCGATGAAAACACACTCGCTAAATTGTGCTGCTCAACGGGTCAAAAAACATTTTGCAAACTCAAAACCAGGAAACGGAATTACAGAATCAAGAATAAAACATAGATTACTCGGAAAACCTTCTTATTAATAGAGCATTTTAAGATAATTATAAAAACATTCACAAACGAGTTTTGTACAGTTCTGGTCAATACTGTAGTAAGGGGGTTCCAATAATTTTATATGATCAAATTTCACATACTTGGACCGACTCGGTGACAATATTTCCAAGGAAGATAATAATGCGATTTTATGACGGCAATATCTACGATGAAATCTACAACATAAGTAAGCTTCACCCTGTACCAGTCTGGTCATTTCACGGAAATGACGCTGAGTCGGATGAATCAACATTTGATCAATGCATGATACCATCTGGAGATATATATCGGAATGAATCACTCCAACAAAATATGAAACATATTTTGGTAAAATAAAACATAGATAACGATGAATTACTCAAAAATGGTTTTAAGGCGCCGTCTGTTGCTGTGCATATAACCTAAGAAAATATTCCTGGCTACCAACTCCAACAGAATTTCTCGGTGATATATCACACACTTGTGTCAAATGTGGTGATGACGGTCTTTGGAACACAAAATATAACACATTCAGCATGATTTCTGATGACAATGTCGCAGCTTACCTGGCAGCTTTTGATGGGCTTGGCAAGAGTCTTCGTTATTTTGAACGATTCGTGCACCCAAACCACGAAAGGACCAGAGTTGCTAAACACGGGCTGCTACCAAATATCGATTTTACTGGATGCACCAAAATTGAAATCATTCGAGTTTTTTGGCGAGTATTCATCCGATTATACGAATTTTATTTGGTAGACACTTTAATAAACCTGATACTAGTGTCAATCTCAACAACTATTGCGCAAAAAAAACACCGCCATTGTGCTCCAATCGTGTTATTACGATACATGCTCGATGCAAAGATTTTCATATTGTTAACGGTAACCTATGCAATAATTTCGTACAAACAACAACATTAAGTTTGGTTACCACAAGACAACAAAGATATTTGCAGAACAATTATTGGTAAAGTTATTCAGTGTCATCACGTCGTTGTACAAATGTAATCATGGATCCAGCAGAATTAGCTTTTGTCATCAAGGACACAGCGGCATAAGGTATATTTGTGTCACGGAGAAATGCAACTACACGAGACGGAATAATTATCGGCGCTATCATTAGTTACTATTACGGGAAATCTCTTCAGTTCACTCATATGAGATCATTAATGCTTGCCTACACATCAATAAACCTATTATCGATGATCAACAGATTTCCCAATGACGTTGTTAGAGTCGCAAAGGATTCTTTTTATATTAGTCGTTGTAAAATGGAAATTCTTAAGCCATTTATAGAAGAAGACACCAGGGGTGTAAACTTGGGGTCGTGGCGAATAAAACACGAACAAGTATGTAAATTTATGAATCCGCGGACGTTAAAACACCTGATGTTTATTATCACAACGATAATTTATCACAGATTTCATCGTCACCGTCAGTAAACAATCCAATCACAAACATAGTACAGTCTATCTGAATGGTCCAGGTGGTTAATGTAGAAAAACCCGTGCAATATAATTATTTACAAACTGTTACGTGTTTAGGCTCTTACAGAGCGTGACAAGAAAAAAGTGAAGGCTACAAGCTTTGTAATATTTAACAAATGATTTATTTCCCTAGAAAACAAGTTAAAAATGAGAAAAAGAACTTACGGTTTTAAAAATCAAATCCAAAATAATCAAAGAATTAAAAAAATAGAAGTCCTATAGATAAAAAGTCCTAATGAAACTGAGTTCCTATCCTGATAAAATCCAAAATGGAAGCCGATGACGTATGCTGTGGTCAGCGTCATACTGATGTGTCAACAGTTCTTTGTTGAATTACAGAAAAAATATGCCAGTATTTTAATTCTGTGTTAATTTAAATAAATGTCTTTGCACAATAATTAATTTAGAGTACTTGCTTGTATTTACACGGAAAACAAACTTGAAATCCAAACAAATAGAAGAAAAAAAATAATTAGCCATAAACTGGTCACAGCATAAAACACTTTAACTTCTTAAGTGTTTAAGGCAAAGACAACTATTATTTCTCAAAACATCAGTAAAAAATCTAACTACAACGCAAAACAGATGCCCGGATGTGGGTCAATCCTCTGGAAAAACCAGAGGTTGTAACAATTGCTACATGTTATTTGTCACGTACTCCAAGTAAGGCCTCCATTCCACATTATGAATCTTACTCTGATAACGAATAAAGATATTGTTTAAAAAGTTGTTTATTAGAATATATTACTGGTTCTGTATCAAAGGTCAGAAACTAAGTCAGTATTAGGTACAATGTTTCTGTAAAGATATTTATGTCAAAAATACAATTAACAGTAAGAACTGAACAATATTTAATACAGTAAATAAAGTTACATAACAACAGCATATAATGCAATAAAAAATGAAAACTAACAAACAAACAATTAAATTAAAGGAAATATAAATTAGATTAAATATACATAACAAAACTCATGATTGTGTTAATGACAACTCACCGGCTTGCCAGAGAGATGAGACAACGTGGTGTCAGCACATGCACGTATCATAGTTTCTTTAGATAGCGAGGCGAGACCTGGACCCCCAGCGAATGGGTGAGAAATATCTCCCGAGACCAATTATCTGGGATCAGATTTACGCAGTATCCAAAGAAACATTACAGATATTTCTTGATTGGTTATCAACACAATCTACTGCACTTACAATGTGTGGCGATCATGGATAGCCTCTGCCGTTTACTGGAGAATCTCCACTCGAATGGTTGGTCAACTATGCCAGCCACTATGAAGAACTTTTGTACGACCATCGATCACAGGATGAACAGCATCGACAACGGATATCGTTAAACAGATTACAACCTGACAAAATTCAATGTGAAATACTGCGTACCGTAATTTAAGAGACTAAAATATCAGATTTCTGGGACTTAGGGCACCCTAATGATCTAAATATTGTATCCAGGCAAGACGTCGGTTATTCACTTCAACGTAAATTATTTCAGCTTCACAAGCAAACATTTTCTGATCAGCTAGTTTTATTACGTTATCGACCAACAGATACACGCCGAAAAATATACTCGTTGACATTCCTGGAATCGGTATGAGACAGAAACTCGTTCTTAATGATATCGTTTAGGGTCCAGTAGAGGCTGTACAACAGGCTTTGTCTGTGTTGAAGACGCAAACGGCAGTCTCTCCACAAAGATAGCAGCCAAACACATCGTGCTTGACTTTGGGATATGCAATAACAATCCAGTCGTCTCAGGGAGTACAAATATCAGATACCAAATATCTGTAGGTTTGATGATCGCATTGAATGTTCAATTTACTTTATTTGTGTCTAGAGTAACACGATTATCTCAGTCACACAGGGTTGCATACGAGTTACCAACAGCGTCATAAACAACAAGATTGTCACCGGGAATTATCAATGAGATGAATAAATAATTAGCTGGTTATGCGTCAGAATAAAAAAAATACGCCAGTTTGATCTAGATGTGGAATTTGTCATGGTGCTGAAAAAACAAAACAATCACTGCGCCGGCTGTAACACAATAGTGTTAAAGCAATATTTTTCTAATGATGAACAACAAGTTACCGTGGACAGAACTGACAGTAGTCTCTGCCACACACGCAGAAATGTCAATTAATATAAGACGCGCTTGTGATTGAAACATGAAAGATTGGGGTTGTTTTTGAAGAAAGTAGAGCACGACAAACTCATGAGCCTCTTGTATGGTTTGAACGCTCAGACATTCACGTAATGGCGTATAGAAATTAGTGTGGAATAGAAATTAAGCAAAAGGGCGAACCAACAATAGGCAATTAAAATATTTTTATATATTTACAGCTGACCAAAGTCATTATTTTGGTTTAATTAACATTACTACTGGCCATAAAAGTGTCTCTCCTTTTCCTTCGGACGGTTTGACTTAACTTTACCATCATTCGTAGGTCCAGAGTCATGGTCGTATGACATGAGCGACAATCCCCAACGCTCGTATTTTCATGGATGTTTGTCGGTATCTTGCTACAATGGCC
Organism: Sinohyriopsis cumingii; assembly: GCA_028554795.2. Classification (NCBI taxonomy): domain Eukaryota; kingdom Metazoa; phylum Mollusca; class Bivalvia; order Unionida; family Unionidae; genus Sinohyriopsis; species Sinohyriopsis cumingii. The sequence goes on from JAPYKE020000397.1 coordinate 483,560, forward strand.
CAGAGAGAGAGAGAGAGAGAGGGGGGGGGAGGGAGGAGAAGAGGGAGGGCGCCGTTTAGGCATTTAATTTCATATTTAATTCATAATAATCGATATTTAGAACATTATAATAGATATAAGAAACAACAACAACAATAAAGCAATAAATACGTTACAATATATGTGCCTCGTAACCAACAAATTTAACTTAAAGCGTCGACAGGCTATAGCAACCATGTATCGTTGATATTATGAACACCGTAGATATATCATAAGGAAAGTGTAATCATACCGTTACGATGAATCATATTCTTGTAGGTCACTTGGTTCAAGTTCAGTATTAAGGTGTTCATCCAACCCAGATTCTTTTTCTCTCTCACTCCATATTTCGGCGTATTTTGCCCCTTATGAATGATAGGGGAGAGGGAGCAGAAAAAATAAAGGATTGCGATGAAATTGTGTACCATGTTAAATTCATTTAGAAAACTGGGCTATTAATAATTTGTATAGTTTTCTTCATACGTGATTAATGATTAATGGGTGGAAATTCATCATTGATCTATAGACCTGCAATTGAAAGAATGTTTGTATATTCGTATTAATGCGCCAGTAACGGGTCACAATTTGATGTACCAAGAGAATTGGCATATTAATTTGCTTGATACCAGCGCTTTAGATGCTATGCCCAACGTTGTACTTCTTACTAATAAAACTGAAATCTTTGATTAAAATTAACAAAATAAACTGCATAGATTTTAGCATGTTGGGAAAGAATCTGAATATGTACTTATCTTTTTTAAATGACATCTTTTATCCACGATAAATTTTATATAATTTAATTAAACCATTTCTTAATACTGTTGCGACTGGGCCCATGTTGAATCATCATTATAGGTTAGTACCATTAAACTTTCTCGGCCAACGATGTAAAATTAGTATAATAAAAATTACCTGAGCTTTATGAGGGCAAAAAAAAATCCCATCATTAATATAATGGAGGAGGAGATTAATTAAGACAAAACAACAGTGGTCAGTAAGGAAAGGTATATATAGGAAGAATCTGGATAATGAAGATAATTTTTGTCCAACGTTAAGTATCCCCTGTTAGCCATAATAGTAGCAGGTAATCAAATTTAGCTGCCAGTTGTAATCTACCACCTACATTATGTTTGTACAACATTCTATGTTGTACCATCTAATCTGTACGCTGTATGAATGATTTACAGCGTATGTTACTATGGATAATATCTAGTGGTCGATTAGGTTGTACCATGTAACCTACCACCTACATTATGTTTGTACAGCATTCTCTGTTGTAGCATCTAATCTGTACGCTGTATGAATGATTTACAGCGTATGTTACTATTGATACTATCTAGTGGTCGATTAGGTTGTACCATGTAACCTACCACCTACATTATGTTTTGTACATCATGCTCTTTATGGCCAATTCTAGGATGTTGAACTGCTGGATTCGAGTTAATGCACAAGCATATTGCCCCCCAAAAGAATGCACAACTAACATGCAACATATTTTCAGGCCCTCTCCTAATTTTTGCTTTAAATTATCCCCATTCGTTAAAGTGCTCATATACTGCACTTAGTACATGATCCCTGTCTTGATTAACCGGAGGAGGGGGGGGGGTTCCATGTGTATTTGTTTAAAAGTATTGGTGGTCTACAACTTTCATAAGTGAGTGCGCGTCTTCCGGGGCGTGTCTTATCATCCATCGCAGGTTTATCATCAAATAATTACTTACTATTGATAGAGATACAATTTCTCTGTAACAGGCTTAAGCAGGGATGGCATTTGATTTTAGAAAAAGACACTGAAAGCAATTTTGTGAATGAGATGTTTATTTATTATGTACTGAGCGATCAATGAATCCGTCACGAAACGCGTTCGCATCAAGTCCAATGATGGATTTTACAGTATGATGCACAGTGAGTTAGAATTGTTATAATGAAATGATATCGTGCCTAGCTGGGTCTAATTAGAACATGTAGCTTAAACGAGTAATCAAACACGACTCAACGTATGGAACTGATAAACAAATATGATTGATATATGAATCTATCACCATGGATGATCAATGTTTAGAAGTTAAAAACAAAACTGGACAATGTTTCATCTGTCACCGAATAATGTTTCATCCACTAGTAGGACATGTATTTGATTGATTTACACTTATCTAGCGATACTGAATAATTGATTTCGCTCAAATAGCGATGTTAAATTTTGACTTAGCAACGGAACATTTCTAACCCAGTCAATGAGCACGAATTATTTTCGTTTCCAGCGCTTTCTTTATATGGTCAAAGAGCCCCCAGGAACGGCCTGCCCTTCCCAGTCTGCCAAAGAATACCTAAAGAGCCCCTAAATCGTTGTAGACCCGTTGCTACCAAAGCTTTCTACCCTCATCGCGAGAAGTCAATATGTCTCTCTGAGGCAACGTTACGATTGACGGCGTACGGCTTACAGGAATCCTCAAACAGTTATACTACACCCCAACTAAAATTAGCAAAATTTATAATGACCAGAGCCGTACAGTAATACCAGACACGGTCAAGAACAGGTGTAATTATATACGTTACGCACTAGCGCACGTGAATTTCTTTCCTTACATATTTAATCATTTTGCCAGAACTATTGTACGAGATTATTATAATAACAAGCTTCATACATGAATATACATTGGATTAAGAATAATCTTCCATAATTGTAAAAATTCGAACATTTTCTCGTCCTTTATTAAATGCAATGCGTAAACGAAATAAAGTCGTCTGTTTACTTATAAAATGACTTTAAAATAAATACTGGTACATCCAAGTATCAAACAATTCGATCACATAACACGTATAGAGAGAAAACAACGTAGTTATATATCCCACATATCTCTATAGCTTAAGGTTGATCTAGTAAAGATTTTGGTGTATGTATTTCTCAACATACAATTAATGCTAAGTTTGATTGAGCAACATCGGTAAGGTATTTTGCTTTACTGGCTTTTGTTGGCCAGGAAACCTTCTGTAAAATGGACAGCCTCTTGAAATAACTCGTTTTGTTGTAATAGACTTAACTCTGTAAGTAACATGGTTATGGTGATATCCACGGCCAGAGAACTTAAAGTAATCGGGTTTGTCACTGCCAACACTTTGATAGTGCCGCATCTGATGAACCGAATTCAGTATTTTAAAATTAATAAAGACCAAAACCAAACCAAACCAACCTAGGGTAATCAAGTACGCGGTAACAAAAGCAGAGTACATTTTCGTTCCGGTACAATGCATAAACATTGTTGTTGTTATTGTTGTTGTACGGTTTAACGCCATTTTTCAGCACACGATAGGCTATACATGGCGGCCAGTATTAATGGCGGAGGAAGAACCCGAGAAAACCCCGGAAAGAACCACCGACCCACGAGAAGCTACTGGCAAGCTTTCTCACATACCCATATTGGGTGAATCCGAGACTCGAACCCACGCAGACAGAGGTGAGATGGCAATGATCCGTAACGGAGAGCGCGTTAGACCATTCGGCCACTCGGGGCCCCTGCATAAGCATAATCATCACAATTCCATGACATACAAAAGGAAATAATATACTAAAATATTGATAGTAATGATGTTAGTTTTTGCTCTAATATCTATCTCGACCATGCAAACGTCACTAAAAATGATGTTAAACAGTCCTTTGCGTGGGCATTCGTACGTAGCAGGCAAGGTAATGGGTACCGTAATACATGAGTTCGGGTTCTAAACTTTATAGAGTATGAATAAAAACAGTTATGTAATCTGTATGGAATTTTTGTTCGCATTTAAACATTATGTTAATGTTATCAGGCGTTCGCTTGTAGGAACCAGAGAGAACACTTTTTTTTTATATTTTTGTTTCCTCCTCTCTTTCTCCCTCTCTCATGCTCTCTCTCTCTCAGTAGTATGATTATGGAGGTTTCGCCTATTTTCTTTTTCTTTCTTTCTTTTTAATGATGCTCTAGAGCTTAATCCTCATCATCAATCACGACTCGATTGAGCAGTTTACAATCCCAGCTTTTTCCAACCGATCCTGAACAGCATTGTTTAGACTATCAACGATTTGCACTGCAAATATGTTAGCGATTCGAGCAGTGTGTGAAGACAATCAAGCAAGTACCTTTGGTACACCTGAGAATAATTTGTTATGCATTTTTTTATTTAATTTATCTTTTATTTAATTTAATTGTCATTTTGGTAATTTTAATTTTTGATTCCATTACATGCTATTGTAATGTAATTTTATTTATTGGAATTTGACATTTTTCCAGAAATTAGTTTGACCTGAACGTTTTTCATAAACCTAATATTGGAACTTTGTATAAAATGGTGACCTAGTCCCTGACCTGGATTCAGAATCAGCAAACAACTTTGTTATTTTGTTTTATATTCATTCTTAGTGTGTGATTTATAGAGTGAAATCGAGGCTGTACTTAGGGTACGTGATTTTAAGCATGTAAAGCTTCTATTTTGTTCTAGGAAGCGATCACGTTACCCTCATATGGTTATCTTTTTGCGTCCTAAATTGGTGCATAACCTTCTTCTATATAGAATTTTGTCAGTCTGGCTTTTAAACACTTAGACTACAAGTGTTTGTTTTGTTGTGACCAGTTTGAGTTGAAATTCTATTTTATGGAATTATTAATTCTTTTCCATGGGAATATTTAATAATTCTTGGACAAAGACTTTTATTAAAATTTTATTGGGAATTCAAGCACCGGAATATTTTTATGTGGTTCAACAATGAACTATTGACACTTCTATACTATACTGACTACATTATACTTCATCAGCTTCTATTTTGGATTTTTGTCGGTACTCAGATTCAACTTCATTAGAACATTTCCTAACTCTGACTTCTACTTTTTAATTCTTGAATTATTCTTGAATTATTTTGGGATTTGAGTCTCAAAATGTAAGTTCATTGAAGATTTCAGCTTCAATTATTTTGATCCACACCGGTTAGAAATGTCTTTACCGATTATTATGACATGGAAGTTCTACCATAGGCCAACTTGTTCCACAATCTGATGAAAACACAAATGTATTATCTGCGTGCCGACCACTAAACGGTTGTGATTGGATATTAGGCCAATTTAAATAAGCTCGCAGCGAAGCTAGCGCAATAACAAGTGCGTGCGATTCCCTAGATGTAGAAAAATTCATACTGCATTCTGGTTAGTTGATGAGATTGTGATCATCGAGGTATCACTTTGGCTTTAATTTCCGCAACCTATTGCATGGCGGTATTTTAGCACATGCAGCATCTCCATTGTTCAGAATTCATCTACGGTGTTGTACGAGTGAGGTTCGTCAATTACATCATGGTTGTCTTCTACAAGGTTTTGCATCAACGCGCAAAATGTAGTTCTGTCCATGAAGCCTTCAGTGAGGAACCGGTGACATAATGTGGCCTCATTAATGACTTCGGTGCATTGTTGCCCGCACATTTTGACTTAATAAGTGTTTCTAATCAATGCAGGTAGCGCTGCCACTTGTTCTTCTGATGCTTGCATTTCCTTTTTAATATTCTCAGCAGGTTCAGCAATTTTTGTGCTGGTTTAATCAAAGGTGCACATATTTTGTCAAAGTCCATTATGAGGTCTTTTCGTGCAATTTATCTTGACTGTAACATATCTTTGAGACCTTCGCGGCCTTCTATAACATTACGGATCAATTCCTTGTGTTCACGATCGGTTTTACGTCGTCGCTTTACATATTCTTCTATGACTAACTTGCAGACAGTTTTATCTTATTATTATAATTGTTAAATTGTCGTTTCCAAACCCGCACCATATTTTCCCCTGTTGAAGCTGGGAGTTCTGGTCAAGTGAGGAAACCATACGGATCCTTAGTGATCCGTGCAAACATATCACTTATACTCGGCTACACCCTTAGTCCAATTAATATTTGCTAGACCACGCGCGTCAATACCACTATCATCAGTATGTTTGCTTTCACTGATTGCTTTAGGAACGTGTGTATATCGTTGTGTCAAATCGTGGTTGTGTGCACACATTGCAAAACTATTTGCACTGGACTTACCTGGTGCTCAAGCATCATATCGTCGTAAACTAGAAGATTGTTTTCGCATGCAAACAAATCATCAATGGCAAGTGCGTTATCGATGGCAGAAACTAAACCATCAGTGGACGATAGCACTTTTCACTTAAGGCTTTTGGAAAATCTTCTGAAACAACATAACATCATCCGACAGCACAATGACGTACAACCGGTCACACTTCAACCATTGTAAAATAATATTCAACAACAGCTGAATATAGCACAAGCTGAGTATGGAAATAAATCATCATGCATAAATGGTTTATGTGTTGCATTGGCGAAAAAGTCGATAAAAAGTCTTTACTTTTTCTGAAAGCATAACTGAATTTTCTTTTTCGTGATACCATTAAACAATACAATTCTTTGTATATAACAATCATGTGTTCATAATGTGTACGATGCCGCACAAAAATACGTACTGCAAATCCATCGAGGGCTCAAACACGCAGTTTACCAGCTGCTATAATCACTGGAACATGTATTCGATGTGTAGGAAGAAATAGTTCACGTTTTCTACAACGAAAATAGATATAATTATGTCAGCGGCTGAATAGACTTACAACCTCAAGCAATTTAAGAAACACCTCGACCGAGTCCTTGTCGCAATACAACATCGGTGGTTTAGTTTGCCGGTCAGTTCCGACTGCATTATAACAAAATCCGCATGCTACGTGTTCAACAACATATGTTGTATGATCGCTGGACTCGACTGTGTCTTCCACTGAAACGTCGAGACATACATGTCCGTGTAGATTCTATACAGAATTTTATCTTTTGTTGCAGTCCAACGAATTTGAGAATGTTTTTACAGATAGTAGCATTATTATCCTTTGTGTCTTTTTTTCAGTAATCCCATCATAGTATCATTCATGGTCAATTAGTAGTTTTGCGGTGCTGAGTACATGCATGCAACCGCAGCATATATATTATTTACTCATGCTTACTGTTTCGGTTAAGTAACAAGCAAGGTTCTACGAACGGTAGTTATTATGGACTTGATTTGACTGCAAATTCTACATGAAATACATTGGACTGAAATAGTGATGGGGATACCTGTTGAAATATGCAAATGTGTTTCTATTCTGTCAATGGATATTTGAAATCATAAGGTGTGGTAAATATGAAATCTTTCAATTGCAATCAAAGAAAAGACGCTATGGAATTTAATTTTTGTTTCGTGTTGAGTACAGTAAGGAGGATGTAAGTGACATGGAATATAGTAGAAATTACAGTACATTTTCGATTTGTAATCAAGCCTGAGAACCCATGACATGGCTCATGTTAATCGGATTTGCAGAACTAAGAAAGGAAATTCAGGATGTAAAACTGTAAGTATATTTTTGCCATTCTTGTTACCAGCTAGGTAGGTACCCAGCAATTTTGTGATATCTGGCATTTCCCGCCTCAATCCGAAACATTGTATCAAAACAATTAATGCGAATGTAGCAAAGCAGATAGTATGTGGCAGTCAAACGAAACATCTGCTTTAGTTCATTCAGAAACAAATGTAATCAACCAAAATGTAAGCCGCCTACTATGTGACTGTGCATGATTTGTTTACAAAAAGTGCTGACCATCTGCGTCCATTGTTTGTTCACAATAGAAAGTAGTTCCTTTATGAGTGCAATATGAACTTGCGCACGAATTCAGTATCGTAAAATACTGAACTATTCTGACAATGAAAAGTTAACGGAGAAAAACATGAGTATATAATAATAGTTGATATTTACTTCGACTGCTGTACATCGGTCAAGAGTGCATCCTGATCCTTCACTGGTGCATTTGTCCAAAGTCTCGATAATTTTTTTAATGCTTTCGTGTCTTTGCTGCCATTAATTGTACAAACACCAATGTGGTTAGGATAATCACATTCGTGAACATTTGTCGAGCACCTTTGCCATGTTTGTATGTTGTGTGATAATTGCCATGTGATATTCTAATTCACCACTGCGCGTATAAAACTTAACTTCCGGTATTCGTGATTACTGTTCTCATTCTCTAACATACTTGGCAGCTTCAGAATCGATATTAGATGCAATATGTTTTGTTCATCCGTAAACACGCCTAATAACACAAGTATATCAGCATTACTTGTACCTCTTGGTATTCGTAAATTACTCTCACGTCAACAAGTTTTCATATGTTGAACCATTGTTGTTAGCAGCCATCGTTAAATTATCATCCGGTGGTGGATTAGCAGCCTAGGATGGATTATCTTGATCCAGTGCAACTATGGGTCTCATTAATTTACATATATTATCTTCTCGCATAAGGTTTGCCATTGAATGCCTTGCTGAAGTACAATTTGTTTTAGCACAGTCGGCATGCTTATATAAAGGGAAATCGTTATCTGTTTGTAAAGTCCGTCAACAAATTGTTTTCATTTTGTGTACTTAACCAAAATTAGAAATCGCAGATGCTTCAACCCGACTATAATTTCATTTATTGATGTGTCTATTTCTGAACAGCGTTTGTTTCAAAGCTTCAGCTACTTATGTCAATATTTGTTACGCGAGAGATATTATTCAAGAGCAGGTTCACTAGGTTGGTAAGGTTGATTACGTGGTTTGACTCCGATGCTACATTTAAAACGAGGTTGAGCACCGGGGCGAGCATATATGCTTTACAAGCATATATGCTTTACAGTATTCATAGTGACATATTCTAACACAGAGTTCATGTTTCCGAAGTGTTAGGACTCAATATCAGAATTCAGTGGCATTATAAAGTTGTATGTCTTGTGTTATGTATATTATTGTATCATTTGTTGGTTTTTTGTTAATGATTATATGTTAAAAACATTTGTATTTAGTTTTCGACCATTTCCAAAATCAAATTCACTGAGTATCTGACCAGGGATGTTTATTTTGTAAACAACGTAATAAATAGATAATGAATCTCTATGAGTGGATTAAATATTCAGATCATTACAGTGAAGGTAAACATACTTATTTGGGTCGAGGTCTAGGACACCAGATCTCCAATTGGAAATTCCTAAAAAATTGCCAGCTTTGAATATTTATAGAGGAGACGGGCTCTATTATTGTATTTAAGCTTTCTATATAAAGTTGCTTACTTGAGAAATTATTCATTCTTGCCATAACATCGGAAGGAGAACCAGTCTTATTTTGCTGTTAAGTTTTTCATCATATTAATGGTCAAATAGAAAAATAGACAGTTGGAACGTCCCTGATGTACCACTACCAACTCGAGGTCAATTTAAAATAAATCCACGTAGTCTTGAACACGCCCAAGTGTTTACTGTACTGCCAGGTACAAAAAAAAAAACGTTCCTGGGTGGCTATGTTCACTCGCGAATATTTAACATCTACATCGACTTAGCAAAGAAACAGTTGGACAAAGACGATCATCATATGTGACTTTTCCTTATGGACATGCTGATATCACCCAGTATAAAAAGGACGATTTCCAAGAACGACTCTTCATTGCGAGGGCAAGCGACGAGAAAGATGAATCACTCTACGCAGATCAAAAAAGAGAAGGAACAAACATCATTGACCTCTTTCACCACCATACCGTCACAGCAAATAAAATTTAGGACGACAGCTTACACCCGTACGGTGAAATTTAAAGACTTCGCGTCTGACGTACCACCCGAGGAAGTAGCAGGTTTCATTACGGACCTACTTGACTCACTGTTAAAGGAACTGAGAGGTCAGTGCCAAGTAAAAGAATGAGGTCGTTTGAGTCTATATATGTATCACTACAGTTTGAACTCGCCTGTGTGTCTTGGGTTTAACACACCTGCAGAATTAACTTCTTCCAAACTTTTGAGGACTATTAAAGACGTGCAGATGATAAGTAAAAAAATTGACATCACCGATGGAAAAGTGACCATTCATATGGCATAAGTTGTACCTTCATGGGAAGAAGACGATGACTGCACTTGATCTGCTTACCGATAAGTGTACCTAGCACGATGGACATTACATCATATTTACGAATGAAAGGGAGTATGTAATGGGAAACATCTACGCTGGGACACAAGTGGTAGCTGCTCAGATTTTAAACAACGTGTGTGACGGGTATAGAAAGAAACGTGAACTTTGTCCTATTTGATTGATTTTACTTGTTTTGTTTTAGTTTTTCTTATATATGAACATTAAATATAAATAAGTTGTATATGAATTGCTTTTTAGAAAGGCGTGAACTTTAATTTTATAAAGTAGTTTACTAGAACCAACAACTAAATAACTCGTAAATAGGTTTGTTTCATGTCAAAATGTTTATGTATTAAACGGAAAGTGCTTAGACCAAGGCACATATCACAGAGCCCATGTATATACTTGAATAAATGTTTTGCACCCATACATTAGACTATTCTTTTTCGAGTCTCTATTATATCTGTGAGTCTTTCTTTAGAACATTTCTGTCTTCTATTCTGTTTGTTTCCATCTGTTTGGTTTGAATGTGTATTTGTTTGTTTCTGTATGTCTATGTTTTTCCCTATCAAACTTTGTCCCTATAAATGCATTTTACCCTATAAATTGTTTTGACCCTATAAACGCCATGACTTCACCTATGTTCAATTCCCCAGGTGTCATTCCCATGTTAAAATTCCCATTGTCCCTATACATGCCCACCCATGTTAAATTCCCATAGATCCCATAGTGCCGGGACATCTTTTTGACTGGGACTTCGATTGACCCTATACAACCCGAAGGTTTTTGCCCATGTCAAATTTCGCATTGACCCTAAACAGCTTCACGACCTTTTGACTGGGATTTCCATAGACTCTAAACAGTCCCAATCCCTTGTCGCTATGTTAAATTCACCCTGCCCCTATACAGTCCCAATACATTGTCGCTATACATTATCTGTGTTAAATTCCCGTTGATCCTACAGTATCCCATCCATGTTAAACTCCCATAGACCCAAGGGTACAACCTCCCAAATTTAACATAGAAGTCCCATAGAGCCCGAGGTATCCCCATATACATACCTACCTACCTACCTACCTATCTGCATGCATACATACATACATACAGACATACATATGATTTTCTAAATGCAGGGAGCCGAGGAAGTACAGTTGGTAGAAAGTTGAACTAGTTATCCAAGGGTCCCGGGTACCATACTTTCCCTGCCCATCCTGGGTCAGCTGTCTGACTTTACTGATATTTGCTCTCAGTGATGTATTAAAATGTCGTTGTAACAAGCAACAAACAAAGAAACTAATTTAGAACTGTGCATTTATTGAAAACACTCAGCTGATAAATGTGATCAATGCCCGAAAGGCATAAAATCAATGTATATACAAATCTTCCACATAGATATTTCACATTAGTTCACACAACATTTATGTGTCAATTGTTCCTTGTGAAGACTTTATGCTATATAGAGATCTCATCCATCTAAAGGAAAACAAATGTAGACCGTTGATTTGATAATAACACCACAAAATCATTGGAAATTGATATATTATAAACTAACATATTGCCGCATGAAATGTTATCGCGGCTTTATTGTTGATACAAAAGGTTTCTACAGGTTTAATATTCGGACATGCATCGATTTTCAATAGTATCAGGCTCTTGTAATCTAACGAGGCTTCCCTTTCTAACTAATTGTTTCAAACGGGATTGAAATCAACGAAGACATTCTCTGCCAGGCTTATATCAAGCAATGATTAATCCATTGTAAATAACGATAAATCAGCAGTATTTCTCGAGCAGACATACTATTTAATCCAGTTTGTTTTGTTTTGTTTCCCTTTCTCCATTTGATAATATTGTGCAAAAATCAATACATAGACAGTATCTCATTCTTGATAGTCGGAATAAGTGAAATTATATTATAACATAATGCATAGTATATGTTGTATATATTCTTCTCGAATGCTTCCAATACTTCTCGTTAAGGAGGGTATTCTTGTAAAAACATGTATCGTACCGTCAAATATTTAAAGATAATGCATACAATTTATTGTTGTAGCTAATAACCAGCAACTTCACTAACTTAAAACGCGTTCTTATTAGACACAGGAAGATGTATTTTTTGGTTAGTATATACATGTATAGTGTAGAAAGACAGATAATGAAAATTTGCCATCAGACGCTGATGAATATACCAGGGTAAACAAATAATATTATCAAATGGGACTGAATACTATATTATCAATATAAAACTTTAAAGAACTAAGATCACTACGAAAGTATTGATTAAACAGCACCCTACCACGGCTTCTTATCTCTGTTATCTTCATGCGGTGTGAGCATACATCGTCCTTTCCTCTGTATGTTGGCGATGTTTTCTTATTTTTGCAAGCGCCCACTAATGTACGCAAAATGTGTACTCATGAAGAATTGGATAAATAAGTCTATTTACTTGGAGCGGGGATGAAACTTACTTTGAACTGACTGTTGACGTCCTGATTAAATCAAAATATGGCATGATGCACTTAAATAACGTTATAGTTTCATACACAATTTCAGTTTTAGCCAATATATCAAGTCAGCGATTGGATCAAATTATATCATGCTATTACGCTATCATTTTAATATCATACTGAGAAACAAAATATGCCAAGTAAAAGAAAAAAATGCATTTATTAGTACCAAGAAAATGATGTTCCAAATCGGAAAGTATATGATTGGTCCACTACTCAGCAGACACTAGCAGAAGGCAAACAATACAATTCGTCGATTTGAAATTACTTTTATCGCTGGTAATATAAATTATATTTATCTATGAATACGTTACATTTTGACATATTCTTTGTGAACGATTTTATGGCCTTCCACAAACAACGTGATTACTTTCTAAAACGTTGAATATGCAAAGTAATTGACAGAAACAGATCTCTTCGTTGTCGCAAATTAATGGTATCTTAAATGGAAAGACTAGTTCGACTGTGGTAACCAGGCAGTTGGTCACCGCAAAATCTATATTTCTAAAAATTACTGTATTTAGATCTTGTGGAAACTAGATAATCTTTGAATTCGTGCACCAAGAGTAATAACAACCCTGCTGCTCATTCCATGGAGTTTTTGAAGGAAAGTTATAGATCTTTGTCACACTCACAGACGTTGCTCTGAATTAATGATGATAATCTCTGTGCTGCACATTTGCTCCAGCAAAAAACTATTCCGAACCAAATTGACATGGTATCGCGTGAAACCAGTATGTTCTAACAGAAAATCGATCAGACGACACTTTTGCAGTTACAATGATACTGTGGTTATATTGAGAAGAAATATCTACGCTCTATCGCGGAAACCGGATTTTCTCTAATAAGGAATATTACTGAATTGATCAATATCAGTGTCAGAACGTGCTACGTTTATGCACAAATCTAGTAGTATCTACGCTCTATCGCGGAAACCTGATTTTCTCTAAAAAATATATTACTGAATTGATCAATATCAGTGTCAGAACGTGCTATCTAAGTTAATGCGCAAATCTAGTAGTATCGGCACAGCTGGCGTACAAATCTTGCTTTGGTGTATGTCTACCAAGAACAGCTGCATTCATGACATTTGAAACATGCAACTGATTTCATCTTATATGTTAATTATTGTTTGTTTCCCTGCAGATGGATGGATGAGTAGACGGATGAAAATGCACTCAACAAGCGGTGCTATCTCGTAACGATGTCTTTCATATGTCACCTTTTCGACATGAGGGGCATATTTAGGTTAGGCGTAGATTTCACCCCTTCATTCAACGGTGACCAGAAAAATCATCGTAAAAATAAACGCCTCAGCGACATCAATTCATCAACGGAAGCAACCCAAATGAATATATGTTCTTTTTTGCAAGGTTTGATAAATATAAGTTTTAAAAGTGCATAAATTAAATGACATACGTAATTTTAACATTTCACAAAAGAAATCATCATTTTCCAACGAAATTAAATATAAATCAATAGAATGAACTAAAAATAAAACACGTAATACAGACCCTTACTATACACTACCGGACGGTGTGAATATTACCAGATATTTCGCATTGTTATGAATCATAGTATTGTCTTAGACATAAAAAAAAAACATTATTTAAATTATGAACGATTATAAAAACCTATCAGTCATAAAACTATGTGACGTGTTCGTGAGGGTACATTCGTATGATGGTACATATATAGTCTGCATAAATGTAAATATTAATGCAAAACAAATATTGACTGGCTCAGAAAAAAAACACTAGTCAGATCGACAAATGTGACGAACCTGCAGGTCTCAGCTATACCAAACTTCACTCTTACACAACGTTAATACTGTCAAGTTGGGCTGATGGCTTTTACCGTTCTACACAACGAGCTTCAAGAGCCTATCAAGGTCTTAGGCTATTTAAAATGCTTCAAAATAAAAACAAGCATCGACTTCCCTCCCAAAATTAAATGGAACATTTTTAAAAAAAAATATTTACCTTCTATTGGACACTATTGGTGTACCTCAACAACGAAAAAAAACTTATAAATTAATGAATTCAATCTAAATTGCATGTCTATATGCATCCAGGAAGCCTTAATGAGTGTGCAAAAATTCACAATGCCGTTCATAGAAAAGTAATTTATCAATGATATGAGGTGGTGACAGATCTAGTTATAAACATCAGAACACGGTGGATAATGTGTGAAATTCTCATAAATAATGTATGATGGACTGCAAATGCATATAATTTAACCAATATTCCCTTAAAATTGTAAACGTGCTTTGAAATCATTATCTTTTTTATATGCAATGCTAAACTACTTTGTCCTGCATTTCTTCTATGAGTAATGATTTAAAAAATATCGTGTGTGTGTATGTGTGTTTTGGATTTTTAACGTAGCTTTAACAATTTTTCAGTCATATCTCTACCATGTCTGCAGTGTGGCAGTTTATAGAAATGTCTAGCACTGAAGCATCATATCGAAGACATGTAGCATGATGTTCCACCCAGTCACGTTATACTGATACCAGGGCGACCAGTCCTAACACTAACCTCTTAATGCTGAGCGCCTAGTTAGGCCGCTCTTATAACATTTGTATGTCTTTGGTATGACTCGGCCGGGTTTCAAACCCGCGACCTCACTCATCCAGGGCGGAAGCTCTATCGCTTTTTGTTATGGAAGTGATTGCTTATGCATACATATTTTACTATATACTATCTATATGAAATAATTATCATCAGTCGATTATTTACACCTTAATTATGGGTGTGTGGCAAATACAGATTCACTTCCACTGGTTTTCCTACCATTGTGTGACCGTTCCTGTTGCCTAGTGGTTGGAGCGTCCACCTCGGATGTGGGAGGTCCCGACCGAGTCATATCAAAGACTTATATAAATGTTACTAATGTTAGGACTGGTCGGCTTGTTTTCATGATACTGTGACTAGGTGGGACATGATGCCGCAGTGCTAGTCATCATTATAAACAGCCACACTGCAGACAACTCTCTCTCACACACACACACACACACACACACACACACACACACTTTGATTTAAGAAAGAGTGTTGTGTTCAGAACCTTAACTAGCATATGACCACTCTGGAGGTGACATGTATCAATCGACTAATGTTCCTTTTTAGGTGGAGTATATCACCCTGTGTATAACTGATATAAGAAGGAATAACAAAATGTATTGTTTTTGCCACCCGGCTGTGCCTTAATGCGATTTTAGAGTATAAGTGACGAAGCAATATTTATCAATTGTGCAAACATACACAAAAAGCATAAATAGTGAGACCTGATCTCAAAACGACTGGAATAATTCAACCTTTGACTAGGATAAATATAAACCCGAGTTAAATGAAATTGGTCACATATTCTTGTTATTAATCCATTCATAAGTAGGAAATGCTAACACGGTTGACAGTTTTTATGCGAATGTTTCCCGAGACAAACGATTCATTGTTCGCCGAAACGCCACGTTAATGTTATCAATCACTTACAAGTAATCTTATATAAGGGTGTTTCTTGCAAAAAAACCTTTTTTGTATTAGACGAAAACATAATTCTTCCCTCCCCTTTCCAGGGCCCCCCTCAAGTTAGTCTAAAAAATACGAAAACAATCTTTCTTGAGGCAACAAAATCTATTTCAAAATCGTTTACTCGTCAAGGACATGTTATTGAATCGTCGCCTTCGTCAAACAAATTAGTTGTTTGATTCAGAAATACACCTTATATAAAACTACTCATATATTTCATAAAAAGTTGCTGGAGAATGCTAAAAACGTTTTTTATCTGATATTTTACACAACATTTTATTTGCAGTTGCTAGCAATGTATATGTTACAGCGAGCGATTCACTGTAGCAGCCAATATAAAAATCTATTTTGCTAAAATCAACATCACATTTGTTTGTATCCTAACACTAATGTGCTAATACCATCAGAACAGTATATGTTGTCATCGAAATTGCAAAGACCAGATTTTATTATAACATCAGCCTCAGTTTTGTGACAATTTCATTTTATTGCCATCATTTCAACACGACCACTAAAACCGTTTAACCCCGACTTATACTCATGCGATCCAACCCCCTTATTGACCACATTTATTTTTCTTCCCTTAGCTAGATTCGTGACCTTATTATCTGATAATTTTAAGCAATACGTTTTACTACTCAATGCGATGATATCCGTTATGATTTTCATCGAAACTTTATCTTTAAATTTTCCTATTGCTTTTTATTGTCATCGCAGTGATATCCGCTATTGCTGGATAATCTGAAAGATCAAACAGATTCCGATGTTCTTTGTAAGTATCATCTGATTCCATCAACGAGTGAATATCTGTAAATAGCAAATCTGCAGCGGGCCACTCAACCTTAAAAAATTGTAATCAAAGTCATACATCAACCATTTGTATATTTGAACCACTGCCATACCAACATAAATTGGTTTAGTCAACTTTACGTTTGTCTTTCTCTTATGTAGCGTGACAAATTTTCATTAAAAATTTCATATTAACAAAATTATCAGATGCTACAAGTTTATTACGACGTTCAGAGGTATAAAAAAGTTAAATATTGACTAACTTTCGTATATTTTCCATGGTCTTTCCGAAGACGTTATTGTTCATGAGCTTAAAGAAGTTTTTCTAAAATTCTGTTATTGCAGCTGATCGTCGTTTAGTATTAGAGTAGATAAAATATTTCATCCAACGCGACTGATTAAAGATTAAAACATGCAAAACTTTTCTTAGCACCAGACCATGATCAAGTGCCTGTTTCAGACTTGTATAGTGCAAAATATATGTCCGTTTGTCAAGAAGACAAGGAACTGGTTTTTGAAGAACTGATTTACCACTAGTGCTTGATGAGTAATTGCATTGTTGCTCTGATAATCGATCAGTATTGACTGATAACAAAACGGATAATCAATATGTGCTTTACGAAGCTTCACAGGATAATCGAGATGAACTTCAAAAAAGTAACCCATATCATCGGGGACAGTTTTATCTGTTTCTTCGAAAAACTTATCCAGACGAATCTGCGTAAATCTGCCATACGGCATCGGCTCAGACCTTGCGTAACCTTACCTTATACTCGTAAGCAAAACTTCCTTTTCTTGTAATTGAACTTGCCTTTGAACCGCAAGCGGTTGCACAGAAACGTTCTGTCAAATTATCAAACTTTTTACGTTCTTGACCAAGCTCATCTAATGCCGTCATAAACTGAAGACTATCAATAAATTTTAAAATGATAAATGTCAATGACATATACTTTTCTTTGTTATTTGGGATGCATTTTATGTTATCAATGTCATTGATTTTTAGTCGGTTAATTAGATATTTGTTGCTGAACGCTTCAATGATAATATAAGAATTGTATCCAATAAAATTATGGGCAACAACAGGAACGAAATTTGGTGCGGTATATTTAAGAGAGCATCTGTCATGACCCCGATTCTAACCTATAATAGCACAATGATCTTTGACACGATCAGATTCAAGTTCAAGCTTAGACGCCTTGACACAAACATGACATTTTTTGTTGCAGCAAATTCAGCTTCTTGTTTTGTGGTCAGCGGTTTTATTTTCGTTATCCTGCCGGAACATCATGATGGCATCAACCTCGCTAATGAGATTTTTCACAACCACAGAGCAGGATTTTCTCAACGATAAAGTCTAATGGGCTTTGATAAACGTTTATCAACAGCACATACAACAATATATACGAGCCACATGGAACATATTCTTGTACTTTTCTTGTCAAGAATATATTAGGGTTGTTCTCTTTTCATTGCAAGGAAGCAGAATCGACTCAAAATCGTAGTATATTATAAAGGAAATTTTCATCTTGTGTCTGTATTTCGTAAACTGTTATATATTTTCATCTTTACCTGGCACAGATATCCATTGTACGTTAGAACAATATTCTAGATGACGATCTAATACCAGCTGGGACTTAATCCTTGCAAGCATCTGACTCAAAAATATTTATTTTCTTTGTGTTTGTTATACTGTCCACCGACTAAGCCGTTTAAGTTTTTAATCCACACGTAGTGGGTTTCTTTTATAGAACAGCAAACTTATTATCGTTTGTTTGGATCTTGCGAGATCTGATGTGTCTCGATCACTGACTTATCTTGGATAAGTTTGTTGTGTATCATCATCGTCTCCAAAAACATTATTACCACCTGGTAAAATTAAAAAGTTTTATTTCCCAAATTTTGGAATTTGATATTCTGAAACGGGAAACACAATTCCGGAAAAGTTTAGATCCTTAGAATGACAAATATAATTTGATACTCTGTCGGCGTGCGTATCTACCGGGAACAACGCTGATAATAATACCCACTGGAAACATTTCTTATCGTTAATCTTGACATTGATACAACATTTCGAGTTTTTAGTTTTAGCTGGCAGATCGACATATGAGCTACCTCGCAATGGATTATATTCCATAGCGTGAAACAAAACTTGTTTTTTATTGAATCTCCAATCCGATCCAGATTTTGTGTTTTCTAATATTTTATTTTTATCTCTTAAAATATATCATTTGACAAAGACACCAAATTTGTTCCAATCAAAAGTCCTTCGAATTCCTGTTAAGATAATTGTATCGTATCAGACTGCTGATTCAATGATATACTCATAGTTGAAATCCGAACATGAAATTGCAAATTAGAGATTTGAAAAACGTATAGCATATGATGGCAAATTTATACCAACAACCGATGATTATAAATAATGTTGCAAGGTGATAGGAAAGAAATCTGGTGACATCCAAACTATAACATGTGTGCCCGCAACGAACTTGGAGTTATTATTAATCTTGAAATTAAAGCTTCGTTCGGGATTATTACACCAGAAGGTTATAAGAATAAAATAAAGTCCAGCGATGATGCAAATGCACTGACATGTTCTTACATGACTTTATGTGGACATTGTTCCGAGATGATATCCCACCTAGAATGCAAGTTCATCTGTCTTTGAGAGAGGAGTTTAAACAACATCCTATCTATAATCTTTACGAAGCTAGCAGAGGAGGTGTAGTCAGAAACAGTAAAGCAAGGGAAAATATTGGCAGTTTGGTAAAACCGGTTATTTGATGGCCAAGGTTAGAGGTACACAAACTACTTAAACTTTATATCTTTCGTATCGTTTTGTGTTTGAAATTTTTCATGGACTGATCCCAAGTGGCTTAGTTGTCGATCATAAAAGCGGAATTAAAATCGATAATCGTCTCAAAAATCTTTATCTTGTATCACAGAAGGAAAATAAGAGACGCAGAAGAGGACGACTCAACTTTAAATATCCCGACAGACCTGTTACATCAATTAACTCTACAAAAGGTGAAGAAACCTCATTTCCTTAAATCTCATCAGCAGCGAAACATTTTAATGTTTATCCATTATCAGTAAAATATGCCGGTGATGGAACTAAAAATCTGCCTTCTCAAAAACAAGCGGTGATATTACCTTCTTTCGATGTTTAGTTGTTGTTTAGTATAGCGGTAACATCATTGTTTGTCAAGCATCAGTTGACAGTTTTGTTTAAAGTTTCTCTGTCGTATTCAATCGAAATCTTACAATATTTAAGCATGTGATTTTGTTCAATGTTACTGAGCAAAATAAGATTATTTTTTCTCATCCTACGTTGAAGCAGACCATCGCATTAACATCACCGTGAAACATGTTTCTTATAGCCTCTTCAAGTTGATATCTGTATACAACATCAGCTCAAGTAACAAACGGTTCCATGTTATTCAACTATTTAACATAAAATGTCTGCTCACAGAACAATCTTTAGAATATTCCTAAGATTTTCTATGGTCAAGCAACCATTGGCCCATTTTTGACAGTGTCCCTGTCATACCTAACAAAGAGCTTTTTATTTTTTCCAATTTCCAGTACCTCAGAATCTGTCAGCTATACCTGAAATGCCGCGTAAGGATCATATCCAACGTTAAGATTAACATGTTTGAGCTCCGTTTTATTTTGCTGCTCATGAAAACTTTAAGTCAAACAACAGGTTCACATTTGAGATTTCAGCTCATACAATACTTCTCACTTCGTCTGGCCTTTTTATTATTCATATTATATAAACGTTTTATGTATAATGCCACTGATAAAAAATGATATGTTGCAACGATTGTCTGATCTTTGAGCCGATCAAGATAAAATTGAAGATTGTAATCAACTGACAACAACACACCCATATGTAGAACAATCACAATTTAATCTAGACACATATTTATTTTCTGTACCTGATTGTCATCTTGCCGATGCAAAAGGTATTATTCCTCAACATGAACAAGTTTATGTTGCATTGCAATCACGATATAATGTGAAATACCACCTTACCAAAATATATGAAAAAAATTGATTTTTCCGTCACAGAGCATCATATATTTTTGGATATGCTTAAGACGTTTATGCGTATTGGACAACTATAAATTTATGGTCGTCAAAAAATATAAAATTTTAATTTTATTTTTGAAAAGATTTTAAACTTGTTGACAGATTTAACAGATGATCGACGACGATATCTGATATCGTTGTGCAGACCCGATAAATACAAGTCTATTCTTCTACAATACGAGAAGATTTACAGCGATCTAATCAAAGAACTTTGCTTTCACTAGCGAAAATCCAATATTTTAAACTATACCGTAACCGCTCAACTGACCAAACTTTTATTACCACGTTTTTGTATCACTCGTTTGTTCACAAATATATCTTGTGTTGTTTGTTGAAGTTCTTGTTCGTAGAAACTTCCTATGACATCTTCATTTGCAAGATCTTTTAGCTTATATGTTACCGGTATTGTTATTAAAATTATGTCGACATCTTCTTCAGACCAGTTCGGGGTAAAACCTTTCTCAAATGTTTTGTTATTCCCTAATGAAATTCTAACACGATCACCAACGTTAAATTGATGCCTGCGATATATGTTCTCGTTTGCAAGAATCGGATTTTTTTTATAACGTTATTTGGTAATATTCCAATAGTTCTGTGTTTAGTTCTATTGTAATCTGATATTATTGCTGGCAGATCATCAATATATATGTTGGTGGTTTTTGCTGTAATCTGCTTGTAGATCTTTTCTATTATCGTACTATTAACTCGTTCGACAACGAGACCCTTTCTTTCGTTACCGGTAACATAATTTTGTATATTTTTTTTTTGTTTCTGCACGACCGGCTTATTAAAAACATTCTCATCCATGGTCGGTCCAAATTTTATTCGGTTTTTGCCTTCGTCTTAACAATAATATATCTTAACAACAATATCTTCTAACGCATTTGTTATCGTCGATATAGTTTTATCAGAAACAGGAACACTAAAATCATATTTGCTAAAGACATCAATGACGCTAAACAAATACCATTTGTTATCGTTGTGGTGTGCAATGTTTTGCATATCTGCAGGATCTATCGCCCAGATATCATGGACTACGTTTGTGACGACCTTGCATCGAAAAAACTGTTTTTGCAGGTCTGTGAAGCTCATGAGCGAGCTGATTTCAAGAAGTTTCTGTCAAGTCGTTCTCGCATATTATCTGGTTTCATATCTCGCAATTCGTTAATCATGACCCGATCTTAACCTAGTTTCGTGTCGACGTGATCACGGTAACAAACATATCACACATCGCAATTGCATCAACTGCATTATATGGTTCTTGTCCCGGTAACGGATTATCAATTTCATCGAGTTGCTGTTAAAGGGATTCCAAGGACCAGTATATATGTGTCCCGGCAAGGTCCAACCTTCCTATGGTTTATGTAATTTGCCAATAATTTTGTATTTATCCAATCTTGATCCGATGACAGCTCTATGATTGCAACGCTGCCAATAAGCAACTATCATATTTTTTCAAGGCAAAGATCTTTGTTCACATTTTCGCAATTGCATTTTATTTATTGTTAGTCGCCGATTAAATTTAACTTTATCCTTGGACGCTATTGTCGGAGTGCTAGCACTCTGGGTTTGCATTACATAATCACCAGTCATTGTATCACCGGATTTAACTTGTTTAAGAACCATACTCTTTTTTCTTACCACAGACAACACAGATACTTTTCAACTTTTTTGTGTTATTGCTAGTTGTTTCTGTTGTTTCATCTGTGTAATCAATTTTTTTTCTGCATTTGAGACAGCATGTTGTCATTTTTATAATTTATGCCAGATACAATTGTACAGCTTTGCGACAATTGATTATAATTGGAAATGAGTCAAATTGCAGAATACACTTTAAAAGGTTACCTGGCAAGCCATCAGATCTGGATGTCTGCGAGATAACGTTGTAAGGCGCTACCCAATACGTCCCAGATCCGTCGTTGAAATCTTGGAGATAGATGACATAGCTTGTGGACCGCTCGCGGTCTGCGCCTGCGATCGTATCAAATGATGATCTATCATCTCACTCATCGTTGCAAAATACTCCGATAAATCCGTCGACAAAATTATTTAACGCGAGAGTGCCAACACTCGTTGACGATTTCATCATTCGAGTTCCAGAACTCGTCGACGATTTCATCGTCTGATTCCAGGTAGCATTATTCGTCATCCCCAATCCTTCTTCTCATACGGCGTGATTGCAGTCCGCGTCCTATTCCTAGCAGATTTGGTAACAGACTTCCTGCTATCCCTGCTTGCAGCTGACCTAATGAACCCGCCTTTGACCGCGTTGTGGTTAGTTCTTGCTTGTCTTTTATTTTTCTTGTTGTCTAAAGCGCCTTTCGTGCTGGTGTTGTCGGCATTGTTTATACTTACAGATCAGATAAAATTCAAGTGCAAAGCAGTCCATTGCTTTACACCATCGCCGGATACAGCTTGTGTGTTGCTCCTGATATTGCACCTCACGCTGTAGCTATACCAAACGTTCCTAGCATGCGCAGTATCTTTGACAATAGTGTTCGTGCCATACCAGCCATTGATGTTCTGATGGATCCGCAAGAGATCGCTTTCGATCTGTCAAATGCTGTTATTTTTGCCACTGACAGATCGATTATAAAAGGCTTGTTCTTTTCGTATTTTATTTATCTTGCGTCATAAGTATTTTTGTTGGAACGCGATGTGTTTTGAAATCTATTTTTTTTAGGAAAAAAGCTTTTCGCTTAACTATAGCTAATGCTAGTTTTTGCATCTGCTCTGTGACAAATTATTATTATGCAAAATATATTTCATTATAAGTTTTAATCAAATAAAACTGAGTGTATTTCTACATTAAACTTGAACCGCTAGTGGTATAAACTTGGATGGTCATTCTACCTCGTACAGCGTCAAGTGTTATGTATCTGTCAGATGTTACAAGCGCGTAGGCGTAATATGCACCACCTGGAGCTTCTCCTAGCGTCCATGTTACATCAATATCAGCGTTTGATCCAATAGCTCGTTTGCTGTGCTTAACTAGCATCAAAATGAAATATCTGGTAAAGAAATCGAAACTCTTCAACCAATATTTGAGATCCACTATCAGCGTCCTGATAATTGTAGCATCACATCCATCAGATACATTTAAACACGAGATACATTTTTGTTAGCATCATCTCCAAACTGCATTCACTCGCTCGTAAAGGATATTGCTTAGAGTTTATACTGACACATTTTCGTCTGACGTCAGCTATATCAAAAACAAAGCTATTTTGTAATTGATTATTACGTCTTTCTTATTAAAATACAACAAATATATGTCTCTGTAATTGTTTGCTAAACGCTGTTTTGTTTGCTACGTGTTAGCGGTCGAATTTATACAGCTATTTGGTAAACTTTATTCTGTTCGAAACACTGCGCTTTGACCATTAATTTGTTATCAACTAATATTAATGTTAGACTTCTTTATAATCTAAGAACCTGCCAATTCCTCTTCGAAACATGTGCTTGGTATCTCTACCAAGTTTATTGAATAAGAAAAAAAAAAACAATCTGTGATTACCATAAGGTGCCTCATGATACAGCTCAACAAATGTGTCTCTGAAAACATCCCGGCATTGATCTTGTGCCATGATTTGGAAGTCAATATTATCCAGTCCGATAAACACTACAAAACAACTGGTATTACCTCTAATAAAACGGCGGTAAGATACCAGGACTACCAACAGACTTTCCTGGGAGCAGATAATCAGATTCGGTATCCTATGATCAGCTGAAAGGATCATTGACAGCGGACTTAAAACTTCCTGGAGGATCAATGACAGGTTCGTTAGACATGCAAGTAAATTGTTATACAACACACAACTCGATAATACTCCGTTGTCCAATGACAACTGGGTAGCAAAAGTAAAACTTGTTAGACAAAATTTTGTTATAAAATCCGGTGAGATAATAACAGGCACATTAAACATGGTCGTCAACAAGATAACATCAACTGCGTTTCCAAGGTCAGCAATCGGATCTTACAAACAAGAATTACGTCGCTGTTATGATAACTGGTTATACCGCAATAAGAGAAGCGAAATCCGGAGACACAATGACAGTACGCTCAACATGGGATCAAATAAAATAAGAACAACATATTATCCAGTATCTCCATTTGATCTGACAAATAAATCTTACGTCGACATGGCAAATAATAATGCAGTTGCTGTTTTAGGCACATCAGCTGATGCCATTAACGTTAACAAAACTGTAGGCACAATCACAAGATCTATCTAGATCGTAGCAAATAAAATAACATCAACATACGTTCCTGTTGCCGCATCTGATCTTGTAAATAAACTTTATGTTGATAGCGCTGTTGGCAGCACAAAGCGAGGTCGCAGTAACGTCTGTTATATTCCACATCTTGTTGTTTCGACAGATAATCGTTCTGGTTGCATAGCGACATAATAATCACGCTATATCAGGAGGTCTCGAGTGGACAACATGTGGAAAACAAGCGATTTCGGTTAAAAAATACAATTTCCAGCAAATGTTGCAATTCGGAAGTTTCATTTACGAGGACGATTATATGCTTGTGTCAGCCGCCTATTCAACTGAGATTAGAGGGGTCGACAGATAATACCACTTGGACAGCTCTGTACAGCGCAACGGGTGTTTATATTTCAACGAGTCAACACATTACTATCGCTGATGCTAGCACCGTTAACAAGAACATTTGATTTCGTATATATGTTGCCATCGCAGAAAGTTCTTACCCTGGTTTGACAATGTTTCAGTTGTAAGCAATCGACGACTTAGCATAGGTCGTTGCGATTTAGTGTAGATGTAATTTATAATGTCTGTTGATCCTCTATCGACCAGACTTGAAAAAGAGTTTTAAAGTGTTGTATTTAATCATACAACAAGATTATTGATGGCAGCTAATACTGATCGACTAAACCGGGAGAGTGCAAATGAAGCACGAGCAGCAAGTATAATTGCTAAAATGAAAAGTTTAACTTTAGAATCACCTCGTTTAACATATAGCGCTGTCAAATTTGTCAGAGTTACAGGTGTGAGATGTTCGCAGGTATAAAAGCTATCAGAGAATTAGATATTATCAGTAAATACTGTCATGCTAAAGATTGTGTGGAGCAGCGACTAAATGTTGAGTCGCTGTTGACAAAGACGTTGCTCGAGATTAACAAAAAAAATTGTTAACTGTTAACATATCTAACCTTAATAAAGCAAACTCTCACGGCGGAAAACCCACAGAACAAATTCAAATGAAAAAGTTCACGATAAACTTAAAGAACTAGAAAAACAAAACAAAACAAAAAAAAAATCTACACACAAAACATCACATGATAAGTGACAGTTTTGAAAAACAAAGAATATCTCGCGAGCTAGGTATGGACTATCCTGATAGAAAACATTATTCGAGGTCGAAGATTATTATCATAACGCTAATCCACTGGCGACGGCGTATCTGATATAGGTTGACTCATTGACAACAGCGTTTATAAAAAAATATTCTGAGCAACATATCAATGCGGCTCTGATTGCAGTAAACGCAGTTGAGTCAGTGATTAAATCTTACAACGATGCCGAACGAGATCTGTTTTATCAAACACTCCATGACTTGTCGGAGTAGATTTTAATCGTTAAAACAATATTTTATTAAAAGTCTATAAAAATGAAGCTGGAAAGCTGCTGACAGAAACAAAATATAAAAATATAAAAGATCTGATTGTCTGGTATCTAAACCTAACGGCAGATAACATCAACTTGGACACAGATAAACGTGGACTTTTGTCTTTGCAACATCATATGCAGTACTTGCAAAACATCTAGTAACAATATTAAATTGGATAATATAAGTTTTCTATTAAATTACATTTTTTCGACAAGAGATCTTTACCAGGATAGTTTAAACGATATTACATAAATACCAGAAAAGTTTGATCCCTCGTATAAAAGATTTTAATGATGGTTACGAGGATACATATATTCTGATATATACAATAAATATAAAAAAAATTCTTTCTATTAGTAATTTTCGTCAGCTACTTGATAAAGCTGTTGCTGATAAAATGTTTACCATTTACGAAAATATCAAAGTCAAAGATCCCTCAAAATTTTAAACCAATAACAAGAGAAAATTCAAAATTTGTGACCAATGATGACTAAACAAAGATGTGATCGATTTCATCCGCATATCAAGTCTTTCAGACAACGACAGTAACGAGCCGATCAAATAATAAAGGTACTATTATATATAAAAAAAACTTTATTGTACCAGACGCGCCAGAAAATATTACAGCAGAATCATAAGCGTGTTAAACTATATCCCAATCGTGTTAACAACAGCAGAAATAGCATCAGCAAGAAGAACAGCAAATCCATTATCGCTGATAGTGTCAGGAGCAGGTAAAAAAAAAGGAACCAAAATATGAGAACCAGAATGCGTCTTGTAAGATAGCAACATCGACATATAATAAAATATTGAATAAACTTCGAGCTTATCTCAGAGGTGGAAAGTTTATTATGCTAGACTTGATACAGGAACTATGAGTCAAAGACGATTTTATTGTTGATATTATACCAAGTAGAGTTGTAAAATATGAAAAACAATATACGGCCAATTTTGTTGGAAATATGAAATATAATGGAATATATTACTGTGAAAGATACCACGTTAAAGATGAAGAGAATTGTCTTTCAGAATAAGCATTTGACGATTGTGCTTAACAACGAGAAGTATAGCACGTACTTCAAAACTAGAAACAAGATAAAGTTGTCTTTGGTATGCAATGATTATTCGGAATGTTTTGAGAAATATGCTTTAAGCACAAAAGAGTTCGTTATAACTATTGACAATCTTTATAATCCAATATCGCAAAACAAATACACAAAAATACGGTGATGTTGAGCTACAAATGTTACGTTTATAAGGCAATAGTTTCTCATGGAAACTTTACCTGATTCTCTTGTACGCGGTAAAAAAAATATGTACTTGTTCTGTCATTATGATGAGAGTTATATTATTGCACAAGCTGATACGTTAAAAATATCTCGAGAAATCTCCAGCAATTTTGTGCGAAATATCATATACTAGTCTCTAGGAATTTTGTGTGGAATATATAAGGTGGTGTCTTATATAACGGGGTGTTTCTGGATCAAATCCCTATTTTATTTGACAACAGCGACGATTCAATGGCATGTCCTCGACGAGTGAACGAATATGAAATAGATTTTGTTGACTCAGTACAATTGGGTTCGTGTTTGCTTAGGGTATCACGGTACCAATTGTTTTTCCATATACCTCAATGCTAATGTTTTGTGAAATAAATATACTTTCTGTCCTACTTGGGCATGCACGTCACACACTGTCATATAGAACAATGCTAGATTGTCAATTTGACAATGACATAACCAGGTACTCCATTGCATTTAAGAGAGATAACTCTACTGGAACTAGGCAGGGGTAAGAGTTATCTAGTCACAACAAGCACATTTTCAGCCATGTGTACCATATTTTAAAAAAAGCATAAAAAATACAAAATATGATCTAGATAGAAATTAACACAAACTCACATGTTGCCAAGAGGCTCAACTTTTTTTAAGCCAAACAGAAAGTACAACTCTTACATAATGCACCAATCACAGCTAGTGTTGTTCTTTAATTCTGAATACAATGTTCCATACACCTTAAGCTCCGCCCACCTGGACTTGCGCAATTGGTACCGTTATACCTTAGACTAACAATGAGGGGGATATGGAGGGGGTAAGAATTATATTGTCGTCCAATACAAAAATGCGTTTTTTGGCTAGAATCCCGCTTTTATAAGACTACTCTTACATTCTGACGTTAGACTGCTCCACTTTGCTTATATCGGTCAATACCGTGTTCTTGAATATCACAGCTGATTCTTTCATGTCTAATCCTTGGCACTGCTTTAGCTTTCAGAAACATGGCCACCACAAGATTGCTGCAGAAGGAGATCAGTCTACCAGATGTGGGCAGGAGGATCACCATAGCTGATCGTACAATTGAACAAATGTCAAGTGCGAACTGCCAGGAAGAAAACTTCCTTTACTCTTCGTTTGGCTACCGTAAGTGTAAGCTGAAGAAGAGAAAATAACGGGCAAACAACATGAAAAACAGTTTGAGTTTTATTAATGTTACTGAAATCTCCCAGAAAATCGTACGCTGTCTTCGTTAAAACAGAAAAGAAACTTTCTACAGATTATGTCAATACAAAAAAAGAGATTACCTGTCTACAGGGCGAGACCAAGTTTACAATGGTGAAACCTCCAAGACCTCTACAAGCAAATACCGATACCAGCTAGGAGGCAAAAATGACAATTGGCCCTTCTAACGGTATGGCATATAAGAAACCCAATACTGCAAGCGAAAAAGGTCAAACCAAACCCCAAAAAAGCTCACCAAACCACCACTGGTTACAGTTAACATAGGAGCTCTATCATACGTACGAGCGACAGCCTGTTAGGTCTGCCTCACTGTACAGCACCAGACCTCTGGTGTCAGTGAATATGTAGTTAATCTAAACATTTTATAAATTGCCTCAATACTAAAAGTATCTGTGATTATCAAGTATAAAATTCTCAACCAAATTAATCTCATTACCACAACGCAAGCAGTCAAATCAATGAATCAATCTGCACTTGACCAGACTATTGAACAATTACCAACATCTTTGCTCTATTTGGCGACTTTCGCGACCACCATACACTTTGTGGATACAAAGTTTTCAAAAGAGAGCGAATAAAATATAAAACTTTGTTTCAAAACACATTCTTTGCATTTTAATGATAGGTGGTATGCCTTCATCATGCTACACGATCGTACTTGTCCTTAAATGTGACCTTCTGCGATTCATTCTTGTTTGCAACGTCTGGTAGTGACCACTTTTAAGATGCTTGCCAAGTAATATTTCAGATATGAAGGACTATTGCGTACGGCTCTCAGCACACTACTAACGAGTTTCATAATAAATCGGGAAACTGAAGACTTCCCCCGCCTTGGGGAAAAGTGAAATATATAGTCAGGATATGGGTATGCCTCGCAAAAGCATTTTATCAGTCACTAAGTTATTTCTAGGCAAATCTTATACAATATGTAGAAAAGATTTAAATATTTTACGCACCATCATTTTTCAGTATCAGCGCATGTGTATTTTGATATATCAAAGCAATGTGGTGTGTGAAGTAGAGTAGGAGACATGTGGCAAATGAGCAACATCTGTAATGATGCTGCAAATCGCCAGACATGGAATTTTGTTTCATATTTGGTGCAGTTATACGTCCCTTCTAACTTTAAATGAATGTTGGACGTTGAATAAGTATTCTTCCGTTTAATATTGCCACTATGATGGTAACACATGAAGAGAGACTTATTAAATTATGTTATTCTTCACATTGAATTGCCTACTGTGCAGCTCTATTTATGCTATTATTTCATTTGTTCCTTTGCATGCCTTTGCATGCCTCTAAACAACACTAGTAAGGACATATACTATTTTACGCGTCATTCCTTCGATCCATTTTTTCCGTCCATCCGTGAAATCTTGGTCACGTTTTGCGATGAGGTCAGTGTTCAAGCACCCTGGTGCGGCATTCATTTCCTATGAACTAGTTTCTAGTGTGCCTTTTTCTCATTCTAATGTAACTTAAAGTTATAAACAAGCGTTTACATTACCTACCCAAAGGGTTATATGTTGAATCAATATCTGCAACAGGAAACAATTGCGTAGAATAATCCCCGAATTATCCAAAATGATGCTTTTAAATTTTTTGGCGGAAACGATAACTTTTCAAGTTTTCTGAGAATGAACTTCAAAATGCAGAAAACGCAAGCACTGTATAGTAAACTATATTGATGATTGTTGTTATAGGGTTTAACGCCATTTGTCTGCACAGGATAGGCTATACGTGGCGGTCAGTATTAATGGTGGAGGAAGAACACTGGGAAACCCCGGATAGAACCACCGACCAACCGGAAGCTCTTTCTTACGTACCCACATTGGCCGAATCCCAGACTGGAACCCACGCCGATAGATGTGAGATGGCAATGATCCGTAACGGTGATCGCTTTAGACCATTGGGCCACTCGGGACCCCGACTATATTGATGAATACATTCTGTTGTCATCGTGGCTTCTGATCGCTATTCATGTATGTGTTTCCTTCTTTAACAATTCTCTAGGAGTACAGCAAGACAATATTAAGATTGTATTATAAAATCCAATGTTCGCCTTTAACGACTTATTCAAATGGGACATATTTTTAGCAAGCCACTTTAAACGTACAGTAAAGACCTTTTTGGACAGTGGGATAAAAAAATGTGTATGTATGTATGTATGTGTGTATGTGTGTGTGTGTGTGTGTGTGTGTGTAATATCTATATTTACCGGCATGCCCTCACAATGCTGGGTATTAGGTGAACATGTAAAGCTAAAATCTCATGGTTCTAGCGTATATATAAAGTATTGCAATAGACCCACTTTATGAAGACAAACGTTCCAAATGAACATAAACATGAAGGTACTATAGAAAGAAAAAAAAACCTGTGTAAATTTCCAAATATTAAAAAAATATGCACAAAGTTAAAATTTATGCGTGCTCATGATCAAGCTTATATATATTTATCAGTATAGAGACATCTTGCCTCTGCGTTGAGAAACCGGTGTGAACCGCAGTATTTTCTGAATCCACGTGTTTGAAACATGTGCTTTCAACTCCGCACCAATCAGTCAAATGCTAATTTCAGTTATGAGTGTTTGAAATTCAAATCCATAAATGGACTAAAATTCCATCAATAAATCAATGTCTCTGAAGGATTCTTTTAACTATAATCTAACTTTCATTATCAACTCATCCTGGCCAGCCAAACAGATATATGTCCTACTTTATCTTCACCCATTTCTAGACTGGTTCCACGTTTTTACTTATCATTAGTACCGTGAGTCCTTAAGGTCCGAGCGGTATAATATCCTTAAAATATAGCGTCAATATTTGTTACATATATCGAACTCCCTCAAAAAGTCCAGCATTGTCACTGGCTGTAAGTTCTATTTCGCAGGTTAAAAGTAGATAGACCTACAAGAATGATACAAATTTAAGGAACATTTGCGTCGTTTCTGATAATAAATAGGAGAAAGAAGTGAATTCATGTCATCTAAAATTGCTAATTGAGATTTATTACTTTCCAAAAATGAACTGACACTGATATTAGATTCAGAAGCAGATTTTAAAAATAATAATTTTAAAATTTACAAAAAATAATAATATCATTTCTGTTTTTATCAAATTAGTATTGAACATCTAATTTTATATCATAAAAGAGAAAGTTATATGTCATTGTTTTAGGTCGCAATATGTGTGCATGTACGCATTTATTTGATATCCTCTTAAGCAGAGGCTATATCGGGTTGATGAAATTCAGGATAGTTTCATCTTCGCTAGCCAAGTTTCCGATATGTTAACCCACCTTGGAGGATCGATCAGATATTTCTGTGGTTATTTGATATCCTCTTAAGCAGAGGCTATATCGGGTTGATGAAATTCAGGATAGTTTCATCTTCGCTAGCCAAGTTTCCGATATGTTAACCCACCTTGGAGGATCGATCAGATATTTCTGTGGTTCAAGTCTGTGACTTTCGTTGGATGCGCGAGAACCCACAGTATACAACCAGTAATAATTTGTTCACATTCTGAACACTGTTCCTACATGATCAAGACAAGGGGAACACATAGCTTGAATTCACTCATAAATAAGCAATTGCCCACTGTCTGTGCGTGTTTGCACAAATACCTTTCACTCACTTACACCGGTAATGGATTCGATCTGGTACGTAGTCATACTTTCGATATAGAACTTGCTACATATCCTTTCGAGGTTAATTGCATACGCCATTTTCGGCCACGTACAATGCTACACTAATACACGATATTCTTTAGTTGGCATTACATACTACGAGAGGCAAATCATGAAATCCAATATATGTCCCTAGGTCAAAGCACGAAAATCTCTGCTCGATCAACCAATGTGTACATACCGGAGAAGATGGAACAGTTTCTGATCTTGAAAGACAACACATGATTAAATTAAGAAATAAAATAGAAGTGCTGCGTCTACAAACCCATTTAGAAATAGAACATCTAATTATAACTACTTACGTCACCGCTCCGGTGGCCTAAGGGTTAGAGTGTCCGCCTCTGATGCGGGAGGTCGTGGGTTCGATCCCCGCCAAGTCATGCCAAAGACTTAGAAAAATGGTACTAACACCTGCCTGGCTTTGCGCTCAGCATTACGAGGTTTGTGTTAGGTCTGGTCGACCTGGTGTCAGGATAATGTGACTGGGCAGGGACATCATGCTACATGTCTGCGGCATGATGCCCCAGTGCTAGGGATCACTATAAACTGTCTCACTGCAGACATTGTAGCGATATGATTTAAGAACTGTTAATGCTACGTTAAAAATCCAAGTCACACACACACACACACACACACACTACTTACGTGCGCTTTAGAAATATAAAAACTGATATCGTTTAGTTTGGCATAGCCCCGACTTTCGCTAACCATTTGTCAGATCCCGGTAGTTACAAAAAAAAAAAAAAGAAAAGAAGCAAAAGCAAGTGGATAACATTACCTATGAGATTGCAAAGAAACGGATTATATCTTGTAAGTTATCGAAATATGTTTGAAATTGATTCTACCATCATTCCGACTATGGTAAAATTTAATATATATATTTCCTTTGGCAGAACCCGTGCGTGACAGAATAATCTATTAATTATGCATATAAGCTACCACTGACTCACAAGTGATATTGCCCATGCGTGGAAGATATACATCAATATCCAACCATACACCAGGTAATGTGTGTGAAAAAATAATTAATCAGATAATGTGACACATATGCACTCCTGTCGATTAATTAATGTGAACTTACGGGGACGAGATGCACGAATTTAAGTGGAAGCGCTCATCTAACGTTTTTGCTTCTGATAAACTGCAGTATATAATTGTATGTTTTTCATTTTTATGTGGAGTTTTTGGACAGGGGGCGGGGGTTAGGTTAACATGTCAAAAGTTAATATAAGTATGAGTACATCGTGGAAAAAGCACAATGGTCTCTCTCTCTCTCTCTCTCTCTCTCTCTCTCTCTCTCTCTCTCGTATCGTAAACACAGGCTCATACTGGTCTGGAATAAAGCTATTAGAACATTAGACCGGTAGTGTTTCTTAACGTCACGATCCTGATCAAGAAAATTAGTAATCATGTATAGAAAAAGCTCACAGACCTTAACGACAACGAGACTTTCATTGGATGCGATATGATATTAATTAATGGAAATATCTCCTTGTATGGTATTCCTGTTGTTCATGAGATTAAAAATAAAAAATCAATAAGGCTCTCCGGACAGCTTAGATGGTTAAGTAAGGATGGTGACGTGCTGAGTAGGGGGCAATGGGGCTAGTTGCCCCAGGCGGCACTTGGGGGGGGGGGGGGGGGGGGCGAGAAAAGGGGAAAGAGGAAAAAATAAAAGAAAGAAAAAGAAAAAGAAGGAGGCGGTATTAATCATATCGTAAAATTGACAGTTAAGATATACATGCAATAATCATTTTAGAGCAACTCGTATATTTATGTATATAAAATATAATAATTAGTGCCATAGAGTTCAGTATCGGTTGTTGTGTTGTTGTTGTAATTTGGATTTTTAACGTAGCTTTAACAATCTTTCAGTCATATCGCTACGATGTATGCAATGTGGCAGTTTATAGTGCTGTCTAGCACTGGGGCATCATGCCGCAGACATGTAACATGATGTCCCACCCAGTCACATTATTCTGACTCCAGGCCGACCAGTCCTAACACTAACCTTTTAAGGCTGAGCGCCAAGCGAGGCAACTGTTAGTACCATTTTTGTAAGTCTTTGATATGATTCGGTCGGGGATCGAACCCACGACCTCCCGCATCCGAGACTGACGCTCTAACCACTAGGCCACCGGAGCGGTCTTCAGTATCGGTACAGTTATATCCACCGGAACTAATATTAGACCTATTTAAGGCTCTACACAATTTACCAAAGGGAAATTATTTGTAAATACCTCAGCGGTGTCATATCTACCAGAAGTTATTTTGATATGGTCTCCTAACTCCTATTAAATGTATCAGAATATACATCGCGGATCTCGAAAGTTTCATGGGCATTAACTCTAAATGGATGAACTCCCTTTGTGCTACTTTCATTTTTATTAAATGAGAGGATTACATCTCGAAACGGATATGATCTTGGGAATAAAAAAATAAGTATTATGAATGAGAAATGGAAGAACACGAACAACGATTCGTTATTCTCATTTTCAGTGGTACATGGATGGAAGTAACAGTGATATATTCACGATAAAATGACTCACTGAAATGAACGAAAAGAAAATTAGAACTATATATGAGACATTTGTTAATACTAGAGCACGCAAAATATCCAAGTCTATGTAAAATGTGTTCACATAAATTGTTATCACATTGGTAAGTAAGACAAACGTCTGATTGATAACTTTGGTGGACTTCAGTCTTACTAAGGGATGAATGACTACAAGACAGCACATTGAATTAAATAAATAACTGTTTATATTAGTATCAAACCTTGTTATCTGCTCCGTGTACTAGTGCTGTGACAGCTCAATATATCAGCAATGGAATGAACAAGGACAAGCATGACGAAATTCCTGGCGATTAAATATTCAATAAGTGCTACATTAACTGTACAGAAGGCAATATCAACTAAATTTGGCTGTGAAGGTTGTTAGAGACAAGAAAGACGTGATAAACAAAATTTAAATCAAGAGTCAGAGTTCTGCATGCACATGCAATATTGAAGTGTCTTGGAACACTAGTCATAACACGAAGTCAGATGGTTTGAGAACGGACATACAAAGCCTGCATCGCACGCCTGTGTAGATTCGTCTTAACTAGGAATATGATCATTGATCTTGATAGGGATACACTTCGAAGAATTTGATTTATATCTGCTAAAAAGTCTTCATGGAGATTTCATATCTTATAATATTAATTGTAACAACATATAATTTAAGATAATAACGTTAAATATACCTTATAGAAGTAGCATAGATGCGATTGATAAATGAGAAACGATAACGGCATGCCTATTGCATAAAATTCAATGTCGGGTAAATAGCATTCAAATGTCGCTAATATGTACATCCGTAATTATACGACCAGACCGAGAAACCAGCACTGGAGTTAGCTCCCGTACCTGGTACTTCATCTTCAGGAAAGAAAACCACCAAAGCATAGATCTGAGTTCTGAAGAAGGTCAGTAGCCAAATTAAACATTATTCAATTATCTCAAGACTGCAAGCGTTTGCAAGATAGATTCTACTGAACAAAACGTCATTAGAGGGAACTAACTTGATTTCAGATCTTCAGAATCAGACAGTCGACAACATGAAAAGATATTATCTATTCAAACAAAACTTTGGTATATTGTATATCTGGAATATGCAGGGAATAAAGATAAGAAAGATATTTTACAACGTAACTACCTACAAACCATACGGACTGAGATTAAAGATGAGATTTTAAGGGCCTAATCATTAAGTATGATTCTTTACAAGCAAACAAGATACACTAAGAAATTATATTTTTTAAGGAGGTAACAGAAATGAAGAGTGAAATATCAGATCTGACATCTACTATGAATAGATAAGGGCGCAGAACTTCGGAATGAGACAATTACACAGAAAACGCACTAGGTATCCTTAACATTTGGACTGACTTTACTGACACTGAAAACAAAAGAGAGAAGCTACCAAGAAAAGGTCTGATCTTAATGTAACCCGTAATCTTTCCATTGCCAATCTTAATGATAAGGCAGACTGGATTTCAGGATGCATATAACAGACTCCATTCTGAGAATAAGCAGATGGAAACTGTTGCTAAAGATTCAGCCAAGAAAACATTTGAGGAAGCATACAAAGATAATTGCAGTGTGTTAAAAAAAGTAAGAATAAATGTTTGATAAGAGACTCATAAAGATGAAAAATGAGCAAAGTTGCATGGAGGGAAGATTTTAGCCTGCCAATGTGTTAAATGTGCTACGAATCTATGATCTTAAAATAGGTAACAGAAAAGAGTGAAAACAACAAGCTTTGTAAAATTCAACAAATAATTTAGTTCACTATAATAGAAGGTGAAAAATGAAAAAGCGAACTTACGGTATTTTAATTAAATCCCAAAATAATCCTAGGATTACAGACACGAATCCTAATAATGTAAAGTCCTGAATAAAATAAAATTCAGTGGAAGTCCAAAATAAATCCAAAATTGAAGGTGATGATGTGTCTGTTGTAGCTTATACAGTTCTGATATACCAACAGACTTTTGTTGAATCACAGTAATATTATTCCAGGTTTGAATTCACTATAAATTCCAGTGAATGTTTCTATCCAAGAATTTTATCAGAGCACTTTTGTATTTCCATAGAACATAATCACTTGAATTCAATAATTTGAAGGGAAAAAAAAAACGAATTTCAACCCGACTGGACACAACATATAATACAACTTTAAAACGCTGAATCTGAAAGCACGAATGAAAAATCCTCTCAGTTACAAGATTATATACTTGACCTAAGGTCACAATTAGCATTTTCTATAAAAAAAAGCTATTACCTATTGGAAAATAACCGTCTAGAATTATTCTGATGTTTACAAAATAAACATATTAGTTATTAGAAACCACAACCTCGACAAATACACTAAAGCTAGACCTATACCCAAATATACATTTTACTTCTATTAATAGGAATTCTGATTTTAAACCCATACAAATAGGGAATCATTTAGCTATGTATTAGTTGTTTACAGAAAATAATCAATTCAGGTGACGCAGAAATGAACTCTGTTCTGGAGAAGGTCAATTCCATCTTACATTGTTACATTATAATAGCATGTAATGAAATTTTTATAAAATAATTAACTAAGAATCAATTCAAATTAAATATACATAATACAATCAAGGTTTCAAAGTAGAAGCAGATAGGTAGATTAGCGACTCTCATGGTAGTATCACATGAGTTGCTAAAGTTGATGATTCATGACCTAATTGCTAAGATACCTACTGACAAATTTAGTGCGAATACAGACTTAAATATATGCAAAACTTAATTGATTATAGATGCCTCATACTTTATGAATATGTCTTACTCAAAAATGATTTTTCCAACTAGATAAACATAATGCTTGAAAGTTATAATAAACTAGTTATGTGGAGGAAAATGCATATGTATAGGTGAGGTGATTGGTTGCAATATCTAGCGAAAGATACACTCCGGAAATAATTGGCAAGAAATATAACTATTTAAATTGTGCCAGTACTTTTATTTCAAATAAATACGGAATTCTCATGAACAAAGAAGAATCTTATATATAGAAAACATGGATGCATTGCTGATCTTTAAGTCGATATCTGTACAAATAAGATGCCTTCCGGAATTGTCCATATAGCCACGGGCAGCCAACATTTTAAACGAGCCAGTTGGTGGGCGACAGTGTCACAACCAGCAGCGCTATGGAAGTCGGATCTCGCTTTAGCGTCTTCAGAACCTCAACGGATGCGTAGCTGAGGATTTGCTCGTCGTCCTTTTCATGGATAGGGAAGGTCGAGTTCGTGAGTCATTTGGTCAAACGGTCGCCAGGTAAGCAATAGGTTCGGTTGGCGGGTTGATGATATACGAGGCGTAGTAGAGCAGGCGATGAAGCGTTGCCCCGAACGCTCCCTAATGCGCCTCGCTGATCTTTCACAAACATTAACGTTGGCCTGCACCGCGGGCGTGGTCGTCAGTGTAACGGATAAAACCTAGGAGGATCGTGGTCCAGGCGGGCCGCCATCTGCTAGTTATCAGTGAGGTAGCGAGTGTTGTCAAACTGCGCGATGATACCACTGTCGATAAGCCATATATTGTACGCCGATGCACAGTCACGGCCGTCAGCCACCTTTGAGGTCTGGCACACGAGCTCGAGGTACATTTCAGAGGGAAGGAAGAAGTAGGAGATGTTGTGGACCAGTAGGTGCATCCGACCTATTTGGTTAGGAGCGCAGGTCACGCATGCTACGCTTGCGTAGAACTGATGTCCCTTGTCAAGGGCGCAGTTCTACATATCATGAAAGGAGTCCGTCATTTATGCTGTCCATATATCGACTCTAATAAGGAGAAAAGCGCAGTCGTTAGCCCACGACAAAGTTCAAGGAGAAAAGCGCAGTCGCTAGCCCACGACAAAGTTCGCAACAAGAACGTATAATGCCACCTCTGCGATCTTTAGCAAACCTACCTCGTTGTTCCCGTCGAGTAAGTCGTGCGGCATTTGTGTTAACTGTGGTCAGCTTGAACACGATTTCGCCAACAATTTCTCTATAGCTTGTATAGCCCTTGCCGGCGAGAGCCAGAAGTCGTTCTTTTTGCAAACGAACTTCTTCGTTGAGCTGATGACCCGCCAGGCACGACCTTGGCTGTAGAGGCTGACGTAATGACTAGTGCCTGCGCCAGCTGATGGTAAGGAAGTTGCAATTTCGATGATACGGAAAATCTCGCCAGGTCTTTAGCTGTATTGCACTCGTTTTATAAGTCGCTGGTTGCCCACCACCTGTACCATGATCGAGCGCCTGTTCTGTTCATGACTAATATGCTTGAGACACCACTTA
The DNA here is from genome assembly GCA_028554795.2 of Sinohyriopsis cumingii. NCBI lineage: Eukaryota > Metazoa > Mollusca > Bivalvia > Unionida > Unionidae > Sinohyriopsis > Sinohyriopsis cumingii. The sequence continues at coordinate 523,151 of JAPYKE020000397.1, forward strand.
TAATACACTAGCTGATATCTAGGTCGTCGCGAATGTAGAGGTCGATTGTTAGTGTCTTACTTGGGAGATTTAACAGGTGGTTGTGATGGTCATGCGGCTTGAAGCACAGGCTTTAGAAGTTGGGGTCTAGGGAATTTCGGCTGAGGCATCAGATTGAACGCTTTCGCATCTTCAAGCTGGGCGAAGTGCCAATCATGGCGTAGACACCACTTGCTACTGGAATGACTCAGCTTGACCATATGCTCATTTACGGCGGAATAAAGACAGGCCGAATATGCTGGGGCAATGGAAGCAAACCCATTAGTTGCTACAAAAGGGCGGTGGCGGCGAAGAAAAAGCTGGCAACGGCTGCCAGGGTCCAGATATACACTGGCAGGCAGTGACTGAGAAAACAAGCTGTGTGGCAGATCTGCCTGCTCGCACTCTGCAAAGTCTTTTGTCGAAGACTTAAAGCCTCGACCCCAACCAACTGCACCAGGGGGACATTTGGTCTCTGTTGTTTGTAAAGGGTTGGATGTGCAACCGCATGCTGACCTTAGTGGACGTCTCCGTCCGCACATATGATCAGGTTTCGCAGGGTGATGGTTCCCTCCATTGTTGAGCATTGTGTGAATCCGGCTAGGAAGTGCCACAGATGATTGATAATTGTGTACGTGACTTAGGTGGCAGTAGTGTGGCACTTCAAGCGGCGTCCCGGTACGAGGCTTTGCCTGTGGGCTATTTTGGTCTATTTATAACTGCCTGGAGGATATGGAGCTGGCGGGTGGGCGAGGAATCTCTTAAAACGGTTTAGTCCTTAGACACCTACACCCTGAAAGAGCAGGTCTACGTACCAAGCCATCCGCTGTTTTCCTATTCGGCGTGTCAGCAGGACATATATTTGCGACTTAAATTGTATCAAGAAAAAAACTCGTTTTGTGATATCTGCAAGTTTCAACATCATACAATATTGTGTTTTATATTTCTCTAATAATACAATACGAAATTGCAAATTAGAGACTTGTAAAACGCAATAGTATATAATGGCAAATTTATACCAGGGACCTTTTATAGTTAATGGTTTTACAAGGGGCCAGGACATATTCTGGCCCTATCCAAAATATAATTTGTTTGCTGGCAATGAACTTAGAGTTATTACTAATCTTAAAACTAAAGCTTCGCTTGGGATTATAGTACCAGATGAGTATAAGATAAAATAAGGTCTTTTGATGATGTAAGGTACACTGACATGTTTCCACATGAATGTATCTGAACACTGTTCAGTGATGACATTCCAGCTGGAATTCAAGTTAATCATGTCAACGATAAAGTCACCGATCATTTTAAAAAGTGCAAGCTACAATGCTAAAATTAAAAATTTCTAAATGGCCCCTACTAATATCATTACATTGAAAATAATAGACATAGTATAAATATACATAGCTGCTTCCTACTGAAACTCGAAGATGGTAAACTCTCGATATAACTGACAGAAAATGAGAAATATACGCCTAACACGATGATTAATTTCAGTATCGTATTTGGTTTCAATATTTACTGACAAAAGGTTATAATATGTAAGTAAACAGTGTCTCAAACTGACTGACTTGCTTGAAAAGAAATGCATGACATAGCGAGACTGAATCATTAGCAATCAAATACATGTATAAGCTTATATGTATTGTTGCGATTCTATGGTACTTAACAAAGTAACAGAAAAGAGCAAAACACAGCACGTTTTGTAAAATTCAACAAAGAACTTATTTCCAAGAATATAAAGTAAAATTTTAAAAACAACTTACAGTATTTTGAATTATATAACAAATAGTCCAATAAGTTCTATTTCAGGTACAAAATAAAGAGTATTCCGAACGAATTCCAAACGTATACTAAATGAATTAAATTATTTAATGTGTTGATGTATCAACTTCTAGGAATAATATTGACGTGCTAACAATCTTTTTGTATCCTACTGATATAATCTTCAATGACCTTGAATGTATTCACAGTAATCTGAATATAATGAGTTAGTGAGAAAAGCTATTAATCAGGACATAGTAATTCCAATGAATAATTTAAGTGAATAAATTTTCTCAAATTGTAACAGCAAATAACTGGAAGAATGATTCCACGGCAGATGCTAAGATAGAAGTAAATAAGTCTATGTAAACAACCTTATTATAAAAACCAAGACACAATAAGAGAACCAGAATTACGTTCAAATGTGTACTTTCAGAACAGTCCAAGATGTAAACAATGTTGGACCTTTTACCTAACATATTTTGGTAAACACACATGGTAAATATCACGTAGATTAGGAGTTTATCAACACAAATTCCTATAAACATGTTTACCCTTAAAATAATTACCTTTAAATACAATATACAATCCTAGACAAAAAAATAGCCATGTAATATGCTGTTTTCTCCAAGTGAACTTTTTCAATCTGCAGCATAATCGCGATATAAATATGAATAACATGGATTTTTATATACAGCTGAAGACACAGACCTTTGTTATTTTGTTTAACGAACAAAGCAGAAATTATAATAAAAATACATGCATTTTCAATTTCAGCGTTTTATAATAATCTCGAACTGAACTATGATTCACTGCTGTAACAGTTATCATATTCCACACACACACACACACACACATATATATATATATATATATATATATATATATATATATATATATATATATATATATATATATATATATATATATATATATATATATATATATATAGATATATACCTACATATATATATATGTATGTATATATATGTATATATATATATATATATATATATATATATATATATATATATATATATATATATATATACATATAGACACATATATACATATAGATACATGAAGACATATATACATACATATCCATAGAGATACATCTAGAGACACATATATACATAGATATACATAGAGATACATCTAGAGACACATATATACATACATATCCTTAGAGATACATCTAGAGACACATATATACATACATATCCATAGAGATACATCTAGAGACACATATATACAGACATATACATATCTACACACACACACACACACACACACACACACACATATATATATATATATATATATATATATATATATATATATATATATATATATATATATATATATATATATATATACATACATATATATAGATAGATATACATACATACATATATATATATATATATATATATATATATATATATATATATATATATATATATATATATATATATATATATATATATATATATATATATATATATATATATATATATATATATATATATATATATACATATACACATATACACATATACATATATACATATATATATATATATATATATATATATATATATATATATATATATATATATATATATATATATATATATATATATATATATATATATATATATATATATATATATATATATATATATATATATATAGTATGTACGCTGTATCAATGATATACCACGAGATGTATAAATTTTTCATTAAAAGGAAACGAGACTTGCCCGAGTTTCCTTTGAATGAAAAATTTATACAACGAGTGGCATATCATTAATACAGCGTACATACTATATATATATTTTATTTATACCACATCAAAGTTTTCATTTTATATGGGAGATAAAACTGACGGCCACAAACAGTGCACTTTAGGGGAGTGAACTCTTCACAATCCCTCGCATATATGTACGCTCAAAAAAGAAGTTCTGTAGTGATTCATAATTTTCTGTACACTTCATTCATATTAATTCCTATATGTCTCTTTAGCAATATTAAATTAAATGAAAACAAAAGGCTGATAGTTAACGTTAAAAATATTTTTAATAATGTGCATGCAAACATTGAATTTGCAGCGTTAGTTATCATGAACAGTAACAGCGCGGCCATTTGCATCTATAGCAACAGTACGATTCGAGCCAGAAACATCAAAATAGTGAAGGAACAATAGGTAATTAAACAATTTAACCGTAACTACATTTCATTGATATCGTTTACGTCCATAAGTAGTGAAGTGGGGCACCCTACGTACAATGGGAATTAGCATTACAGGGACCCCTGGGTCAATCTACGTACAATGGAAATTTAACATGGCGAAAAATCGTGGGTCAATCTACGTACAAGGGGAATTTAACATGGGAATAAATCGTGGGTCACTCTACGTACAAGGGGAATTTAACATGGGATTTTTTTTAAATTTTAAAATAAATTTTTTTAAAAAAAGGGGTAGGCAATGGAAAGGCTATCTCTTTTCGAGAAATATGGCTGGCCCTGAAAAGGGCCTTTGGGTTTTATGTTAATGTATTCATTAACATAAATGGCACCGCATTGGTCTTCTTCTTGTCCTTAGGCTGCGTCTTACTGTTGGTCCGTACATCAGCACTCTTTTCAGGCATCCTTGTCTTTCGACGTAGATCCTACGTATCCACAGGCTGGTGTTTGTCCTGTGGACAACGGTCCACTTCGATCGGACATACATGAGCAAGTCTGTCCGAAACATCATGGAAGACACAAGGGTGGATGACTCAACTGTAGTCCACATCTTGAAGCGACGAGAACAGGTGAATCAATGCATTGAACGGCGCTTATTTATAGGCGGAGGAAGGATTGAAACGGATTGAGTTCATTTACCAATCCGAACACGCGTTACAGAATTCAGTCAGCTCGCATCCAATCCGAAGAGAGCAGTCTGTGACGTCACGTAGTCAATATAGATTCGCTAGCGCTTGTGTGCAGTCAATCTATGCGACAGTGATTCAACATGACGGAAACTCAGAAAACGATCCAGTGGGGTGCACCAGCAGGGGAGACTGCCCAAGGGAACCCGGACTTACTTTCAGAAGAGGTGAATTGGGATTTTGTGGATTTTCTCTCCTCGCAAGAATTTGTTCCGGAACCTTCGTTACTTTCTTCATTACCGCAAGTGGAGAATTTTAGACAGAGACAGAAAGAAGAATTGGAGAAATTTATACAACGACAAAAGGAAGCGGAACAGACTTTTCTCCTACAGCAACAGCAACAAGAAGAAGAGGTAAGAAAAAAACAACAGCAACAACAGCAAGAAGAAGTAGCAGCAAAGAAACAAGAGGGTGAAAATCAAACGGTCACGGTACTGTTGGACATTTTAGCGGAGTTAAGAAGTCTGAAACAAATGTATCAGACTTCTTTATCACGACCGAAGAGAATACGACCTTCCCGAGCCAAACATGTCAACCCTGTGACTAAGCCTACCGTACCACCCTTAGTGATTTCAACCCAATCATTATCATCAACATTACGCAGTCCAGAAGTAGGCCTTGGCCGTGGCAAAGGCTTAAGGCAGTTAAAATTGATTGCTTAAACTCACCCCTACACCATGAAGAAAAAAGGCCCTTTTCAGGGCCACCCACATTTCTCGAAAAGAAATACAATTTCAATTTGCCAATAACTCAAAAAAAAAAAAAACTCACCCATGTTACCCTTTTAATACGTGTCTGTGTATGAGTGCGTGAGTGTAGCTTCTTATTTTAAAATCACAACTCAAAGACACTTACCTTATATCATTCATTTATTCTTTTCTCCATTTTTTACAATCCAATTCACAATTTATAACACAACACTTTAATAAAAAGTTCATTAATTTCTTCTTTTCTCCTTGTTTAGTCTCTCTGTTTTTTGAATTTCTTCACCGTCACACTCTTTTCCTCTTCTTCCTCCTCGCTTTCTTCCCTTCTTCTTTTTTTCTCCTGTTTCTTTTTCTTCACCTGTCTTCTTTCTTCCTCAGAAGAATCCCTCTCTTCCTCTGAAGAATCCCTCTCTTCTTCTGAAGAATTCCTCTTTTCTTCTGACTCCTCTTGTTTCTTTTTTGGGCAATCTGGAGACCAATGTCCTTTTTCTTTACAATAATAACAGGTATCTTGACTTTTGTCTTTTTTATCCCCTGTTTTTTTTCTTTTTTGACGGTCTGGACACTCTGAAGACCAATGCCCTTTCTTCTGACAGATATAGCAAGTATCTTGACTTTTATCTCTAAAGGAAGGAGAGTAGTCCGTAGGCTGGTCTGAAGAGAATTTTCTAATGACCCCTCGCAAAGCTCTGACGAAACGTTCCATCTGGTCAGTCTCTTCCATCGTTGTGCTCGGCTCGAGAGTGAAATGAATAGTGAAAGGACAAGACACACACCCTTTTATATACGCTGGTCTGCTATGACTATAAAGTAGTTTATGGTGTTTGAACTTGAGTCATTTGACTTTTTGCTTTCAAGATGAAACGATCCCATTCATTCGAGAAGAAAGAAGAAGAAAGTAAGAGGCAGAAACGTGATCTATCGCCTCGTACCAGGGCTGAGATCTTGGCACAAATTCATGCCAGTGATTTTGAAGAGGACATGAGTGAACCAGAATCCGAACCCTCTAAACCAAGTTCATCACCCTTAGTTAACCCTGAAAATTACTATTCCATTCGAGAGACGGAAAAGCGCTCCTCTAGAAAATTTAGAACCACGGCTTACAAATACACGGTGAAGTTTAAAGATTTCAAGGCTGAAGTGCCGTTAGAGAAAGCAGAAGGGTTCATCACTGAGGTGTGGGATTCTTTGCTCACTGCACTCAAGCGACAATGTCAACCCAAAGAAGACGATCGCTTGAGACTTTCCATACAACACGACGGTTTGAAATCCCCTGTTTGGATCGAGCTTAGCACCCCTGCAGAATTAACTGCTTCCAAAGTCATGGACAAGATTCAACACGTACAACAATCTAATGATCAGTTTGACATCACCGATGGTAAAGCCACACTGGACATGACCCACGTCTCTCCTCCTCAAGGGACTGGACGCAAAAAGATGTTATTGGTGGACGACCTTCGCAACACCAAAACGAGTCTCGTCCGAATTAACAACCCTCATGACCAGATGTGTTTAGCCCGTGCCATCGTGGTGGGACGAACCTATGCCAACAAGAACGACACGGTAGAATGGAAAAGAACCTGGAACACTATTCAACGTTCCGACCGAGCCAAACAACGAAACGAAGCAGAACTCCTGTTACAACAAGCCGGACTGCCCAAAGACACACCTTGTGGCATTCCCGAGATGCAAAAATTGCAAGATGTCCTAGCTCCACGATACACCTTGAAAGTGCACCCTCAAGAAATGCGCGGGCCTCTATTGTTTCGAGGCCAAGATTTTAAGGACGGAAAATACATTCACCTTTATCATCACGATGACCATTTCGATACCATTACCAGTATCACTGGATTCCTGGGATATGTTTATTATTGTGAGAAATGTGACTATGGTTATAATAATCGAGAGCAACACAAACATTGTGGATGGAAATGCTCAGGATGTTTGGCCTCTCCACCCTGTCTGAGCGAAGAACCAGTGCCTTGTTCAACTTGTCTGCGCACGTTTGTCAGCCCTACCTGTTACCAACAACATCTGAAGACGCAAGGTTCACAGAAGAAATGCGCTTGTCAACTGCTGAGATTGTGCCCTACGTGTGGACAAGGCATACTTACCAATAATGCCAAGGCACACGTATGTCGAGGAAAGAAAAAATGTCACATTTGTCACCACATCGTGGACTTGGAACACCAATGCTACGTGCAAAAATACCAACCCTCACCAGAGAAAGAGGACGGTCACAAGAAGAAAGGCAATTTCATCTTTTTCGATTTCGAATGCATGCAAGAGACCGGCATTCACATTCCTAATTTTTGCGTGGCTCATCGAGCGTGCAAGAAGTGCATTCAAGAACCTATCTTCAGTCATTGCCCTCACTGCAGCAAGATTCCTGGAGGACGTGAAAAAATCTTTCGGGGACCGAACACGTTAGCCGATTTTGCACAATGGGTCTTAGACCCCATCGACAAGACGTGGAGCCAAGAGGACATCGAACGTTACGGAGATTGTCATCGTCATGCCACGGTGATGGCTCACAATTTCTCCGGATACGATGGACAGTTTCTTTTGAGATACTATACGGAACAAGGCACCGAGCGTCCTAAAGTGACTTTGAACGGAGCCAAAATCATTTTCATGCAAGTGGGACAAGTACAGTTTAAAGATTCGATGAGCTATTTGGCCATGCCTTTGAGTCGAATGCCTAAAACGTTTGGAATGACAGAAATGGCTAAAGGGTACTTTCCACACTTTTTCAATACGGAAGCCAATCAACACGCCGTTCTACCCCATTTACCTGAGGCTCACTATTACGACCCCGACAACATGCGTACCGAACAACGAGAAGCTTTCTACGCTTGGTACCAGGCTCACGCTTCGGACCCTTTCGACTTTCAGGAAGAAATGCTAAAGTATTGTCGTTCCGACGTGGACATTTTACGGCGTTGCTGTGGAAAATTTCGAGAACTGTTCATGGAACACGGAGGGGTCGATCCTTTGAAAGAAGCTTGCACCATTGCCAAAGCGTGTTCCTTAGTGTATCGACAACGATTCATGCCTGAAAACACCGTGGCTGTCATCAGTCCTCAAACGACCCACTTTGTCAAACGTCAATACTCGGTCAAAGCCCTACGTTGGTTACATTACTTGTGCGACAAGGAAGACAAGTGGATTCAGCATGCCCGCAACGGAGGGGGCGAAAAGACCATCGGAACATATTCGGTAGATGGCTGGGACTTAGAAAACCCCAAGATCGTGTACGAGTTTAACGGTTGCTTATTTCACGGATGTCCCGTCTGTTACCCTGACCGTGGTACTAAAAATCAGTTTTTGCAACGAACCATGGAAGACTTGTACCAGGACACTTGTCAGCGACGCCTAAAGTTAGAACAGGAAGGATACCAAGTGGTGGAAATGTGGGAACACGAGTACGATCACCGTATGAAAACCGATCCCGAGTTTAAACGTCTCGTGGAAAGTTACCAGTTCATGGACCCGCTGAACCCGAGGGATAGTTTGTACGGAGGAAGGACCAATGCCACCTGTTTGCTGTACCAAGCCGACGAAGAGAAAGGAGAAGAAATCAAATACTTGGACGTGTGTTCGCTGTATCCCTACGTGTGCAAATATTGTCGTTTTCCCGTAGGGCACCCACAATTGCTGACGGAACACATCGACCTGAAAAACATTCGACAATACGAAGGCTTGATCAAGTGCAAAGTTTTGCCTCCCACGAACCTCTACCATCCCGTCTTACCTCACCATTGTCAAGGCAAACTGATGTTTCCCTTGTGCCGTACTTGTGCCGAAACGTGCAACCAAGATCAGCTTTGTCAGCACAACCAGGAAGAACGGGCCTTGACGGGAACCTGGGTCAGCGTAGAATTGTTCAAAGCTCTGGACATGGGATACCAACTGTTAGAAGTGTACGAAATTTGCCACTTTCCCAAGACACAACAATACCACAAGGGTGACCCTACTCAGAAAGGCATTTTCGCAGACTACGTGGATGCCTTTTTGAAACTGAAGCAAGAAGCCAGCGGCTATCCTTCCTGGTGTCACACTCCCGAAGACCAAATACAATTCAAAGAGAAATACCGGGAACAAGAAGGCATCACTTTAGACCACATCGAGAAAAACGAAGGCAGGCGATCGTTTGCCAAAGTGATGTTAAATTGCTTGTGGGGTAAAATGGCACAACGACCGTGTTTACCCAAGACGGAATATTTGACAGAACCTTCCCGCTACTTCCAGATGATTCACGATAAAACCAAATGCATGAAACACGTGGACGTCGTTCGAGAGAATTTAATCTTGGTCAATTACGAAGAAGATCTGGACTTTGTACAAGACGACCCTTTTGGAAATGTCATCATTGCGGCTTACGTGACAGCCCATGCTCGCTTAAAATTGTACGAAGCTTTAGAACTGTTAGGGGAACGCGTCCTGTACTTTGACACGGACAGTTGCATTTACATCCATCACCCGATTCAACATCACCCTAACATCGAAGGAGACCGTTTAGGAGCCTGGACAGACGAACATCCCGACGACAAGATTCTAAGTTTCGTCAGTGGCGGTCCCAAAAATTACGGCTACGAATACCGTGACAAACAAGGAGAAGTGCACACAACGTGCAAAGTGAAAGGACTGACTCTGAATTATCGTACCAGTCGAGTGGTCAACTTTGGGGTATTGAAAGAAGCCTTGCAATCGGGAGAGGATGGAAACTTTAAAGTGACCACCTACCAACCGAACAAAATTGTACGTTTACCCACTCACCACATCGTCAGTCGGCCCTTGGAAAAAGTCTATCAAATTGTATACCAGAAGCGAGTTCGACTTCCCAATCATTTCACCTTACCGTACGGTCACGTCGGTATTGGTCTGTATATAAAAAAGGAACCCTAGGCAAGATCGATAGTTCATTGTGACTACCAAGACCGAGCAAACAAGATGAATACTTTGAAAGAGACATCGTTCCAGTTTGGGGATTGTAAAAAAGTTGTATCTTCCTCTAGTGTGACTAATATTGGATGGATAAGACCCAGGCATTGCGACGGAAAATGTCCGGAAGGAAACTGCGATTGTCCATGTGGTTACCATTGTAATTGCGTAACGGAGTTTGCAGACGAGTGCGATTGTGAGCCTTGCGATGGGACCGATGCTGTACCTTGTGACCTGAGCGATGCCGTAAAGCATCATGGGAACTTTAGTGCCCCTACCCCTGTCATGGAAAGTGATGCTGTGCGTGTCAAACCTGTGGGATGCGAAAGCGATGCTGCTCGTCCTCTTGGACATTTTACTGGGTTTCGTTTTAAAGGGGAATGTCGACCTTCACGTTTACCTCCCTACGGATGTCATCCAGCCCTGAGCAAACTCCTACCCATTTCACTCAACCCTCATCGAAACGAACCTGTGAAAAACGAATATTCGTTTCCTGTGCGTTCGTCGGAATACTGCGACTTTGAAAATCGTCTTCAATCGTTCAAAGGAAAATGGCCAAAGTATCTGGGAGGACCGACCCCCGAAGAATTAGCCAGAGCCGGATTTTTCTACTTGGGCGAAGGAGATAAAGTCAAGTGCTTCAGTTGCGGTGTGTCACTTCACCACTGGGAACCGCAAGATTCGGCCTACGTAGAACATGCTCGATGGTCACCGAATTGTCATTACTTACCCTTAGTGGGACCGAGACATTGAAGTAACTTCTTACCATAATCATCTGTTCATGGATACTTTACAAGAGAACATTTGTGCTTTGCCTGTGGAGTTGAGAGAACGCATTTACCGAGAGCTGGTCAAAATACAAGTGAAACGTAAAGAACAATTGCATCCGATACGTCACCGGTGTTTGAACCACTGGTACCTGAAGGCTATACAAGGACTGATTCAATTGAAAGTGTTCCATTGGACAGACATTGATCAACGACCTCCTGGTTATAAAAAGGAATGGTTTGGTATTGACGATTCTATCTACTACATTGTAAACGTATTGCATCGAATTCCAGAGGAAGAGTTAACGAATTACCAACATCTTTCACACAATGTCAACTTGGTGAAAGAGGAAACTTCTGAACGAATTGTAATGTGTAGATTAGTGACTCAACGATTTAAATTCGACACTGAAGTGAAACCATGTTTGTGCAAAGAGTACATTTCTTGTGTCAGACCAAAGAGGATTTAGTATGACCTATTCATGGATACTTTACAAGAGAACATTCGTGCTTTGCCTGTGGAGTTGAGAGAACGCATTTACCGAGAGCTGGTGAAAATACAAGTGAAACGTAAAGAACAATTGCATCCGATACGTCACCAGATCTTTAACCACTGGTACTTGAATGGTATAAGAGAACTGATTCGTCAGAAATTCTTTCAATGGTCAGACATTGTTCAAAACTTTGAGGTCGCTAATGATCGACATGTTCATGATTATGGTTACTTCGAGATTCACCTACAGCAATACATTGAGGAAGACAAGTTAAAGGATTACCAACATATTTTACGTGGAATCTACTTAGAGGAAGAGGAAACACCTAAACGAACTCTGACGTTTCGGTTACAGTATGCAAGATTTAGATTCCCTACTGGAGAACGAAGATCTCTGGCTAGAAAGTACGTCTATTGCATCCGAAAAAAAGAGAATATAAAAACAGGCTGCCATGCCACGGTTTATGTCACATGTCATCCAACAGATTCCGTGGAAGGAACTCAATGACCATATTCAAACCGTGGATCATTACCATCAATTATTACAAGAACTGTATCCATTCAATTTTGGACGACAAGTGGTGTGTGTCTTAGTGACTTGTTTTCTGGGATTTCGTTTACCAGCCGATTCTTTGTGGACTCTTTACGATCAGTACTTACCACCTCCATGGCCTTAAATGGTCACGAAAAACTCCTTTTGCTCAAAGCCTTGCGTTTTCATCTGGATACTTCTCGACCTCAACAGGAAAAAAAGATTCGTCAACTTTTAGCGACCCAAGACGTGTATGACGATGTGTGTGTAGCTTGTGACTTACACCCTCATTGGACAGATGTTCGTGATTGGAAAAAGGGGGGTTTTGAGGCTTGGACCCAAGAAGTGGCCCAGTATGCACAAGAGTTGTTCAAGGAAAAAAGTTACTTTTCAACCCGTGTTAGTGACGGTGCCAGAAGAACCCGTCACCGAGAACAACCACTCGCTTCAGGACAGGACTGTCATGGACATGCCTGAAAGGTCATTCCGGGAGGACACTTGTGTGACAATACCTCATGTAGAGACTGTAAGAACATTACACACTGTCCCTAGGACATCTTGGTTAACCAAAACATGTTGTACAGACACTTGTTTATATTCCACTTTGATCGCTTTGCTGTGTTTTATATTCCTGTACATCACTATTTGGGTTGTATGTATTTTTGTCTTTCGTGTTCATATTTGAAACATTCAATAAACGTGTTCTGAAAAAGTATATAAACTCTTGTCTTGTTTGTTTTTTCGTGTCACAAGTGACATTTCTCATACCATGGCTACCTCTGCTGTCTCTGCTCCCTCTTCCTCTACTGTCAAAGTCATCGACGAACACTTAGATCGTGCCAGTTGGGAGGCTTTGTATCTTCGCCATCCCTTTAACATGCTCATTGCTGGACCTAGCGGTTCAGGCAAAACCGAATTCGTCAAACGTTTGATCGAACATAAACATCATTTGATCGATCGGCCCCCTCAACGGATCGTGTGGTGTTACAAAGAGTGGCAATCGGCGTACAGCCTCTTGCGAGAAAGTCAAGGCGATTCCATCGTGTTTGTGGAAGGCATTCCTAAAGAAGACGACGGCATCGTCTCTGACTCCCGTCTAACCCATTTGGTCATTTTCGACGACATGTTAGGAGAAGACGAAGAAGAAATTAAATTGTGGTTTACGCGCAAAGGGCATCACCGTAATGCCAGTGTCGTTTACATCACCCAAAATTTGTTTCAACAAAGTAAAGCCCATCGCACCATCAGTCTCAATGCGCATTACGTGGTCTTGTTTAAAAGCCCTCGAGATAAATCGCAAGTGCAAGTCTTAGCCAAACAGTTAGGAACGCCTTGGCTGACTCAGGCGTACGACGATGCCACTCAAACGCCACACGCCTATTTACTCGTCGATTTGAAACCTACGACCCCCGAGGATTTGCGATTTCGTACCCACTTGTTTCACCACTGGTGCCAAGACGGAGGGCCTGTCCTGTACACGTCTCCGTCCTCGACTTCATTTCACTCCCCATGAAAAAAATCTATAAAAACCTCAGACCCTTTTTCGTCTGTCTCACACAGTGTGAACATGACGTCCCTTCAGTCGCATCTTCCCGTCAAATTGATTCGTGCCTTGTATGGCATCAGCCGAGAAAAAGATCCACAAACACGAGCCCGTGTCTTAGAAGCTAGTCTCAAAGAAGTCTTACGATGGTTCACGGTGACGGCACGTCAATTACTCCAAGGAATCATTCAGATTCCTCATCAAACCAAACGCTTTTTCGATCGAAACAAAGTCGCTTTGGTCCAACTGGCCGATCCCCGCATCGACACTCAAACCAAAAAACAAATCATTTTGAAACCTGGAGGGAGCGGTACTCTAGGAGGGGTCATCATTCGCTCACTCTTAAGATGGGATCCTAATGCCCCCAAAGTTATCCCCAAGACAAAAGTCCAACGAAGCCCCAAGAAGAAAAAGAAAAAGACCAGGTCCCCAAGAAGAATAACTTCTCCAGTGGCAGGACCCTCCTCTTACCAGACACCACCACCATCACCCCGGAAAAAGAAAAGAAGCCCCCAGAAAAAGAAACAGAGAAAAAGTCCCCAGAAAAAGAAAAGTCCACAGAAGAAGAAAACTAGTCGCAAGAGAGGCACTTCGGCCAGGACGCAACCTTACACTCGCAAGCCACGACCTGCCACAGCGTCTCCGGCAGCCTCACGTTTGTCCACTTCTCCGTTGATGTCACCAGGAACTGAAGAGTACTTGGAGACGTTGATTACACCAAGAACTTCTCCGTTGATGACCCCCAAAAGAACTTCCCCAGTGGCAGGACCCTCCAATTTAGCGGCAGTGGCTGCTGCTCACAAAGTACCTTCTCCCAAAATCAAAGTCCATGAAAGATCGGGCATGTTACAAAGTTTACTGGATTTGTCCAAGCAAGAACTGGCTCGATTTAGTCCGTTGCGTACCCCTGCACGATGTGTCATGCCTGTCCTCAAACTGATAAAACGTAAAGACAATCAGTGGCGACGCGTTCCAGTATAAAAAAGGCCTGTGACCGAGTAGGGTATCAGTGTTTTTTAGGTGCTCCTAAAGACTCAAAGATGTCACCCTCCAGAGAACCCCAAGGAAAGAAAAGGAAAGGACTGCCACCACGTTTAGCCAAACATGGGGACCTGTTATCTGTCCTGTCCAAAGCTTCTCCACCCCTACGAAAAAAACTCATTCAAACGGCCTCCAAAGAGGTCATCGATACCGTGTGCGAATGTTGTTTGAACGTCTTGAAAGGCACGATCCCTTTGTCCAAACACCAGAAACAATGCTTGAGCAAACATCGTCACGTTCTTCGCCAAATGGTTCGAAAGAAAATTCCCATTCGTCAAAAAAAGAAGATGTTAGTGCAACGTGGAGGTATTTTACCTCTCTTGTTAGGTCCCATACTGAAAGGAGTCTTGGGAACCATGTTGGGAGGACTGGTGGGAGCAAGATAAAAAGGCCATCGGAAGTCCCAAGATCTCAGAATTCACCCCTGACAACCCCATGGAAGGACGAAAACTAGCTTTAGTGCCTTACAAACGATGGATGGAATACCATCGGTGGCAAGAACAACGCACCCCGCATTTACCTCCCAATCCCAATTTGAGCGAGATGTCCCAGTTACAACACGAATTGCAATCCTTGATGGATCGCCAAGATTTGTCCGAAACAGAAAAATCGCAAAAGTACGGTCAACTCTTGCAACGACTGCAACTCTTTCACCAGAAAGCTTTAGACGAAACAGCTCTACCCACTTTGAAAGATTTTAAGACCTTGATGAAAAGTCCAGCACCATCACCAGTACCAGTACCAGTACCGGTACCAGTGGTCAAGACAGAAAAAGGAAAAGAAGAAGAAGAAGAAGGGTTTCAAACTCCACCAGAAAAAGTACGCAAGTTAACAACACCACCTACCTCCAGAATTGGATGGATTAAAAAGATGATGGCCACCCCTTCTTCCTCACAAGAGAAAAAGAAAGTGAAGACAGAAGTGAAGACAGAAGTGAAACAAGAACCTATATCCCCCGCTCAGACATCCTCCTCCTCTTCGACACCTATTGCCGGTCGCACACGCAAAGCCTTGCAATCCAAGAAAATACCCCAAGAGAAAAAGAGTAGCCTCTTCCAAGAGTGGGTGCCTTATTAACACACAAACACAAAAAAATGGAAAAAGTCTTAGCCAGCATTTACTACGATCCCTCCCATCCTGCAGGTTACGCAGGAGTTCAAAAATTGTATCGTGCTGCCAAAACTCGACTGAAAAGTCTCCGTTTACCTCAAGTGCAACGATGGTTACAAGAACAAGCTACCTACACTTTACACAAACCCATTCGACGCAAGTTTGCCAGAAGTCGCACCCGAGTGGAAGGCATCGATCATCAATGGCAAGCCGATTTAGCCGATGTCTCTCATTTAGCCAGCTACAATCGTGGCTACAAATATTTGTTTTGTGTCATCGACGTCTTTTCCAAATTTGCCTGGGTCGTGCCTTTGACTTCCAAATCCAGCAGCGAGTTAGTGCGAGCCCTGCAACGGGTGTTGAAACAAAGCGGCCGTCACCCTCTTCGATGGCAAACGGACAAAGGCACCGAATTTCTGAACCAAGCTTTCCAAAAAGAATTAAAGAAACGTGACATTCATTTTTTTACCACCGAGAATCCCGAAACCAAAGCCAGCATCGTGGAACGTTTTCAACGCACTTTGAAAGAACGCATGTGGAAATATTTTACGCATCACCACACTCTGAAGTACATCGACATCTTACCTCACCTGGTGCAAGCGTACAACCAATCTTACCATCGAAGCATCGGACGTGCCCCGCAAGACGTGACTCCCGAGAACGAAGTGCTGGTGTTTGAGCGCCTGTTTGGTACGTCCCCGACGAGGGCTGTCCCCAAGAAAAGTGGAGAGTTGACCGTAGGAGATTGGGTGCGCATTGGCAAAACCAAACGCACTTTCGACAAAGGTTACTTACCTAACTGGACGACCGAATTGTTTCGCGTCACTGGACGAGTGCATGGCCGTCATCCTGCCGTCTATAAATTGGAAGACATGAACGGAGAAGTACTCAAAGGAACGTTTTATTTGCCCGAGTTACAACGTGTCACCAAAAAAGAAGACGACGTGTACGACATCGAAAGCATTCTGGAACGCAGAACCCGTAAAGTGGGCAAACGACGTGTCAAAGAAGTCAAAGTACGTTGGAAAGGATATCCACCCAGTTTCGATTCTTGGATCGACGCTTCGCAAGTCATCGACTATAAAAAGAAGAAGTGACCATCATGCCCTTTCACACAGCAGCAGACGCAGCTACGTCGACCAGTCCTTCTTCCCCTAGTTCTTCTGTGCAAGATTTACAAAAACAACCCTTGTGGGTGTGGTGTGGAGAACGTGTGCCTAAAACGCAAATCGTCTTTTTCTGCCAAATCTTCGTGGTGTATTGTGTCATCGGGGCAGCCATCGCCAATTTGAGTTTGCAACAAGGAGACAAACAATTGTGGACCATTTTATTGAGCAGTTGCATCGGTTACCTACTTCCCAATCCCTCCCTGAAATTCTCCTCGAACGGGAACGTTGTGTCCAGTGCCAGTGCCAGTCACCAGTCCAACCACAATCAGAACCCCATTTTGGGCGGAGACACGCCTCTGACATCCACTAATATTCCCTCGGACAGCCACAGAACTCTGGAATTATGAGTCACCAAAACCAATTTTACTTAACCTTACCCAGTGACAGTTCCATGGAGGTGTTTCCCAACAACACGTTGTGCTGTTACACGGCCAAATTACCTCAAGCCATCCCCTTAGATCACGAAGCCCATTGGGAAGTGGCTTTAGTAGAAATGATTCACCCGACCCAAGTCCTCAATGTCCTTCCCAATCAAAATAAATTTGATGTGGAAGTTCATGACGAACAAATGCAACAGTACTTGGATACCCATGGCAAATATGACAAGAAAACCCGTAACACACAAAATCCAAAGTGGACCACCTATCACTTGTTCATTCCCCCAGGCTATTATTTTAGTGGTCAACATTTGGTCAGCACCATAGCCACCAGGTTTAATGGTGTGTTTCTGAAAGCTTTGGAAAGTGTCAAAAAAAGTGTCACCCTGGAGTACCACAAAACAGCTCGTCGCTTCCTGATAAAATTTCCTGAGGGGCCCAAAATCATGTCTTTCTTATTTTGTCCTGAATTGTTTGACATGTTGGGCGGGGACATGGAGATGAAGAAGAAAGTAGAACAACAAAAAGGCGAATTACTAGTCATTTCTGACAACGATACTTTTGCCAAGTATTTTCGTACCCCGGTAGAACTGAACCAAGGACTGAATTTGATGTTCGTGTACTCCGATGTGGTGGAATACAACGTGGTGGGACACACCTCCGTACCGTTACTGCGTGTCATTCCTTTCAAAGTGGATTCTGCCGCAAACGCTGACGAGGAAGGTGGAAACACTTACCACGTCCACCGCGAATTTGTCCATCCTCACTATTTGCCGGTCAGCAAGTCGTATTTGGACACGGTCAACATTACTATAAAAGGAGATTTGGGACAAAATATTCCATTCACCAAAGGAAAAGTCACGGTGAAACTCCATTTTCGAAAACGGTTCTCTCACGATTCGTAAGTAAGTCATGTATCCAGTGTACCAAGGGGTGGCTCGACAGCGAGGACACGGTTTAGGAGACATGTTAAAATCGGCCTTTCGTTCGGTGGCCCCGGTGTTGAAACCGATGGTGACACGCGGATTGCACGCCTTGAAAGATGCGGCACTGACGCAAGGCAAAGAATTTCTCCAAAATGTCATCATCGACAAACAAAACCCTAAAGAAGCCTTCATGAGGGCAGGCAAAAATGTCTTGCTGCAAACGGGTAAAGACATTTTAGGCCGACGAGACACACCTATAAATGCCCTGCACGATACCGAGTCAAGCATTCAGCAAGGACAAGGCAGAAAGAGACGAAGAAGAAAACACCCCTTCACCAGACTTCAAGCGAGAAAGGCCAAGAAAAGAAGAACCGTACGAGACTTAGACGTTTTCGATTATTGAGAAAAGAGACAAAAAATGATGCACCGAGAATCTTGCGCCTGTTCCAAGACGGAACTGGATCTGTTTGCCATGCCCCCCACCATGATGACCATGCAAGAATCCCAATGGGTGGAATTTCACCCCGTCTCCTCATTGACAGCCTCAGCTCCCATCGAGTTTGAAATCAAAGGACAGCCCGAAGATTACATCGATCTGAATAGCAGTTACTTGTACTTGAAAGTCAAACTTGTCGATGAGGACAATTCGACCCTAGATGGCGATGAGGTAATAGCTCCCGTCAACAATTTCATGCATTCCTTGTTTAGCGGAGTGGACTTGTACTTGAACAACAAACTGGTCAGCAGCAGCATGGATACTTACCCTTATCGAGCGTACCTGGAAAATCTCTTGACGTACGGAATAGACGCCAAGAACACTCATCTCAATGCCTGTGTGGTATGGGAAGCTGACGAAGCTGAAAAGTTTGAAAATTTAGAAACTGATGAAAAGAAAGAAAACAATGACGGATTTATAGAACGAAGAAAGAGAATCAAAGATGGACAGAGTTTAGAACTGATGGATCGTTTACATCTGGACATGTGGTTGCAAGAGAAATATTTACTAAACGGGGTCAATGTCCGCCTGAGACTGAATCGGAGCAGTGCCGCTTTCCATTTGATAGGTAATACTGTTTGCAAAACTGTCATCGAGGAAGCCAGGCTCTACGTACGTCGTGTGGAAGTGTTACCTAAAGTGGGTAACGACATCAGTCAAACGTTGAGCAGAACGACAGCCAAGTATCCCATACGACGCGCGGAAGTGAAAACCTTCACCATTCCCAAGGGACAACGATCCATGATCGAAGATCATCTGTTCCAAGGACAGCTACCCAAGCGTTTGATCGTTGGTATCGTCGAAAATGAAGCCTTCAACGGAGCTTTGGCTAAAAATCCTTTCTACTTTCAACACTTTGGCGTGTCCAAGATCGAAGTCAGTCGCGATGGCAAGACCTTGTGTACCCGACCCTTTGAGCCTGACTTTGAGAAGAAGAATTACTTGAGATCGTACTTGTCCCTGTACGAAGCCACCGGTCAGTTAGGAACCAACACCAGTCACGGTATTACGTACGAGGATTATGTAGGAGGCTATGCTTTGTGGGCTTTCGATTTCACTCCAGACCAAGGCAGCGACGAGGGACATTTCCACCCTATAAAATCAGGCCAGATTCGTGTGGAAATTCAGTTTGCAAACCGAGACCCTGATGTAACGGTGAACGTCATCCTGTATGCAGAATTCGATAATACCATAGAAATCAACAGTTTGAGAGAAGTCATCCTAGATTACTAGAAAGCCATGGAAGACTGTTGTCCCTCTTTACCTAGTGAAGAAACTTTGGAGATGGAATGTAAGGAGACCGTGGAAGGAGAAGAAGATATCATGATGAAGTCGAGATGGCCAGAACAAGAAGCCCATTTAGTCTCCTGTTTTGCCAAACACTTGGTCGACAAAATGACGGAATTGATCAAGAAAAATTGTTATGGATGTCAAAACGATCATCCCAGTCAAATTCAACACGATAAATGCCTGATGTTGAGTCAAGAAGAAAAATTGGACGAGTATCTGGACGAAGCTTGGAGTCTCATCTCAAACAAAGACGTGTTGCACCAGTGGTATAAAGACTTGCGTGAACATTCTTGTCCACCATTAACCACTCAAGAGATCCATCGTATCGAAGCTCTCCTGAATCAGAGTGAGGAAACAGAACGAATAACCGTTTATTCGTCAGACATTTTCAAGCAAAAAGTCAGGATAGAATTGACGACTTATTATTACCTGTGAAGAAGAAAAAAAACACAAATCAATGGATACCTGGGAACTTTATTACCTTTTGAACCACAGTTCGTATACGGCTTCTTGGAATCCTGTCGTCTGTGCTAAAGATGAACTCCCTCATCGCAAACCTAAAGACCATCAAGCTTACGTGATCAACACGGACGAAAGTCATCTCCCAGGAACCCACTGGGTAGCCGTCTACTTTCCTCAAGAAGGATGTGTGGAATATTTCGATTCGTACGGATTGCCCCCTTTGGAAGACGATATCATCGACTTTATGAGAAGAAATGCTCAAACCACCCGATTCAATAACGTGAAATTACAAGGCACAGATTCCTTGGTGTGTGGACAGTACTGTGTGCATTTTCTGCATCATCGCAGCCTGGGCTATTCCTTAGAACATTTAGTGACTCATTTTGATCCTCGTTCTTCTGCTAGAAACGATGTGAAAGTGGATCGATGGTTTTGTGACCATTATGCTTATCTTTTGTCTCAAGCTAGGAAACGTAGTGTCCATCAATGGCCTAATGATTTCCAACAGTGGAAATCACAATTTCATTCACAACGTTGTCAGCCCTGTTTAAAGTAGATTGTCCATTGAGAAAAAAAGTTTGTGATTTGAAAAAATTATTTGATGTTATAGTGTTGGATTATTGTTAAAAATGTTAGAGTTGTTGTTTAGTGTTAAGTGATTTTTGAATAAAAAATGTTGTGTTTTGAAAAAATGCCTTTGTCTTTTGTTTAGCTATAAGAATGTTGAATTGATGCTCTTTCATTTCTTACTATCCCTCTCATGACAATCACTGAACGTTGCGAATCGAAAATCGTGTGGGGATGTTTTCCTTCACGTCCGCGCTTTCACTATAATAACCGGGGTTGTTTCCAGTCTAGCCATCCATTGTCGACTCATCCTCCTAAGAAGATGTGCTCCAAACTAGCTAAGCTCAACGAAGCCTACGTGAATTTGCATAGGGTCAGACACAGTCTGATACCGAAGCCAGAAGAAATAGAGAATGTGAGAATGTTAAAAATCACTGAAGACCTGATAGAAGAGCTCTTCAGAGAAGAAGTGAACAGGGAAAAAGAAGAATGGACGGAGAAGTACAGACTTCAGAGACAGCAGCAACAGCAGCAACAGCAGCAACAACAGCAACAGCAGCAACAACCTGAAGCTGACAGAGGCTTTGTCGATTGTCGTATCGACACCAAAGAATTCTTCTTCTCTTTCCGAAGAAGCAGACCTATTGCCAGAAAGTCTATCCTCAGAGGACATCGCATTCTTAGAAACTAAAAAAGAATGCCATAGCAAAACAAAAAACAGCCCTTTTCAGGGCTACCCAATACTCTAGAAAAGAAATAACGATCGATTTGCCAATGTGTGTAGGTAGAGTAGTGTGAAAATAAACACTAACTCTTTCTTAAAGAATGTGAGGGTATGAGTTTGTGTGTTTGTGTAATTGTGTTTGTAAGTGAAAAAATAGATTGATGTATATAGTAGATTAAAATGATGTTAGTTTTTTGGCTGTTTGAGGTGTATATTTGGGGTTAGATTGGATTGCCTTGCGTATGTGGATAGTCTATTGAAGTGATGGGTAGCATAAAAACGTGAGTGAGTGTTTCTTTTAGGTCCGCGCGTTGTTGTTGTTTCTTGGTCATGATCTAGGTAAGATGAATTTTATGTTTTTAGGGGATGTTTTCCTTCACGTCCGCGCTTTCAGTATAAAATGAAACTCGTTCGGCAGTCCAGCTACCCTTGTTGATTGATCAACACCAAAAATGAACACGAGACTGGAGAAACTGTTGGAACTTCATGTGCATCTGGAATATGCCAGGCGCATATTAAATGAACTGGCCGCTGAAGCCATTGTCGAGGAGGGAAGGATAAGAGAGGAGGAAAGAAGAAAAAAAGAAGAGGAGGAAAGAAGATATAAAGAAGAGGAGGAGGAAAAGGAGAGAAGAAAAAATTTCAGAATCCCAGAGAGTGAAAATTGGGATTCTGAAGCGACATATCCTGCCTCTGCTCTCTCCCCCCAAAAGGTAAAAAGTAACTGGGGGATAAGATGTGTATGTGGCGCCAGGCCTGGAAGGTGCCACCATTAACCAGGTGTCCATGAAGTTCCAAACAAAAACAGCCCTTTTCAGGGCTACCCAATACTCTAGAAAAGAAATAACGATCGATTTGCCAATGTGTGTAGGTAGAGTAGTGTGTATATAAACACTAACTCTTATTTTAGATAGTGTGAGGGTATGAGTTTGTGTGTTTGTGTGTTTGTGTTTGTAAGAGCTCAGGTATGTTAGTGTGAATAGTAGATTATGGGTTTCTTAGCGTATGTGAAGAGTATAGTTAGGGTTTTATTATATGAAATGAGAAAGTAGGGGGATGTTTTCCTTCACGTCCGCGCGATGTTGGGTCATCATCTAGGTAAGATCCATTTTATGTTTTAGGGGGATGTTTTCCTTCACGTTCGCGCTTTTCGTATAAGAACCCACAGTGCTCGTTGTTCAAACCATTCTGCAAAGAATACAAAGAAGATGGCTTCTAACCAAATGGACAAAATGGAAAAATTGCAAAACGTCCTCGACAATTTAGGAATGATAGAGCAAATGTTGGTTAACCTAAACGAGGATCACTATTCATATAGTCCCCATCGAGTGAAGATGGAGATAAACAATTTACGAAAAATGAAGGTAATCATCAGTGATCTGTTGAAAGAAATAAAGGAGGAGAAGGAGGATGAAGAGGAAAAGATAAGAATAAGAACATGGAACGAAAAAATTGAAAAAGAAGAGGAAAATGAGAAGAGGAAGAAAGAAGAGGAGGAGGAGGAAGAGAAGAAAGAAGAGAAGGAGAAAAAAAAGAAGAGAAAGAGTGTTGGAGATAAAATAAGAAGTTGGTGGAGGAAAAGAAGAAATTAGAAGAAGAAAACCCAAAGGCCCTTTTCAGGGCCCCCATATATCTCGAAAAGAGATAGTCTTTGAATTGCCTACCCCTTTTTTAAAAAAAATTTTTTATTTTTTTTTATTTTTTAAAAAAAATCCTATATTCAATTTCCCTTGACGCTAGATTGACCCACGATTTATTCCCATGTTAAATTCCCCTTGTACGTAGAGTGACCCACGATTTATTCCCATGTTAAATTCCCCTTGTACGTAGATTGACCCACGATTTTTCGCCATGTTAAATTTCCATTGTACGTAGATTGACCCAGGGGTCCCTGTAATGCTAATTCCCATTGTACGTAGGGTGCCCCACTTCACTACTTCCATATTTCGCTATTCCTACTGACTGTCAGTGTCACTTTCAATAATTCTCCTACGTTTCCGCTGTATGGGCCCTGTTTGAGAATTCGCCTGTTGAAAGAAGTTGGCCCAGTTAGGGATCTCGTTCATGTTTTCCGTTAGGTTCATAACAAACATATTTTGTACGATGATGTTTGATCCAAAAAATGGGTTGCTGATAATCTGATTCTGCTGAATATTACACGTTTGGGAACTTGATATACTACAGTCTGTTGCTGTGCAGTTGGAATTTTCTTTGTTGTGGGGGTGGGGTTGACAGCATCATTACTTTGGTTGCCGGTGTTGCTCAGGTAATTGTAGTACGTCTGATTGTTGTTTTTCACTAATATTTGAGTAGCTGTTTATAGACTGTACGTTTTTGTGGCCTGAAATTTGCATGATATCAGTTCGGGGAATGATTTTGTCTCTTAACGTCTGAATTAAGTACTTTCGGCTACTTGTGTTTGTTGATTTCTTTCTTTCTGTAATATTTGCCTTTTCTTTCATTTTTTTTTTAATTTTAAGGTGGCAATCAATGGAGCTGATGATGCTTCTTAAGCTGTTCGGTTCAAACTCAGATCCATCTTTTCTCCTAACACTAAGTATAAAACCAGCCAGGTGCAGATCCAATTCAGATGGGTGTATCTTGTGTAAATTTCTAAATTCATTTTTTGACTGCAATAATTCTGCCACTAGCCTTACATCAAAAAGTGTCTTTTTTAAAGTGTTTGCATTCTGCTTACTTTCTTTAAATTTTAGTATGTCATCAGGCTCATGGTGTACAAATCTGTCTTCCCTAACACAATGATCATTTTCATTTACAAATGTTTCAGCCATGTCTCTATCAAACTCTCCAGTTAACTCACAGTTTAGTAGATTAAATGCTGCTTCATCATCTTGCTCCATATCTGATGTAATTGTTTTTTTTTCCCACAGAGTTGCAGTGTTTGATTTTTGCCAGAGGGAGAGACTGGAAACTACAGTGTCGACAGAGATAACAGCAGATGACACAGGGTTGAGCTCAATAATATTTATTTCCTGGATTGAGTATGGTTGTTTGTTTTTTTTGGTTTTTTTTTGTGTAAAAATGTTAGTTTCTATAAAAAATATTTTACAAGAAAATGATTTTCTTGTTATTTTTTCCTTTTTAAATGTAATATTACAAGAAATTCATATCCATATTTAGAGAGTATAATAGCTATAAAAACATGTTCATTATGCGTATTCATACGCCATGGGCAAATCACAATTTGATATACCAATACCATTGGTATATCAAGTTGCTTTATACCAACACTTCAAAGGCCATGTTACTTTTAATGTATGTGGTATATATATATATATATATATATATATATATATATATATATATATATATATATATATATATATATATATATATATATATATCACCAAAAACATTTCAATATTTAGATGGTTAAATCACATTTTTTTCCAGTTATAAATGCGTTAGCTGCCAATATCATTGATATCACCATTTAGCTCTTGTATCAAAATATCTTCACAACGTTGTCTAAACCTTTCATTTAAGAGTTTCTCATCGCCAGCGCATTATCGTACCCAAACGACATCAAATCCATGGTAAAAAAAGAAAGTAATATTCTGCCACTGCTTCTGAAAATGTGTAATAGTGAAAATGATCACATACTCAAAATATTCTACAGAACTAAAGTTGTTCCAGCTTTCGAATTTTTTTTTAAAGAATATATATATATATATATATATATATATATATATATATATATATATATATATATATATATATATATATATATATATATATATATATGGGGAAGGTGACACTTTATCTTTATATTCAAGTTTTATATTTGATTAATACTGAAATTGTTATTTACATTTTCTGAGCTGCCTTGAGTGTGATTTCTATCGAAATAACAAATATACCGCGTTTTCGAAAAGTAAATTCATTTTGCTGTATTTACTTTCCTATAGTTTCGTCTCCTGGATTCATGACAAATTACACCGTATATCTAGGCTTGGAAAGTTATTTATTAAAGAATTAGGAAAAAGTCTGTGACATTCCTAATTGCCTGTAATTAAGAAACCGCTATTCATCAACGCTAATCGCTTTTCTGTCTGGTGTCAAGCGGAGTTAAAAGATTTTGAAGATCTTGAAGATTCTCTGATCACACTCTTTTGTATCCGATACATGAGGTGACAGCCAAGATATATCTAACATAATTACATGTGCTCTTTTGAATGCAGTTATTGTTGCACAAAACTTTGTCAAATTGCAGAGCTACATATTGCTCCTCTCACTTCCTTTTGTTCGAGAAGATAAGCATGAGATGTTTGTTGATCTAAATCATAACAGAGGCTCTTGTTATGCGAAAATTCAAAATATCATTCCGACACAAGACATAGACACAAGCAGTAGCATTTGCTCCTAGATGTATTTATTTAAAGCATATCCTCGGATGTAATTAGACATCGAGAACTAAATGTATAGTGCTGTTTAATAACTTACCAACGTATATATAGAATGTATATAACATCAATAAGGATCTTACTTATTTTCAAATTGATACGCATATTATTATAATTCATATAAATTTGTTTGCTTTTAGTCTAACCCTTGTTAGCTTAATAACACCCGTTTTAAAAACGTATACCATTAAAACAATGAATTAGGGCACCATTTATTGAAACTCATCAATATCTATTTACAAGTAAATCAATAATTGGCCTATTTTGTACAAGACGAAAGTCATGACACATGGAGGTATACTTTATGTTTCTTTCTGGGTATTTTTTAAAATAAAATTGACTTCACTAGTTTATCATATTATAAAATATTTAGGCTTCTGAACTTTACTAGGTGATCAGAACAAAAGACTTTATGCCAGTGTTAATGCAATAATAAAGATATATAAAATTCAGGAGCTGTCCTTATCTAATCCAATAAGGAAATGAAGTTTTAATTTTATGTATTTGTTAGATGATTTGATACTATCTTGATAGTATGGCTCGAATGGGCAAAACAGTAACTCGCTTTTGATAAGTATTCATGAGTAAATTGGTTAATCAACATTCCTATGTCTGAAATTTTACTGTAGTTACAAGAGGAAGAAATTTGCACAATGTTAATTTTTGATTCCTATGCAGACGTATGCTTTTCTAATTTCACTGTTAAACGAACAATTACACGGTCAAATACTAATTAATTAATCAATATGAGTATTTTAAAATAATCATCCAAGATAATAAAGTATTTGTCTGTCATGACAGACTTGGCTTATTCGACCTACCCCCAACCCCATCAAACAACTGTCAAGTATTTTAGACCGATGATCCAACTAAACCGATTACCAACTGATTTCTCGGCTGTATTACCATCGGCGTGCTATACTGCTAATTTAATTTTAGCCTGAAAGAGACAGGTAATCAAATGTTTAGTATTTCTAAGGGTTGCAAGTATAAAAGTATTCCCTTTTTTCTATTTGTTTGATTTTTTAAAAGCCTGTTGGCTGGTACACTTCGGGAAATATTAATAACATTTCGTAATCAGATAAGTGTGAGATTATGAGGAGCATCCATGGAAAAAGCCACACAATGTGTTGACAAGATAATTGCATATATAACACTATCCTCTAAGTTTTATTGCGGGGTGGGGGGTTGAGGTGTTCATTGACCATATTTATAACTTTTGATTTCTTTTTGTTTCTTTCAATTTACTTTCTAATCTTTGGTTCCTATTCTTCAAACCAATTTTTTCATAGTCATTCAGTGAATTCTTCATAGTATATAACCCCTTGTCTCCATATTCAAAATTTATATTGTATGGATATACGTGTAAAAATTATACTTATATCTATCTTATTAGTTAGTATTTTGTTTGTAAATATAGGTGATTACGAAAGATTAGTTTGAGTTTTTATATCAGAAGAAAAGTTTTATATATGGTTTACATTAAAACCATATATTGAAACTGAATGGGGGTATAAACGCTTGCACATTCACAGATATTTGTTTTGATATCTTATTGACCTTGAATCCTTTCCCGATTAAGTAGGCAACTAACACTGCCCGCTTTCCGCAAGTTATACTTTAATGAAAAAAACATAAAAACTTGTGGTTCGAAACTTCAACTATAGTATGAAAATGGCATTTTGTGTTTTAAGAACAGGATCAGTGATCTGGTTATTTTACCTTCATCGTGTACATTATGTCCTCATAAAATCAGTTTGAAACGTTAAATTAAACTGTACATTGTAATGGGGAAATAATGACGGACATCGCTGTGTCTGAGAAGTACCACTTAATTAGATTGTCTGTTTTCGTAAACAATTGGACAAATGTATTAATAGAAAGCAAAGTCTAGATATTATGTTATTGAAGATTTAGCTATAAAATGCAATTATGTAGATCAGAAATGTCTTTAACAATGCTATGTTGGGGAATTCGCGAGAAGTAGTGTAAGGTCAAAGTTGTTTTCTGACTTGACTTAGAGGTCTATGTGTGAAAATACAAAAAAACAAAAAAACAATGCCTAATATTATCACAAGTACATAGACAAATAATAAGAACATAAATTCCAAATCCTACCAATGGAATAATATAATGAAACTATAAAGTGAGTGGTTACATGACGAAAACCGCTCTTTCTAAAAAATAGACGTACTCACATGTTGTCAGTGTTGATTCGATTGGAAAGAAAGGTGTAGTTCATAGGAGCCATATCTGTAATGTTATCCATTTCAATGTGTTCTTCATGAACAGTTAAGGTAATCTTATATCGGCAAGAAAGAAATTAGGAAGAATCGTGTGATCTGAAAGCGTGTGTATTTGCTATCAGGTGCATGGTACAGCGATTGTTTCCAACAAATTTAGAAATCTTTCAAGTGCCATTGTAGTGAAATTTTAGAAAGTAAGAAAACATTATCGATTAGGGTAGTTAAATACGTTATTTGGTATATATGCTGATATATATGAATATGTTAATTTTTATACACGTACTAAAATGTGTTTATAATATACATACAAATCAGAAAATATTATACTTGAAAATAAAGTATTGCTTAAATCAAATGTTATAATTAAAATAAAAGAACACACACACATACATACATACATACATACATACATACATGCATACATGCATACATACATACATACATAAAACATTATCATACAGGTTACAGCAGGGCCGGCCTTAGGCCGATGGGGCTGAAAGCGCTCACAAGGGGCCCCTAATGTTACTCATTTTTCAAAATATACGTATAGACAGAAAGTAATTTTAAATCGAAGGAAAACAATTAAGTTCAATATCAAATGAAACTTGTTTGAAAATTATATTTCCAAATGCTTTTCTCACAGAGGGCGAAAATCAATGGGCCCCGACAAAAAGATAGACCTCCAAACCTGAGTTTGCTAACGGGTGCACACCAGTTAGTATGCACATTTTAGAGAGTGACGTATGTAAGGTGAAGTTGTTTGCATTTAAAACATACACAGTGGAGAGAATGGTGACATACCTCTATGCTTGCTGCTTTGATGCAATATGGCTGGCATTTCTTTGGATATTATACTTTTGGAAATTGTAAATGATCTAAGCACAATGCTAATTAAAATGACTCCTCCTTTGTGCTAAGAAACTCAGCTCAAATTTGTCTAAAGTACACTATAAATTGAAGCTATTAAAATAGGGAAAATACATTTTGACAGACTAGACAAAACCTGTGAATGAATTACCAAATATATAAAATGTAAAAAAGTTATTGGCTCTTTTTTAAATTTGCCTCTGAAGATCATTAAGTGAATATGTCCAAGTGGAGCTTGCACTTTTTTGAAAGGTACTCATCTGAAGTAAGGCCAAGCGGTATACTATATAATAGATATTCCACCCGTCAATCATACACCAAAATAAGGGAATTAAAGGTTCTTTGAAGAATGCCTAAGATATACAAGTTATTTTTTAAATAGCCAGTATAACCAGTGAGGAAAGCAGGGGAAATTCTTTTTCTTACAATTTTTAACCCTATGCAAAACATGAAACTGAAGAGTGCCATCTTAAAACAAATATAAAAATGTAACCAATTATTTTTCTTCTTTTCATATCATTATTTATGATGTTCTGAAATAGAATGGCAAATTAACATTGATTTGATGCATGAAGATAAGCTAATAATACTATTTTTCTGCTCGTGCTTACATTATTTGCAATGTGCCAAGTTTGTGTTGGTAGTGACCTTAATTTTGGGAAAATTAGAGGTCTTAGAATATTGCTATAAAATCATCACGATTTTATACATTTTTTTCCATAGTTCGACTGACAATTTGGTGTGTGGTTAAACGTACAATCTTGTGAGGTTCGTCGGTGGTCACTTTAAAATTCTGATCTTCTTCAGACTGCAAGACTCCTTACAAAGTTTACCACTTGCCTGATGCGAAATTTAGTGTCAATTCTTTCACTTTACACTCTGTGTACACTTCTCCATGGGCATCTTGGTATTCGTAGCCGGAATTTTTGGGGCCTCCCCTAGGAAAACTTAGAATCTTGTCGTTGGGGTGCTCGTCCGTCCAGGCTTCTAAACGAAAACGGTCTCCTTCGCTGTCAGGGTGACTCAGGCGATCGATATAGATACCATTGTCCGATCAAAATACAGCACACGTTCTCCTAACTGCTGTAACGCTTCTTACAATTTTAAGCGAGTATGGGCTGTCACGTAAGCGGCAATAAGGACATTTCCAAATCGTCGACTTCTACAAATTCCGGTTCTTCTTCGTGTTTCATAGATTTGGTTTTTCTCGTGAATCATCTGGAAGTTGCGAAAATGTTCTGTCAAGTACTCCATCTTGGGTAAACACAGACGTTGTGTCATTTTACACCATAAACAGTTTAACGTCACTTTGGTAAACTGTCGCCTTCCTTCGTTTTTCTTGATGTGATCTAAAGTGACGCTGTCCCGCTCCAGGTATTTCTGTATAATATCTCTTTGGGTTTTTTGAGTGTGGTACTAGGAAGGATAGCCCCTGACTTCTTTTTTCAGTTTCAAAAGAAATCTACGTAGTCTTCGAAAATACCTTTCTGAGTGTCGTCACCCTTGTGGTACTGTCCTGTCTTGGAAAAGTAGTAAATTTAGTACACTTCTAACAATTGTTATCCCAGGTCCAGAGCTTTGAACAATACCACGCTGACCCACGTTCATGTCAATGTGAGTTCTTCGTGGGTGTGATGACAAGGTTGGTCTTGGTTGCACGTTTGGGCACAGGTACGGCGCAATGGAAACATCGGTTTTCCTTGGCAATGGTTAGGTAAAACGGGATGGTACATGTCCGTGGGAGGCAAGACTTTACATTTAATAAATCCTTCCTATTATCGAATGTTGTCCACTTCGATGTATTCCGGTATTAACTGTTTTGACCTGAGGAAAAACTGACAATAACTGCACACGTATGGATACAGCGAACACACGTCCAATATTTGATTTCTTCTCCTTTCTACTCGTCGGCGTAGTACAGCAAACAGGTGGCATTAGTCTGTCTTCCATGCAAACTGTCCCGCGGGTTCAGAGGGTCCACCAACTTATAACTTTCTACGATGCGTTTAAACTCGTGATCGGCTTTCAAACGGTGATCGTACTTGTGTTCCCAAGCTTCCAGCACTTTATATCCTTGCTGTTCTAACTTTAAGCATCACTGACAAGTAGCCTCATACAAGTCTTCCGTGGTCCGTTGTAAAAACTGATTTTGGGTGTACCGTTGAGTGAAGCAGATCCTACATTCGTGAAATAAATAGCCGTTAAACTCGTACACGATCTTAGGGTTTTCTAAGTCTCAGTCATCCTACCAATACGTTCTGATAGTCTTTTGTCCCGCGGGTTCAGAGGGTTCACCAACTTGTAACTTTCCACGATGCGTTTAAAATCGGGGTCGGTTTTCAAACGGTGATCGTACTCGTGTTCCCGCATTTCTACCACGTGGTATCCTTGCTGTTCTATTTTTAAGCGTCGCTTACAAGTGTCCTCGTACAAGTCTTCCATTGTCCGTTGTAACAACTGATTTGGGGTGTACTGTTGAGGGTAGCAGATTGTACATCCGTGAAATAAGCAGCCGTTAAACTCGTACACGATCTTAGGGTTTTTCTAAGTCTCAGCCATCTACTGAATACGTTCCGATGGTCTTTTCACCTCCTCCCTTGCGGATGAATTCGATCCGTTTGTCTTCACTATCAGGCAAGTAATGTAGCCAGCGTAGACCTTTGACCGAGTATTGACGTTCGACAAAATTCATCGCTTGATGGCGTTTAACATCCAGGGTAGACTCTAACATGAATCGTTTGCCGTACACTAAGGAACATGTTTTTGCAATGGTGCAGACTCTTTTGCAAAGGATCGATCCCTCCATGTTCCATGAACAATTCTTTAAATTTTCAATAGCATCGCCGTAAAATGTCCACGTCTGAATGACAATAATTTAACCTTTCTTCCTGAAAGTCAAAGGGATCATGAGTGAGAGTGGTGCCAAGTGTAGAAAGCTTGTCGTCATTCGGTGTGCGTGTTGTCGGGGTCGTATTAGTGATCATCTGGCAAATCGGGTAATATGGAATGTTAATTGGCTTTAGCATTGAAAAGTGCGAAAGTAGCCTTTGGCCATTTGTTTAATTCCAAATGTTTTAGGCATTCGGCGCAAATCCATGCCAAGTAAATCATCGAATCTTTGAACTGCATTTGCCCCGCTTGCATGGAAATGATTGTGGCTCCATTTAAAGTCACTTTAGGACGTTCGGTGTTTTGTTCCGTATATTATTTGAGAAGAAACTGTTCTCGTACCCCGATAAATTAGGAGCCATCACCGTGGCATAGCAATGGCAATTGCCGTAAGGTTCAATTTATTCTTGACTCCACGTTTTGTCGACAGGGTCTAAGATAGGGCAAAATCAGCCAACGTATTTGGTCAACGAAATATTGTTTCACGTCCTTCAGGAATCTTTCTACTGGGGGAGGGGAGCAATAACAAAAAATGGTCCTTGCATGCACTTCTCGCACGCTCAATGAGCCATGCAGACATTAGGAATGTGAACGCCGGTGTCTTGCATGCATTGAAAATCGAAAACGCTACAATTGCCTTTCTTCTGGCCATCGTCCTCTTCCTCCTGTTGGGCTTGGTATTTTCGAATGTAGCATTCGTGTTCCAAATTCATGATTGGGTGACAAATGTAACATCTTTTCTTTCCTGGATAAATGTGTGCCTTGGCAATATTGGTATGCATGTCTTGTCCACAAGCAGAGCAACATTTCAGGAGTTGACAAGCACTTTTCTGCTGTAAATGTTGCATCCTCAGATGTTGTTGATAACAGGCAAGGCTGACAGAAGTGCGCTGACAAGATGAGCAATGCATTCGTTTTTGTCCTTCATGAAGACAGGGATGAAATGACAAACATGCTGGAT
Organism: Sinohyriopsis cumingii; assembly: GCA_028554795.2. Classification (NCBI taxonomy): domain Eukaryota; kingdom Metazoa; phylum Mollusca; class Bivalvia; order Unionida; family Unionidae; genus Sinohyriopsis; species Sinohyriopsis cumingii. The sequence goes on from JAPYKE020000397.1 coordinate 556,401, forward strand.
CATTTCAATCCACAATGCTTGTGTTTCTCTCGATTGTTATGGCCATAGTCTCATTTCTCACAATGATAAACGTATTTCAGGAATCCGGTGATACTGGTAATGGTCTCGAAATGTTCATCGTTATGACAGACGTGAGTATATTTTCCGTCTTTGAAACATTTGCCTCAAAACAACAGATGTCCGAGCACTTCTTGAGGGTATACTTTCATGGCGCAGCGTGAAGCTAAGATGTCTTGCAAATTTTCATATCAGAAATGCAACGAGGTATATGTTTTGATAGCCCCTCTTGCTATAACAGGAGTTCTACTTCTCTTCGTTATTTCGCTTGGTTCGATTCATTAAGCTGATTAAACAATCTATGTTTCAATCCTTGGTGACAGCCAAAGATACAGAAGTTGAGAAATTCGTTTCTCTCTCACGCGCAATCGAAAAAAATAGATCAGACTTAACTCACGAATGTGAAACAAAAACAGTATTAAAACACGCGTAAGACAATTATGAAATATTATGCCAGCTCGTGAAAATAAACGCGCAGTAACTAGTGACATTAGTGATTGTGAAAACGTCACTAAATGGGATTGTGAAAGTGAAATTCATGGCAACAACGAGCGTTTCAGCTTTGTTTGTAGTAACGGATTCTGATGAAAACAATGACAAAATTACTAGTGATTGTATAAGTGTCAACACCATTAATTAAAAGATTATGATATTCCTTCTGATAATAATATTTATTTAGATTCAGATTATATTATTTTTCTGATAATAATATTTATTCTGATTCAGTCCGATAATTATTATTTTTAGTTTCAATTACCCCAACAAATTATGAAATCAGTTCTACATTTATTATTTTTAGTAGGATTTACCCCATCAACTTATAAAATCTGAACGATTTTCATAATTGGTAATAACATTTACCCCATCAAATTCAATAATCAGTGAAGAAAAAATTATTAAGATAATAATATTCATTCTGATAATAATATTTATTATGATAAAAATGTTTATTCAGATTATAATATTTATTCTAATTCAGATTTATTTTTATTTAGATTCAGATCTTTTTTTCATTCAGATTCAAATCTATTTGTATTCACATAATAATATTTATTCTGATTCAGATTTAGTTTTATTCTGACTGATTTTCACAATTTCGAGTACCATTTACCTCTGGCCATCCTAATACTGTTCGGATTGACGACTGATATATCTACAACATAATCTAGAGCGTTTATTTCTATCGCCGCTGATAATGTTGGTTCGTGAACAGTGATAGCAATATTAATTTAGTTATGTCCTGGAATTCATCATTGATTTGTTCAATTTAATAAATATTTGTTGAATTACCAACGACTTGATCTAATGCTTGGCCAACCATGATATACTCGTAATTATGCTAGCACTATTTCTTTCGCTGGAACTGCAGTTGTAAAATTAACGCTGAACTAAGGATTTGTTGAGCTTGCTGAAATCATCGTAGTTTTTGACGGAGCTTGTATTTACATCAATCTGTTGTAGTAATTCGTTTGTTGCTGTCATTATTATTATTATTATTATTATTATTATTATTATTATTATTATTATTGTTATTGTTATTATTTAAATCAGACGTATATTCTGATAGTCATTACTTCTTTGTAAATTTTAATAATATCTGTGAACTCACCATCTGATATTCCATCACTAAGGCGCGGTGATATCAACGAAGATAATTTGGAGTATGCTAGCGTCGCTCTGTGTAATTGTTTTTGCATACGTATGTAATTTTGTATTTGTACACGGACATATTTTTTCGCGATTATATTAAGAACACCAGCCATTGTTGCTGCAGCTGAAACACAAATTGTAATAACTACTGGTGATGTCATTGTTAGTGTTGATAGCAATACGCCGGTTGCAGCGATAACAGCAGACGCCGAATACACAATTATGTCAACAACAACTATCCGGCTGCGATATAGTTTTATTTTTAATGTATATGTGTCAACGATATTATTTATTTTAATTTGCCACTCACATGTATGATTATATCTAAAATGTTGAACGTTGATTAGGGAGCTCATGATATTTTATGTAGGTGGTAATTTCTTCGTTGTTTTGCTCCAGCATTACTAACATAGATCCAGAGGCTACAACTAGCGGATAACGCCGTGGTATTATGGTAAATATTGTAAATGTTGTTACGCCATGTACTGAAAACCTGTATATACCGGTAACTTCAGCGCGATGTTTGATAGATTTTGTTGACTCGTGACCAAAATGCTTGTCCAGATGCTATTGTATACACTAAACTATCGGTAATTTTCTTTTTACGTCGGAGAGTTTAATAATGTGTTCACATGAATATTATAATCAGATTTAAATATGATCATTTCATTATTAACTTTGTCGTTGTATTTCTTCGTTACAGCGTCATTGTCTGATTCGGGTTCTCCAAGATCAGTAATTTAATTATTAGACATATTGAGAGAACCAGTTATTATATCACCGGAGTTTTGTACTCGATGACGAATATTATCTGATATCATTGACATAATAACACCAGGCGTAACTTTTCCATTACAATCAAACACAGCTATGCTTTTTTGAGTTACTCCATTAATTGTAACGATGATATCTTGCAATGAAAGGTTACCCGTTTTTAATTTTCCTTGCATATCTTGGCATACAGCCACTTAGTTTGGTTCTACACTTGCAAGATTTAATAATTCAGATATTTCAACACTAATCTGTTCACTTAAAATTTCATGGGTTATTCCGTTGGTTTTATGTTGTTTTTGTGCAGAAGATCTTCCTTAAATATCTGCCATTATGGGGGCGCTCACCAATTAATATGTACTTTAGAGAGAGTGACGTATGTAAGGTGAAGTAGTTTGCATTAAAACATGCACAATGGAGAGAATGTTGGCATACCTATATGCTATAGTAATGTAATGTGGATGATATTTCTTTGGATATTGTACTTTTGGAAATTGTACATGATTTAAGCACACTGCTAACTAAAATGACTGCTCCTTTGTGTTAAAAAATCAGCCTGAATTAGTCTAAAATACACTATACATAGCAGCTATTAAAATAGGGAAAAATAATTTTGCCAGACTAGACAATACCAGCTTCTGAAAGTGCAATGAATGAATTACCAAATATATAAAATATAAAAAAAGTTATCGGCTCTGTTTTATGCAATTTACCTCTGAAGTTCAGGAAGTGAAAATGACCAAGTAGAGCTAGCACTTTTTTGAAGTAAGGTCAAGCTGTATACTCTATAACCCATAGTACACCCATCAATCATACACCAAAATAAAGGGAATTAAAGGTTCTTTTAATTATACCTAAGATATACAAGGTCTTTTTTAAATAGCCAGTATAACCAGTGAGGAATTTTTCTTTAAAATGATAACCCTATGGAAAATGCGAAACTGTATAGCGCCACCTATACCTTAACATCTGTTTAAAACGACGGTGTACGGTTATACCGTCTACTTGAATAGTCGTGCACGACTTATGAGGTGGTGGTGTTGATGATGACACAGTGTCGAATACAGCAATTTCTTCACGGCCACATATGGGTGGATCGGTTACTGTCTGTGTTGGTAATGTTGAAAACTAGATGGGACTGTTTGAAGATGGAAGCTTTGCACTCTACCGACATATTTTAAAAATTATTTTGGTGGTACCAGTCTATACGAATCAAATTAACTATTCCGCATGGATCAATCGCGTATGCAACCCAACGAGTACCTGCACCAGAACTTTTACCGAGATTAATGTTACCGGTTTAAATATTTCTTTGTTTTTTTTGGTTATTGATCACGCATAAAAACCTCTGAATATTTTACGTTTAATGTTTTTAAATCAAAATTGGAGATAGAAAAAAGACGTTTTACGTCAACGAAATGTTCCTGGAAGTCTCAAACCTTTTCCATGCCAATGAGAAGTTCCTGGTAATCTTAGACCCTGACCTTGGTTTGGTATTCTTTATTCCTTTTCATGTTGCTTTTTTAATGCCATTCCAGCGGCAGTTCCAACAGCACCAAGTGCAGCTACTTTTCAACAGCTGGGGCTGCAGCGGCCATTGACGCCTGGTATAGCTGCAAGAAGTGGAAATATACTACCCCTGTTGACTGCGTCTTTAATAACATCCGCAGAAAAATTAAGTCGAGCACCCGTATTTGATTGTTTGGCGTTATTGAAGTGTTTGAACTGACGTTTATTTTGACCACCTGTGATTTGTTCTTTCTTAGTGATATTTTTCATTCCTTGGTTCTCTTGTGATATTGATTGGAGCTTTCAATCTAACCATGTAGTCAGACTGACACTAACATGATGATAGACATTATAATATCATAAGCGATTTAATTGCATGTTTTCAACTGGGGCATTAATGACTCTCATTCGTCCACCAGTACATTCAAGTAGCATTGTTTTGTCTGAGAGTATAACAGCGATTGCTCTATAATTAACACCAACACCTATGTTTACACGAGATCGACAATTAGACAGATTGTTTAATTAAACCCAGGTGTTCCAGCGAACAGCAATAAATCGGATACATTGTTGTAAAATTCAGCTGTAAAATTTGTAGACTGGAATCAGCATTTTGATCACGTCCCGTGAATGACGTCAAACGATATCTACGTGCAACATGATTATTCTCAAAATTTAATAAAACTTCTTCAGATGGCCCTTGATGTCCATTTGTTCTTAGGGAAACTTCACTAACTCCAAGATTGTCAAATATAATTGGACTGTGTTTATGAGAGTTTAATTGTGCAACATTTTGAAAGGTATTAAATATGTGTCTTGGCGCAGAAACACCTTGCTGTGATGCTATAAGCCATGTAAATAAACCTTCAACTACGCTTTGAAAACTATATGTGGTCCTCGTCAACCATGATAATATTGATTTACCTCCTGAATCCATAAAATAAAGTTATTTTTGTTCTTCAGCAAGCGATTGAGTCATTACCGGCATTCACAACGAAAGTTTAAATAATACTACTTTGCCATCAGCAGCACCATCACCTTCGTGCCAGATAGCATCATTATTATTACCCTTTCTCACAAGTACAATTGTATGCTTGACTCCGAAAATGACATCTTCTAACATATCTGCAAAATCCAAAGATATTTGACAATGGAATTACACACAAAAATCTTTTACGTTCACTTTTCAGCATTAATCGACGCGCTGTGAGACCTAAGTTGTAATTTTGGTAGACTCCATATAATATCGGAAAATCGGCGCCGGGTCTGTCTGTCATTCCAGCTTGTTGTGAATCAGCCCAAATAGTTCGCGTTACTTGTACCATAAGATGTAGTCTGTCATCCGGTTGGTCAAAATTATCCTTGACAAACATCATTGACGGACTAGTTGATCTTGTATAATCATCTGAATATCTCGCCATACCCAATATCGTTGCGACAACGTCAACATTATCTTGAATTAATTCAGCCTCTTTTCCATCAATCATGTATATAGCACTTTTGAATAACGCCATGATGCCATTACCAACTCTGATATTAGTGCTGTATTAGCGACGACGTCTGTTACAAGTTCTCCTTTTACTTCAGTTAACGCTTTAGCGGGCAAGAATTACCTGCTTGTATCCTGACTTTCAGCTCAACTCAACCACACTGATTTGGCTGTCGTCCTTCATAAGAATAATGAAGATAATCACGCACAGACTCATCTTTGAGTGCTGGTGCGTCCATGTCAAATGTTGGATCGGATACACGTTTGAACATTGAAATATATTTATTATCATCTAAAACGAAAACCACCTCCTGCTGTCAGACTTTTATTTATATTTTTCACCAGCCAACTCTGCTAGTATTTTATTAGCAGTTTGATTTATTATTTTACTAACATTTTCAGGCGTAACTTCAATGCTGGGCAATTGTACTGATCGGGTCTTCGTCGCATCATTCGTGCTAGTCTGTCTTCGATTGCTGTGAATGCTTTACTAGCTAATCACTAACAGCACCAATACCACTATCACCAACAACGTCAAAAACTTTCATTGATAATTGTTTTGCAATCGGTATTGCTTTTTGGGCTATCGTTCTAAATAAACCCTGAACAACATCACCTAGCCCATCACCGTAGATCGCTTTGTACGTTGGTAATCGCGAATTTATCACTCTGACCATGATCGGTCCACGAGATGCATTATGTATAATCATCTTATTTTCTTGTCAATGACCTAATTGCATTCCCTCAATCACTGTGATAATCATCAACGATTTCATCGATGAGACACCGATAAACATTAATGTCCATGATACCACCTGTAAGTAATCGTCAAAAAAATTTCAGCTGCTTCATTAATAATTTCTGGAGAATTATTCCGCCAATCAGAATTTCTAGTCGTTTATTGGGACATGAAACCATAAAACCACTTCCTCGAGTAACAAAACCATTTCCAGTGGCACTGTGGCTATACAATATTTTTCCACTTCTTTCACCCATAGCCCTCATCGCATATATTTCATTGTGTCTAATTATTCTTCTTCCTTACTTGTTGTTTTGACTACTTTTTTCTTACCTGTCTTTGAAGCTTTCTTTTCTGCTCCTGCTTTTTCAAGTTGCTGCTTCATTTCGTCTTCTCTTTGCCTCCTTCCTTGTTTTACTTGTTCAATATATTCATACACTTCCTGGTTAAAGAGGCCAAACTTATAAATATCTTTCTCAGATCTGATTTGCGAAATACGATTAGCCATGCGATATACACCCTTAATCCAATTGGAAGCTTTAAGGGTAATAACATATTTGGGATTTTACACACCTATCTCTATCACGATATCCATACACGGCAATATTAAGTCCTTTGTCTGCGTCTTTGATATCGGCAATATCTTCAGGTGTGCATTTATATGTAATGTTAGTTCAAGCAGTTGGCAGAGATTGAACTTCAGATTGTGGTTAAGGAAGTTGCTGGGGTGGTTGATGAGATTTTTGGGTTGGTGGTTGAGCTGCTTGAAGACGGCCAACAGTATCAACAGGTAATGATCTCTCAAGAGCTTTTAGAGCCGTCTCAGTTGTTGTAACACTTTCCTTCCTTGGTTAGACAATTAGTTTAAATACCTGTTCTGTACCTTCTGCAAATTCAACCTGAGACTCCCAACGAGCTTGTATTTTTTTCTCTGACAGAATCACAGACTGGAATATATTTTTATATGTTTCTAATCGGACTCGAGCTAATCTAGCTGTGCGAGATTCTATTATCGACATCATACTGATTTAATTACTCACACACAACAGCAGCAGTGAGGGTGCAACCAAAACTGAATGTCCGAAAGGTAAACGAACACACACACAAATTTGAAAACACGAATGACAAAGATAAAGTAACAAAATGTGCTAACCCAATTAAAAAATTTCTCGGTTTTGGTTAGAGGCTTCGGTTTGACGTTATTGATCTTGTAGTTTTTCACTTTCGTGGGAAGCTTTATTTTTCGTAAAGGGACCTTCCAGCAGATGGTCTGTTCACCATCCCTGCTGCATCCTATACCATTTGTTAAAACTGGTCTTGCCCCCGCTATCATACGGCACACTGCGGGTGTTAGCATTTGACCTAAGCAATACAAATAGTATCGGAACTTGTCAACTTGTCAAACTTTGTATACATGCAAATAGTCACAAGCAAACAAACAAGGTTGTTATTTCATACAGAAGCATATATATATATATATATATATATATATATATATATATATATATATATATATATATATATATATATATATATATATATATATATATATATATATATATATATATATATATATATATATATATATATATATATATATGTGTGTGTGTGTGTGTATGTGTGTGTGTGTGTGTGTGTGTGAAAGTATTTTCCAAACATGAGACACACTACACTTGTTACCGAACCTCGCCAATAATAAACACATATAATGCTTTATGGACTAATTGCCTCCATAAGCTAGAAAAGCACAGACTTTAAATTGCATGACGACTATATTAAACTAGAAGCCTATATGTTTAGGGTGCTTGCGCTGGCGCTGGAGCCACTCCACCCGTCGTCACTTCTCGTTCTTGCCGTGCTCGGACATTGTAAAAAAATAGTATACACAAAAGGGAGGGATAGTAGTTCCATACCTACCCTCTCGATCAATTAAATTTTCCACTCAATGGAAATAAACAGGTTGCAAATTCTGAAAGAAGCAGACAACTTAAATCCCATAACATAACTCTGTCAGGCCACCCATCAATTACTTATTAGCAAATAACATGCCTTTCAAGTTAGCAGATTGAACGAATCTTACGTGCATTTGATTTGTATCAGGAAGAACGTAATCCTAAACCTGAACAACAAAGGAACGTACAGATGCTGAAAATTTTACAAGTCCTATGCAGGGTTTACTCCGTGAAGAAATCAAATGGTGAAAGGAAACGTGGACAGACAGAATTAGGCATCGGCAAAGGAGAGAATAACAGACACACGTTGGAGACATGGAATTTAGAGTAGACGCAGAGGAGTTCTCTTTATCTTTCCGAAGAAGAAGACTGTGGTGAAGCCTACAGTGAAACGACTTCGTCCGCCCAGACTATAAAGGCAATCTAGAAAATTGCCAAAACAAGGCAGGCCTTTTTAGGGCCACCCAGATCTCTAGATAAGAGATTCATCAATTTGTGAATAAACTGTGTTGTTGAGTATGTACAATTGTGTGTTTGTTTTTTCCCCAAACAAAAATTCTTCCCTTCTCGAATGTATGCTCGTAAAGGTACAGTAGTTTTCCTATAAACATCTCCTACCTTTTCTTGTGTGATAGTGTGGGTTTTGCATATGTATGTTTTTGTTTTTGGTATATTTTTGAAAAAAGGATAGTACTAGCTGTGTATGAAGAATAATGTGCTTGTTTTTGTAGTATAGTGTGTTTATATGTAAATTCGTTCTGACAGTGTTTCATTTAGATCTACGCGATATACCTTTTCAATGTTAGGGATTTGAATGTGGTGCGTATTCAAGTTTGTGTGGAGAGATGTTTTCCTTCACGTCCATGCTTCCGGGATATAGATCGAAGCGATAGTCCGTTAGGTTCCCATTGTTGACACATCAAGACCCTAAAATATGAGTAGGATACAAAATCTCATTGAATCCAAGTGCACCTGGTACATGATCGTCGCCTTCTGGACGAACAGGCAGGCCATTGAGGAAATACAACAAGCAGTAGCTCTAGGAATGAAGAAGAAGAGGAAAAGAAAAAGATGGTACTGCACCATCTGAGAATGCTTCAGATCTGTGGGGCAAAGCCTGTTTCAAAGACATCACCGTAGAGCCAACTACAACAGCAGAGAAAAAAAGTAACACGGATAGAGGAGTGGGCTCTGGATCTGCTATTTCAACACAGTAGCAATCAATAACACTGGTCAACAGTGAAATCATTACTGACTTGAAAAGGCCCTAATCTGTAGTATTTTGGTGTGCCGAACACGAATATAACCGTGAAAAATTTGTATTGGCTCTCGTTTTGAAGATATTCATATACCTCATTTTCTATGTTTCACTGTGTAAATTTCTCCAGTAGGACTGCAGCAACATCCGGAATAATGATGTAACATTGCATAATACCATCATGCTCACATCATCCACAGTTGATTGCATCATTTTCTGATGCAATGCAATACTAATGCCATGCGGCTGCTGAAGTAAGTTGACGTCAGCAGTGTACTATACATGTGTAGGCCTATTATACTAATGCCAGGCGGCTGCTGAAGCTGACATAAGCAGTGTACTATATAAAGCCCAATCAGATAGGTTCAGCATTTAAAATATTTTAGACGTTGTGCGAGACAGTTCAAGCTACTGTTACATAAAACTTATTATTTTATCCATTTACGTACAATAAAGAACAGTAATGCCTCGAAAGTGTGTTAATACCGCGGACAATTTTTGCTATATTTGTGGGGAAGTGACATTTGCCAACCAGAAGAAAAGTATCAATTCTCAAGTGAAGAAGGCATATCATCTTTACTTCGGATGCAAGGTTGGTGACCAAGACAAGCCTTGGGCTCCGCATATATGCTGTGCTACATGTACAACACAGCTTTCACAGTGGTTGAATTGCAAAAGGTCATCAATGCCGTTTGCAGTCCCAATGGTGTGGAGAGAGCCAAGCAACCACCTAAATGACTGTTACTTCTGCTTGGTTCCTCCTCTTTCCGGCGGAATAACGAAGCGAAAGAAGTCGAGAATAGTCTACCCAAACATTCCGTCTGCATTGAGACCAGTTCCACATGGTGAGGGACTTCCTATTCCAGAACCTCCAGCAGAATATTCTCTTGATTCATCTGACGAAGACAAAGGTGAGTCGACCTGTTCTTCTCCTGGTCCATCAGCATGCAGTGATCCAGATTTTCGCTGTGGTGCATCATCAACCCCACACAGAATAACACAGGAAGAACTAAATGACCTGATTCGTGATTTGGACTTATCAAAGAACAAGGCAGAATTGCTAGGATCAAGACTCCAACAATGGAATCTTCTAGAAGAAGATGTCACAATTACTGCATATCGAAAGCGCCACCAGCAATTGGAGCCTTTCTTCAGAAAGGAAAGTAATCTGATATTCTGTTCCGATATTGAGGGCCTCATGAATGCTTTAAAAATCACTCATGACCCACAAGAATGGAGACTATTTGTGGACTCTTCGAAACTGAGTCTCAAGGCTGTGCTTTTGCACAATGGAAACATTCTTCCATCTATTCCAGTAGCGTATGCTGTCCACATGAAAGAGACATACGATAACTTAAGGCAGCTACTGAATTCCATTGAGTATAACAAGTACAGCTGGCACCTCTGTGGTGATTTGAAGGTAGTTGCCCTTTTAATGGGACTGCAGCAAGGATATACAAAATACATGTGTTTCTTATGCGAGTGGGATAGCCGAGCAAGGGAAATGCACTACATGAGGAAGGAATGGACTCACAGGCAGAATGTAGCCATTGGAGAGAAGAATATCCAACACCCAGCTCTGGTTGAGGCTCAGAAAATCTTGCTACCACCCCTTCACATCAAACTAGGTTTGATGAAGAACTTCGTGAAAGCCATTGACCGGACTTTGCCAGCATTCCGATACCTGCATGAAAAATTCCCTCGACTCAGCGAAGCAAAGATTAAAGAGGGAGTTTTTGTGGGTCCTCAGATTCGAGAGCTTTTCAAAGATGACCGGTTCAACAACTTGCTGGAAGGTGACGCGAAACAAGCATGGAATGCTTTTCGCCTAGTTTCTACAAACTTCCTCGGAAATGTTAGGGCAGAAAACTATAAGGAACTAGTAGAAGACATGTTGATGAAGTATAAGAAACTTGGCTGCAATATGTCTCTAAAGATTCACTTCCTTCATTCCCATTTGGATTTCTTTCCTAGCAACTGTGGTATTGTTAGTGATGAACACGGCGAACGTTTTCATCAAGATATCGCAACAATGGAACAAAGATACCAGGGAAAATGGTCCACTACAATGCTGGCTGACTACTGCTGGACACTCCTCAGAGATGCTCCCGAACAGCTGTACAAGAGACAGGCGAAGAAATCTAAGATGTAGTCAATGACTTGATTTTTTATAGGTAGGCTATTACAGTTGACCTTTTACTATTGGAATGCATTTCGTTATGTAAACATTAATTTCTTGCAGATTACAAAAAAACTAGAGCCAATTTTGCAATTTGACTGTCATATTCGTGTTCAGCACATAAAAATTGATAAGAATTGACTAATTTTATTTCAGTAACATGACTTTTGTAAAAATTTGTTGTCCAGTGTAACCTAGCGACCACAACATCCACATGCAAATCTTAGAGTGCTGAGGGAAAGAGGCATCAGAATACCTCAAACGGCGGTTTATAGTTCTAAAGCCACACAAGCTCCTTCATCACTTTCTACCTCCACAATCCTTAAGGTGACGTTCATTTGTTGCCCGGTCTGTGTATGTGGTGCTCTAAAAGGGAAGTGCGGACATTAATCAGGAAGAAAAAAAAACAAGTTCAGAAACAACCACATATTTAGAAAAGAACAAGTCATGTTGCAAAAACATTTGCTTGTTTGTGTCCATACTTATATTTGTATATTAAGTTTAACGTGGGTGTCTAAAAGCACCAACTGCCCTTTCTTATGCGATAGTGTGAGTGTGTTTCGTAGATTTAGTGTAAGGATGTGTTTGTCTCTACTAAAACAAATTAAACTTTCAAACATGTATGTTTGTTTGTAAAAGTTCAGTGTTTTTGAATGGAAAAAGTAGAAATAGTTTCTTTTAGGTCCAAGTGAGAAACAAATTTCCGCGTTCGGGTCTTGTATGTGATGTGTAGTTTGTGCGAAGAATGTTTGCCTTCATGTAAGTACTTTAGGCATTCGTCATTCGGGTGACCCTCTTTGACACGTGAACATCTACTAAAAATGTCCTCAGTGAATGATTTCCAATGAGCTTGGGATTCGATGGTGGATGTGGTGTATATACAAATAAAGTACTAATAAAGACAGAGGCCTATTGGATTTATCCAGTCAACCTACTATATGTGACAAGGCAAGTGACAGCACTAAAAGCAGCAAGGGAACCTATCAAGAAAGTATTGGAGGAGGGGGCTATGAAGACGAACGGGTTCTTAATGTTGAGCAATGTAGAGTTTGTACATTGAAGGAGGTTAATCGATTCGATGTTAAGGGTGGGGTATTCTTTTAAAGCAGGTATACGCCTGCATAGATTGGTGTTATCAACCCATAAGCAGTGTGAAAAGTAGAGCAGTTTCCTTAGATCAGTGCTGTCCAACCCGCGGCCCGCGAGCTGATTTTAAATGGCCTGCCAGAGCTCGAGCAGCTATGTAGTCGTTGCTTTTCAGTTTTCTGCTGCGGCCCTCGGCTTCAAGAAAAACCTTGCTCAGTGGCCCATGGTGTCAGAAAGGTTGGACATCACTGTCTTAGACATAACTAAATCATTTCAGAAAATTCATGCAGGTGGAAATCGTGAAAAGCAAGGCTAACTGGGCGTATTAGAGTCAGGAGAACCAGAAGAAAGAAAAGGACTTTAAACGGCAATAAGAGAATTGTATTAAGATCCAGGAAATATTTAGGAAAATGGGTCATAAGGACTGGATTCCTGAGGAAGACAAAGAAATGTGAAGTTCAGAGAATGGGTAAAATGATGGTGAGGAACCAGGAGGTGGGGAAGGAAATAGAAGAAATATCAGCGGCCCTTTTCCAGGGCCACTCATATGCCTAGACAAGATACTATTTCATTATTGAGCACTTTATAATTAAAATGAATAATAATTTGAATAAACGTATCTGCCCAAGCAAAGTGAACAAAGAAATATGACTGATTCTTCTTCGGATGTTAAGGCAATAATGAGTAATGTTTCAAGCAAACATCTTTTATATAAAAAGCTAACACACAATAATAAAGATAGGGTATATATCAGCCTTCTCTCTTAAATGTTCGAAATTGCCAACAAGTTTCGGAATTTGCAGTTGGAAAATTGATGACGAAGACTAATATTCAAATCAACACCTCCACCTCCATAAATAATGATCTGAATCTTTATTCTATAATATTAGAAAAAATATTTTATATTTCTTAAGGTGTATCCAGAATAAATGTCACTGTTTAGGTACTCCATTAACTTCATTTTAGACTAAGGTCAATTACATAATACATATATTTTTTTTTAGAAAAGCCAACAAACAATACAAATAAATGCATATAACACGGGTCACCGTGCATCTACCTTCCATAGCATATGTAGTTTAGCTTCTTGTGAAATACGTTATCGACAAAGACAGGGGAGATAATCTGGACAAGGTCGAAATAACGTTTTTATCTCCCTGCAACTTATCGTTCAGTCCTGAAACGCTACATATTCTCTAACGGTACAAATGCCTAATATGTCGTAAGTGCCAAATATGGACGTAATTAATACTAATCGAATATGCAAGAACGTGAAGCACTAAATGATTGTGGTGTAGCCTTTAGTTGTTAGCATTCGTTCATTTTTTTGTTGTCTTATTATCGCTTACCAAATGGTGATTTGTGTATATCCTTACTATAATTTACACCATCGATAATAGCCTCTCAGTTCCAGATAATGGAGTAATATAATCTTTCCATGCATTTGGATATGATAGGAAATCCAACTTGAGGAGTTACGATTTGTGCCCATAGACGAGTCCCTGTTAAATATCCTTGTGTCGTAGGGTTAACTTCCATACTATAATTGCAAATATGATGAAGATTGTTTGTCTAATCCAACATCAATTATATTTTTCTATACCTAATTTTCTCTGCAATCTCAAAAGTTGCATCTTAATGAATATATAGTTGATGTAAGTGAGGAGTGAAGGAATATACTTGACAGTTGGTGTAATTGGCATAATTTCTTGCAGGTTTCTTCTTCAATGGTATATATGAAGTAGAGGCTGTGATTGAAGTCAGCTTGCAACTGAATTTTGTTTCGTACACTAGGATAAGATAAGAATACGTAGCATAATGTAAAGTTCAAGAGTAGTTTGTCTTTTTCGGTGTAACTAGATGGAGATCAGTAGACTCGCTGGTATCTGATTGTAATAGGAACGATTTGGGTGGATTATCTGAAAAGGTTTTCAACTAGTCTAGTGATAATAAAGTTTATAAAGCGAATAATTATTTTATCTTGTACGCACATATAAGCGCCAGCGCTCGAGAACATTCATAGAGCGTCGATGTCACCCATGGGAAAACCAGACTACAAAACAGCAAAGGGGAAGTTACTCTACCAAACTGTAAACATTCATTAATATGCTTCTCCTTAAAGGCAATAATATATTGTCTGACAAACATTATCAAAACCGACATATCAGTCTCCCTTACGTATTATTATATATCCCTATTCCTATAATGTAAGACGGATTACACGATATTTTTGTGTTGGTGTTACATCTTACTGCCTAAATAACGGCCTTGTGTACCATCTTCCCACGTCGACTAATGGAGACCGAGAGGTAACATTTTCAGAGACATTTCACACATTGCTTATATCGACACTCATCCACAAATTTAAATCTAACTGATTATACTTACTTTGCTGTCCTTATCCTGATGGTATCACTGTCTGATAGTAGGAAATGGACGTATTTTCATGTTCCGTTCAGCTGGTTGTAATGAGATGGAAGAAACAAATGCCAAAATAGGATTAAGAATATACTAATATGGAAGGAAATATTTAGATAACTTTGTTTTGTTCAAGATATGTATCATCCGAACCGAATTCGGCATTCCTTTGAACTGAAATGAAGGTCAACAGAAGCTGAAAATTCGTCCCTTTGCTTTTGTCAGAATTTGAATTTTTTCAATAAAGGTCATCAGGGTAAGTAAATTCCACCTAAATCAACATGACTTTAATCTTCAATGTGTGCTACCAAGTGTTATTAGATAGTCTGAAATTTGGACTATTGTTTCAACGTAAGTCAACTTCGCAACACTCTAACCAAGGACACTATCTGGGCAGGAAGACGTAACATCAAAACATAAGTAACATTAGATATGTTCTACATTGTAGGATTATATATATATATATATATATATATATATATATATATATATATATATATATATATATATATATATATATATATATATATATATATATATATATATATATATCCTTGTGGAAGGTTTAAATATTTTTCATTTGTACTTTGAATACAAACGAAAATAAAACTGCATAGAAATAGGTAGAATGAGACACGTGAAACAAATTTTCATTTGTTTCTAAAATTATAATGAGAAAATAAATAACAATTTTCTGCTAGAGTTTCAAAGACTTTAAATCTTGTAAATGGCTTGATCGTATTGATATCATCCAATTAATTTGCAGTTCGAGTCCTAATCAAACTACATTGACAAATTCAGATGAATATAACGACAAATGTAGATATACGTTTTACTGAGTCTACTGAAGCGAACCAGAGAGTTAAAGACCTCTATCTACGAAATTAATTTGTATCTAACCGATCTTCGATCTTTGAATGAAACAAAGAATTCCTAGTTTTCTTATTAATATCTCTTACTCTCAGTCAATACTGTAGAAGGTTTCCATAAAGTCCAAAAAGACTGCATTTGATTGGAATTTGAGGTGAAAAAACTTAGCATATCAATTATTATGCATAATGGCAAAAATACTATATCTGTGGGGAGAAGTATCAAAGTGGTCAACAATTTAAACGATTTATCACAATACATTCATCAAGACACTCTCCAGTGTGGAAAGTTTCCACCGAGAGATCAAATATTGCAGAAGAAAGACTTTAATTATAGTAAAGTATTTTCCTTCCGTTGATCGACTGCAGGAGAAACAAAATTAGTCTAGCATCTACATGATGTACGAAATGTATCGTTATAATCTAATTACTGACGCATGTAAAGTCAAAACAAAGGGCAATCTTTACCTTCTTTTTCTTTTATCTTCACCCTTATTGTATGTCCAGAACGAAATTGTAGTGCTTTCGAAGACAAAACTCTTCGTAGAGTAAATCTGGTAAATTTAATGAGACCGAAACAATGTACGATATCTATTTTTCGTCTCATTCGGACAAAGAAGTTTTTTTGAAAAAGAGCGGCGAGAATATTTTAGATTTTCAGGGAACAAAATGGTGCCAACTGTTCGGTAGTGTAGTTAAAGCTAGGCTATAAGCTTACTTGCTCGTTATCTCCGTGACTAATACAACGTGAAATGTGCATACCTCATAATTTTCCTTATATATTTTGACCAGTTCACCTGGTCAAGATTAGAAAATGAAATTTAATTGTATTTGTTTGACCTCGTGAAAAATCTTTCTCGGTCATAGTGATTACTCCATAGTATGGCTCAGTAGCCTCCCTTTTCTTTTCTACCATTTAAATGTCGCCCTTAAATGAGAGTAGACGATTGTAAAAAGATGGGATTGTATAATTTGACACAAAATATGAGGACAATATTGGTCTTGTGTAATGAATTTACATAAAAACACAACTGATTTTGTAATTAGAGAGAGGAAGCGTGGCAGACATATTTTTTGTCATATCCAATTATTTGAGCACTGGAATGCGATTCACAATGTTAACTTCTCGTAGAAGGTTCTGTGATATGTTCCCTACAGTTAGCGCCACGATATATTTGTGTTGGTTTGCATATATTGTTGTTGAAACTAAACTACTTTAAAAGCGTAGCCACAAGGAACATGAGTCCGATATTTCCTTGTTGATGACTTTTCTGGATTGCAATCTGCGCTTGAGGTAAGAAGTAGCAACTCATACTCATCATATATGATAAACGGCACCCCTGACATAAGACAAAAGTTTTCAAATTTTAAAACATTGTATTTTTTTTCAGCAGTTATTAATATTTTTATAACAATGGATCAGTCTCTATCAGGGTAAGTAAGAAGATCTTTGCTATAAAAACAACGAAAACACTTTCTAGAATATATCCTATTGGCCACTCAAAAAATTTGATCCAGACATAGTTACAGTATTTGGTGTCGTTATAAAATAAAATACGTCAACTTCTTGATCACATGTCATAGGATGAACATGCAGAGGATAGATACTTGCACGGTTGCTAACACCAAAAGCATTTACTGAAATATGATTTGGTCGCTCGAATTTCGACTCGTCATTTACTAGCTCAGATATTTAACATATATTGATATGCAGCAAGCGTTGGCACTCCAATGTATTATTACATGTCTACAGGATAGTACGGCTCACATGAAACATATAGTATCATTATTCTTCCCGTTAATACAGTTCTGGCTGGAGTTGTTTTCTGCAGGTAGCTCCAAACAAGATCGAACATGCAGCTGATTATATTTTCACGTTTGTTACACAACAGGACAGGACAGTCAATATCCAACCAGACTGATCGCATTAAAAATCATCCTTCTTGTCTCCCAGTGAGCTGAAAACATGCTTGTGATCTATGTCATTAAACGCAGACTGGCAACGAATACAATTATGTTGAGAAAGTTTACCTGCATTATAATACCAGACCGCAACGATATGGTTTCATGTGCTTGGACACGTAAAAGTGATAAATCGTAATCGAATTCGCGACTTCGTCGAGTGTCATTTGTGCTCCTGCATTAACATCTGATATTTTTTCATGGCCTCTTGAAGCATGAGGTACCCAACAGGTCTAAAATCAAGCAGAGTTCATCTACGGAGTGCTGCTTGTTGTTGACACTGAAAAGGATATGGGTCACGCCCATGTTGTCAAACACCTGGTTTGCCTTCCACCTAATCTGCATCTTGAGTGGTGTGCTAAAACGTTAGAAAGATACATCATAGAACTCTGTGCCTGGTAACATAGGTACTCTCTTTGTCATTGCCAATTATTACGCCAGAAACCTGAACCAATGTAAAGTTTGTTTCTAAAACGGGAACATATGTTGTCTTACTCGAGCACGTGGTATACAGAAGGCGTCACTTTTGACATCCAGAGACTTAACTTAGTGAAATTAAATATTCCATCGTCTTCTCTTTCTGGACGATGCATATACATGGTCAGATTAGCTAGTTCCAAAACAACAGTTTGCTTTACACCTCGAAATACAATATCAATATCGCCACAGAAATTAAATATGGAACTAAAAGCATCATCATGCAAACTTCATTATGGCAGTCTGTGATTGCGCGCCTGACGGAAAATCAAGATTTGTAATTGTGTCTTCTCAAATTGGCTATTGTGGTCTTGTTTGTTTAATCAATTCTGGTTATGGTATCCACAGGTGCTCCATATTGTGCAGCATTGTCTGTCCCGTCTGGGTTAAGTATCAACCTATTTTCTGAGTCGTTTTACCAAAACGTACTTGTTGCAGAGCTTAGATTATGGTCGTCGCTCATGGAGATCAAGTTCATGAGTGTGCTGGTGATATGCAGATACTTGTATGTGTCTCCGACTGCTTGATTATATAGTTGGTATCAATCCGTCTTAAAAAAAACTCCAGCCGTAGTTTGTCAAAAGCACGTTTCGGCCAGCAGCTGATTGCAAGTATTCTATGACCTCAAGAATAGATTTATGAAGCAGCAGGCAAACATCTTAGTATCAATAATGTTTCTTCTAAGCTGACTGATCTCATGTATGCCTTTGTTCAGGTACTATACGTATTCGTGTGCAGTTGTCGACTCACCAACTGGAGAGTCATCCAATAACTTAAAATATTCAGTAAATTTTGACAGAATATGATAGACAAAAATTCAGTTTAGATCTGAACCCATCATGATATGACATTCGCCATGTTCAGCAATGGTGCCGCTCTGTTATCGATCTCTTTAATGATTTCTTGACCACGCTTAGACATTATATTTGTTTGGCTGTATAAGTTACAACACCCTCAGCTTCTTTTGTTCGATATATTCAGCAGGGGTGCCGCTATGTTATCGAGCTCGTTAATGATTTCTTGACCGCGCTTAGACAATATATTTGTTTGGCTGTGTAAGTTACAACACCCTCAGCTTCTTTTGTTAACGCGATTTTCATTGATCGTCTGCTTGATCTCTGCAGATATGTCATATTTTCCCGCTACACTTGATCTTGTAGGGACACGACACCCATGGTAAAACTCAATAAGAACGATTTTTTTGTGCAATGGATGGGCTCAAAACAACAATCATATCAGCGATCCAAAAATCCTAATAGGATATACTTTCGTTTGATTAATGTCAGATCTATTTGCAATGTTCATCTAATATATTGATCACGCAAATAATCAGACATAAATGTGTTTGATTAGATCAAACCTTATTTGCTTTTTATAAAACTTTCAATCTGAGTTTGCTTCTATGAACTTCAGTGCTGCCAGAGATGTATTACGTATCTAAGTATATAGTCCACACACAGTTTGCTACTATTCTTTCAACAAGAAAACAATAGGTTATGTGACAAAATTACCTGGAAAATATCTAATGTTACCACAATCAACCTTTTAAAATAAAATGTCTGATCATTAATAATAGTTCAACTGAAATAATAGCTAAACGCAAATTTATTTAAGGGATGTTTCTTGAATAAAATTATTCTTTTCTTATTTCCTACTTTATCTACTTGCAATGAAAGATAGTTTATTTCACGCATATGCGATATGTACACTACACAACTAGATTTTGATGTTCACCTCTATAGCAAGAATTATGAAAAGAAATTAAACATAGCACTAATAAGATGATAAATAAGGTCTTGCTTTGATAACATTGTACTTCATTTTTAATACAAACATTTACCTTATTCTTTCGCATGATTCCGATATGCATTTCATTTGTCAAACAAAGTTTAAGAACTACATGAAAATATGTTGTATTGCACATAATATTCTTACGGGATTCTTATCTAAGCTTACCCATAGACCATGACATTTGAAACCTAAATCAGTATTAGGAACAAATAAACTACACCGGAGGAAATAAATATAAAGAATATCTTCTAACAATTCATGAATTATCTTTGCGAAAGAGATACTCGTACACAAGATCTAGAAGGTCATAATCAAATTATAAGGTTTATTTTGGTGCAACACACACACACACACACACACACACACACACACAGAATTACAGAAACACTTGCAACTTCAATTTGTGTTAAATCACGATTGAAAACAAGATATTATGCACTTATACTAAAGAATTTCTCCTTGGCAGCTTAACCTTATTAGAATCGCAAGATGCACAATTCTATATTATATTGAAAATGAGATAATCAGTGATCGGAAGAATAATTTTAATATGTAATAGTCAGTTTTTTCGGAGTGTAGGCCTGAGTGCAAAACGTGTTTCACAATGTTCTGTGTACACGCTTATGTAAGTAAGTGTCCGCGCGTGTGTGTGTGTGTGAACCGATTAGGTTTTCACAATTAATCTAGGCATAAATCATCCACAGCTTCGACGATATGATTCTCTTGCTAAAATCAGTTTAGGATCTGAATTTCTTGTGCTCGTTACATTCCCTGATAAAACTCTCGCTGAAATAGGCCTCATACTTCGGTATTGCCCTGGTGACACATGAGGTTTGATAGAAACCCCAGTGTTTAATGTGTAGTCTGCCAGCTTTTGTCCACCCGAATGCCCTCTCTCCATCCATAGATATTAGTTTCTGCTTGATTATTTGTTCTATACAAAGGCAAAAAATGAATATTTCAATATATCGCATATTATTTCGTGTGAAAATTAGTATTTAGATCTTTTATAGGACGGAACAAGTATTCAAAATATTGAACTTATTCAAAAATTTCAAAATCACTTGATGTTTCAATATTTCATGCATGTCATATATATATATATATATATATATATATATATATATATATATATATATATATATATATATGTATGTATGTATGTATATATATATATACAAGTAATTTATTTCTCTTCAATATATGGTGAAAATTCAAGAGACACAAATACAGTGTTTGTGAGTTACATTCTAAAAAATCATAAATTTCCTTTCATATGTCCAAAAATATGGAATATTTCGAATCACTTCAAATAGTCTTGATTGCTTTAATATAACATAATGATGCAATCCAGAATGTTTTCAAATGAATTCACAATAATTCCAAATAATGTGTTTAAATCCAACAAATAAATGAGCACTTTACTAATTCAAAGAAGTGTTTTATAGAAATAACTCTCATCAAATCGCAGCATGACTTTTAAGGAGTCCTCCAAACTGATCTTAAATCAGGAATTAATGATTTGGTTATTAAACCACTCTTGGGACACAATTTCACCTGACCTATATGTGAGTTATTATAATGCAAAATTCCAATCTAATTGTAACAAATATGTACTCAGAAATTTCTAAACTAAAATGCCATGTAAACACCATTTTTACAACTTCTAAAGGATCACGTACAGAAGTTAGCTACGTAAAGAAATTTGACATTATCAACAACTTGCAAAGTCAAAAATTAAGAACACAAGAAAGGATGCATTATATATATATATATATATATATATATATATATATATATATATATATATATATATATATATATATATATATATAAATATTCGGATGTGATTATGTATATATTTTTGACACTTTATTATCAATCTGCATACTATTTTGACTTTTTGCAAAACTGTAGGGGGATCGTGGTGATGAAATGAAAGACTTACTTGTTCGAAGACGAACGTTTAGCGTGATCATTGTCGTCAAAATATATGTCCCTCTCGCTCTCGCTCTCTCTCTCTCTCTCTCTCTCTCTCTGTGGACAGGAAAAAGCTTAGGGGACAATTATGAAACCTAAAAATTTGCCTTCAAACCTCGTAAATTTTTATGGTAAGCCCAGTAACTCAGTGGATAGGGTATCGAACAATTATCCAAGTATCATGAGTTAGATGCCCTTAAACGCCATCCCAATTCTGCTGCTTTGGTTTGTTTTTACGTATGCACCTAGCTCTCATTTCCTCTACGTCATAAAGCCAATTTTGTGTTAAAAGTGCATTTAAAACGATTTTCCATAACTTAGCTTGTTAAGAACTATTTGTCATATTCACTTAAGATAACCTTATTTAATACATTAGTTTGTAACAGTGCATATCTATTGTGAGGCTAATCTGCAGCGCGTATTCTTTAGTGCATACAAATAAAAATTTCAACTAAGCCAGTTATAAAGAAACTGTAATTGCTTGAATTAGTTTTGGTGAAATTATCTACACGCTCGTTTTAAGAAAGAAAAATAAAAAAGTAGGACGTGCATGCAATGATAGAATATTTTTTTGTAAGAGAAACATACTTAACTATTTAAACTTAATAATTTGTGAATGAAGATGCACATATACAATCCACACCAGGATCATGCGGCATAATTTGGGCTTCATGAAAATGGCTTTGTGTCTCAGCATATCAAACCTAATGCCATGTAGTTTATCCCCATTTTTCAGCACATGATAGGTTATACATGGCAGCCAGTATATTTGATGGCGGAGCTACTGGTAAGCTTAATCACATACTGATTGGCAGTGCTGAGGCTGTAATATATACACACATACAAACAGGAGTTAATTTTAAAGGCGAGCACAAAGGCCACTCGTCCTCCTAGGGACATAACTGAAGAAACAGATTGCCTTTTGTTTATGGTATATATTAACAGATCCTTAGCTTGTCAGCAAAGGGTCTTCAGCTGAACAGAGATATCTGCCCAACAGTTAGCCGTCCATGTTTTGGACATCCACACTCATAATTGCTGATCAAGAGGTCAATCAGTGTCAGCCAAATGTATTTGACACTCATAAATAAACCAAATGTTGGACTCTTGGTAGAATTATAAACTGGTTTTAAATCTTTACTGACATGGAAAACGACGTATCAGAGCACCAAAGGCTGCTTGCAGCAAGCAGCTATGTTGGGACAGAATAGCATGTGTGTTGTTGATGCGCTACGTCATTTTCTCTTTTAACTGGTTTGAGTAAATTTATGGGCAAGATACCCGCCTTCAGTTGCATGCTACCCGCGTATAAACGTACGTTCAATTCCACCTAAAATTTGTTCTTAATGAAAGAAATATGTTCCAAAAACGATGCAACACACCAAAGATATCAAAGTATCAGCTATTTATATCGCCCTTTATCCTTGTTGAAGCGGCTTTGATTTTTCAAACAATTCAATCAAGTGTTTCAACAGCTTGTGTCTAAAGTAAATGCAATAAAAAAGCCTGAAGCCATATTCCATGACGTGAGTTAGTGAGACTGGTACAAGTCAAACGCAGCTTACAAAGACTATAAAAGCCTATAATGGCAGATATTGAAATCACAACCTAGAGTTGCACAATCATACAGGAAAAAGCGCATACCTTTTGTTTATCAAACAAAGCGGGCTTGCTAGGTCAGTTGCTGCAGTGTCAGTGTTTCATTAAGTATGTATTTGAAAGACAAGCTTAAAATTTCAAATATAATAAGAATGATGTTAAGACTCTAAGATATCAGCAAGGGATTTTGTTATAGAAAAACAAATTGTCAAACAAAATAATCAATATTTTGGAAACAAAATTGGTAAATGCCACAAGTAGAAGCATGCTGTATAGTTTATGTTGAGATGATATCCATATTTATAGGACTTTTAAGGCCCTATTCCCTCACAATAATGTTAAACCAAAATTAAACATCATCAAATGCCTCTCTTAATGAAACAGAATGAGCAATACGCAAAAAGCACCAAAAGAAAAATTCAAGTAAACGTAGGGAAAATAAGCAGAATCCCATGCCCATCTGACTGTTAACCATGCAAATAAAATCGTGTCTGTGAAAATCTGCCTGTTGATAATATACAGACTAGATGTGCCTCTGCCGATCGGTCTCTTAACCATGAAAATAGGTTGCGCCTTTTCTGATCTGCCTGTCTATCAAGCAAAAATGTTGTGGTGAGTTCCAGAACATAATTTGTCACACACAGTCAGAACATGATTATTATGCAGGTTAGGACAGAAAAGGTTTTTATATAGCATGTTAAAATGGAAAGAACCAATCAGCGTAAAATCCAAAAGTAATTTTTATTCATTGTAAGTTTAGTATTAATGCAGGATGAATGCCTTTACCGAATGCAATACTCTCTCATGCCATCACTATAATAAGTGAGGGGACATACATCCTGCGAGAAAGCTACATAGGGTTTCATTTCAAGATTGTTTGGAAATTAGTACATTTTTTAAGCATGTTAACTCAATTCCACAAGGCAGAGATTTAAATGAAAGAATTAAAAAAGGCAGAAACAGATGATACTGGACAATCCGAATGACGTAGCTGGTTTAACTAATATTTTAACCAATGACACTACGTGCTATGCTGCTTTTCACTGACGTATGCCTCTGCCGCACGCGACTATACTATCATTGCATTGGACCAAGTCGGCAGCTATGACTCGGATGGATATGTGGGCTGTCGTCAGTATAATGTATTTTCTGCTTACATACTGTCATTTATTTATTTCATAGCCATTGCAACAAAAGAAAACTTAAAATATTGGTATCGAAGCAATGAAGAAAACAAAACATTAAACAAATAATAATAATGATAGGCAACCGAAATACTATCATATTAATGCCCTATGTTTAGAGGATATTCTAAATTAATGGTGCTTTCTGAAAATCAACATATTTGGCTAAGCTCTCACCTCCCTGAAGGTCCAAGTCTTCCTTTCCTTTTGCTGAAGCAGGTTCGATACACTTTACATAAATGTTTTCTGCATCCAGGTAGTGGCTGTGGGTTTGAGTGGATGTCTGTCCATAATATATATCGACAAACTCACTCACAACTTTTTGAGGAAAGTAAAAGGTAAGAGGGGTGGCTGGACTCATAAAATCCTGAAAAATATAAAACGTCATATAAAAAGTAAAATATTATCTGACGTTTGTGACCAAACATATCGTTCAAAAGCAGTTGTTTGGGCCTCTCTAGGTAAGTACGG
Source organism: Sinohyriopsis cumingii (assembly GCA_028554795.2). Lineage (NCBI taxonomy): Eukaryota > Metazoa > Mollusca > Bivalvia > Unionida > Unionidae > Sinohyriopsis > Sinohyriopsis cumingii. The sequence goes on from JAPYKE020000397.1 coordinate 581,842, forward strand.
GAATTAACATTAGCTCATAGGTTTACAAGTGTGCGACATTCTGAGGACAAGGGGTAAATCCTGTGTTAAAGTTGTTTTCAGGGATGGTATTATGATACAAACGTTTCTGAGGATATACGAACAGGTGAAACCATAGGATAATTAGCTTGTATACATCGTCAAGAACAAGGTCAAAATTAATTTAAACGTTCCACCGATCAAAACGAAAGTCAGAGCGTGACAGTGTCATGACTACAACAACTATTGCTACTATTCTTCAAGAAGAGAATGAATTATATTTAGCTTTGACTGATGTCATGTTGGCTCCGCACGAACGTTTGCCTGCGATGAAAGTACTATCTTCACATCCTTCTCAGTCTGTCCTTGTGTGTGATGCTTTAAACAAAAAACAACTATTTAACCTCTAAAAGATGCAGAAGAAATATTTATTCAACAACAGCAAGAGAAAAGAGAGCGTGAAGAGGGGAAGACGAGACATTCGTTCAACACTTAAAGGCAGAATGGAGTGAAAATGAAACCTTGTGTGTGCTACAGGACAGTTTGATGCAGTAAAAGCACATAAGATAAATGGTTCAAATTTCTTTACCCAAAACCATTAGACAGATAATCCTTCGCGATCTAAGACATATAAACATTATATGACTACTTCGACATTCACCACAGATAACATACCAGCAACAGCAGTTACAACCACCATAGCAGCAACAGCAGGAGGAGGAGTAGGACTTTGCCATGTGATGGATTAAGACAGTTACAGCTGATAATGCCAAGTCCATATATCGTAGGGGTCATTAAGAAAGGTAACGCCAGTGGTCAATTTTAGGGCCAGCTATATCGCTGAGGAAACATATCTTATTCACTGATTGCCAAATCAAGTAAATTTTAAGTCCTTCCATAATACAAAGTGTCCATGTGTGAATATGTTAAAGTATCGTATCTATAAAAAACGAAAAACAATCAAGACATAGAAAATATACCAAAGAAATTGCGTCCCTTTTAATACTAGTCATACTGAAGTGTTATAACACATAAAGAAAGTCTATTTTCTAATTCTTTTCTTAATTTCTTTACTGGTATCGGTTCTTCATTTTCTCCTTCAGTGTCTATTATTTGTCTTGCCTTCTTTAATTCCTCAATGAATATCGGTTATTCTGCTGTTTTAGAAGAACGCCCCTCCTCCTCGGCTTTAGTGTTTTTTGGGTGGGTGGGTGGGTGTTGCTCTTAAAACTTTCTGATGATCAATGTCCTTGCTCTTGACAATAATAGCAGATATCCTTACTTTTTTCTTTCTTCTTTTTGTCTCTATTCCTTTTATTTGACGTTGTGGACATTCTGAACCTCTATATCTCAAGTAAAGTAGTTTGTAGTTTTATTGGAAGTGGACTGTATAAAGGCTCTCTGTAAATCACTGATAAGAAGGGCTAGCTGTTTCCATTTTTTCCATCTTCTTCACAGACTGAGAGGTAAATGCATATATTCTCTTATGATCAAAAGCTCTTTATGTAGGAAGAGAGTACTAAAGCTAAATCAAATACAGTTTTTAATCATAATGAAATGATCACATTTTGCTGAGAAGAAACCAAAAGAAGAAGCAAAAGGATGTCGACTATCGGTGCTGCCTTACATATTATATGAAGTGTTAGCACAAGTGCATGCCTGTGATGTTGAAGATAACATGAACAAACTTGAATCCACAGCATCTACTCTACCGCAAGGCCAAGAGAGTCAAGACTAAGAGACTCTTTTAGTAGCTCTGGAGTATCATTTTTATATTCAATTGACTAAAACATGACTTCTAGAAACTTTTAAACAATGGCTTACACATGCACGGTGAAATTAAAGGAATTCAATTAGAAAATTCTACCAGAGAAAGCACCAAGTGTCTTTATATATTGGAGGGATTCATTGCTTGAAACGTTGAAACGACAATGCCAAGCTAAAGATAACGATGGATTGGAATTATTCATAAATCATAACAGTTTGAAATCTCCCGTCCGGATCACGTTTAGTACACCACCAAAGTTAACATCTAAATTATCGACAAAATTGAACACGTACATCAATCCAATGACGAGTTTAAATCATGAGTGACAGTAAAACCCCTATTTTCATGACATACATTTCACTTCCGAGAGGATGTAAAGTTTTATTTGTGAAATTCGCATTTACAAAACATGTATAGTCCAAATTAACAATAGACAAAATTAAATATGCTTAACTCATGCCATTGTTGTGGCTCAAAATTTATGCTAAGAAGAATGTTAAAGCAGAATAAAGCAGAATTGAAAAGATCATGGTAGTGTAGCCGAATATCACAAACCACAACTAGAAAATAAGCAAACTTCTTTTGATTCAAGCAGGAATTTCGGAAGAGACGGCGTGTCACCTTCCTAGAAGGCAGAAACTTTATGACATCGTTTCACCCATACCTGACCCATCCAGTTACACTTTCAAAGTATACCCTCAAGTTCTTCGTGGAAAACAGCGAATGAAGACGATAGTGTTGTCAATGCCATGTTTAATTGTTTGTGGGGAAACTTAGCTCAACCTCCGATATTGCCCAAGATGGAAAACTTGACTAATTTCATCTTGTCGACGGCAAAGGAAAATTGATGTAAAATGTGGAGATCATCCCTGAAGATTTGATTTTAATTAATTACAACGCAGAGACAGAGATTGCATCCCACCCCTAACAAATTCGAAAATGTCATCATTGTAGCATACCTGATAGCTAATGTACACTTAAAATTGTATGATGCCTTGAAATGTTTAGGAGATCGAGACATTTTCTTTGACACCAACAGTTGTATGAATATCGATCACCCTCGTAGCAATCACCAAGATACTGAATACGACAGTTTTGGGGCATGGGCTGACGAACATCCAGAGGGCAGTTTTGCAAGCAATGACCTCAACAATAATGATATAGAGACTGACATGGAAAAGTTCATACCAAATGCGCAGGAAGATGATACCCTCCGGACGATCTTTTGAGTTAAGTAGTGAACTTTGACATTTATGCACAACCTTTACAGTCTGGACAAGATTAAGACATTAGATCCACAAAACCTGTTACGTTTACAAATTCAGCAAAATCTTCAGCCGATCTTCAGAACAAGTGAATGAAATTATCTACCAGAAAAGAGTATCACTTCGACACAACAATTTACCATACGGATACTCTGGGCTCCAGCATGAAAGAGAGGAAGGTTCCAGGACCAACACTTCGTTCCTAATAAAAACGCTGATATAGAAAGAAAAACAATTAAACAGAGTAATGGAGACAATATGGACTCCAATGTTTAATATTGTGTACAAGGCACATTCATTCACCAAATATGGAGAATGAAACACCGCAATCAGGTGGAGGACCCACTGAGGATTCCTAGTTCAATGTAATTTAGTCCGATTATGTGCCTTGCGACCAGACTGATTCCTTACGCTGCGACATCAGCAAAACAGGATGACCTATAGCTCTTCTACTATTGAAAGTGATGCTATTCGGGTACCTTACCTAAGTTCTAGGACAAACGTGCAGTAGAACTATCTTGCATTTCTTTTAAAAGTGATGTCGTGTGTGCACCTTTGACTCGCAAACAAGTCGTGAATACAACTAACTCAATGTGATGTAACAATCGAAGAAGATTACACGTTAATGTGGCTTTGCTTAGCTACTGTGAATTTGAATGTCTATTCTAGGCATTCAAAGCAAAGGGAAATAGCCTAATATCGGGATAGAACTACTGCCAAATCTTTAGCCACACCCAGATTCGTAAACTTTGTGGACATAGATTAAGAATTGTGTTTCAGCTGTGGTGTGATACTTTGTGTATGAGAGTATAATGATACAACTTAATTTGAACACGACATATTGTTTCACCCTATCACTACCTTCCTTCAGGTCGGTCCAAAACTTGATCATCATGTCATATACTTTAGAAAAGAATATTCGGAGCTTACCTCCAGCGCTCCAACGAGGTGGTGCAGAATCAAGTGACATGCAGAGAACAATTACATCCTTTATGACATAGACATTTTCATATAGATATTTTCACAAGAATTAGGTCCGCTCCGGTGGCATAGTGGATAGAGCGTCCGCCTCGGATACGGGAGGTCGTGGGTTCGATCCCAGACCGAGTCATACCAAGTCTAACAAAAATGGTACTAATAGCTGCCTCGCTTGGCGCTCAGCATTAAGAGGTGAGTGTTAGGACTGATCAGCCTGGTGTCAGGATAATGTGACTGGGTGGGACATCATTCTACATGTCTGTGGCTACATCCTCCTCCATTCTCAAAGTGAGTAACTAAAAGTTAGATTGTCAAAGCTGGGAGCTATTGTATCTCTGAAATCCCTTGAACATTTTGATTGATTGACTTGAATCAGGAAAACCAGAATTTGTTAGGCGTTGGAACACAAATCACAGTTGTTCAATCTTCCACCACAGCGTATATAGTGGTGGTGCAAAGAGTGGCAATCGGCTTAAACATCACTCCAAGAAAGTCAAAGAGAATCTATTTCATTGGAAGACGGCATTCCTCATGAAGACCGTGTGATTGTGTCTCATTCTTGTCCTCTTAAATGGTTTTTTCTGAGAAGAAGAACAACAACTTAATCTTTGGTTTACACGAAAAGGACACCATTAGTAACTTGTACATTACATAAAATGTATTTCAACACTATAAAGCACATTATACTATCAGTCTCGATACCCATTATGTGGTGTTGCTTAAACATCAGAGAAACAACTCGCATGTGCAAGTGTTAGTCACAAAGTTAGGAATATTTTGCTTGAATTATGCGTATGATGTTACCATTCAAACAAGCCCATGCATACTTTCTGTCGATTTAAAACCTACCACTCCCGATTTATTTTAGATTGCGAAAAAATTTATTTCGCAATGTATGCCTCTCTGAAATTAAACTGTAAAACATCCTTCATTCCCTTTCTTTCTAACATCATTCATCATGACTTCCTCCTCTTGCTAAATTGATATGTGCACCGCGAGACATCCGTCGCGTAAAACAAGAAACAATTATGATCACATTTGTTAGAGTCTCAAAGAAGACTGCGATGGCTTACTTTGAAATCAAGTCTTTTGCTTCAAGGCATCATTCACATCAAAGGGAAAGGTTTTTGAAAAACATGAAGTAGCGTTGTCACAACATGCAGAGCCAAGAATCAATATTCAAACCAGGCAAACAAATTGTTGTGAAAGTTAGTTGAAGTGGGTCTTTAGGATGTGTCGTTATTAGTTCACTTTTAGAATGGGACCCTAATGCCAAGGTAAACAAAGCCTAATCCTTCAAAAGAAGGCAGACAAAAACAAGAGTGGTAGTAGTGGTGTATCAAGATCACACTGTAATAAGAAAAATGACGCAAGGAAGAAAAGTTCCATAAAAGAACATCTGTAAGAAGGAGAGGTTATACTGCCGCTAGGAACCACGCGTCTCAGTGACAATGTATATCTTTACTTCTTTTTTGTTCATGACGATGGTTACACTGTCTTCCTCTGCTTGTAGCGGTCTCCCCTAAGACAAAGTTACAACGTGGAACAAGTGTGCAACAACATTTCCTGTATTGTTATAAAAACAAGAACTGTCGTGATGTAGTCAATTGCAAATATCTCATCGACAAGTGGTGCCCATAAGGAAATTTAGATGAATTTCATTGAAAAAAGTATTATATAGCAAATAAAATAGTAAGATCACAACCTCATTATTGACTAACTCACCTACTTCCACACAGTAAGAAATAAAAGCTTGACTAAAAAAAATTTGGATGTCTTCTTCCAAAGAAGACAAAAAGACAGAACTGAAAAACTAAATCAATAAAAAATTACCAACAAATGACGATGACTCATATTCACATTGCTCGTAGAATAAGTCCTGCCCATCACAATCCAAACCAATACCACACCAACAAAAACCTTAAATCACTAATAAACAGTGGGTGTTTTAGTAAGGAACAGCAGCAACAGCAAGAAACAGCAAACCCATCATTGAAACACTTTTAGCCACAATTTAGCAAACATTGTACCTTGCTAATAAAACCAAAGGCAAAAGTATACATTTGCAAGATGTGAGAGAATGGTTACAAGAACTATTGACATACATGTTACACAACTCCATTTTCTAGAAGTTAAACCGAAGAAGCTGACATTCGTCGTCCCTTGCTGACAGATTTAGTCGACGTTCATTTGATAGCAATCAATCATGGATACGAATAATTTTTCTGTGTTGTTAACGTATTCTCAAAATCAACTTGGGTAGTTCTCTTTGACCTCAATACAACCTAATATAAATTCCGTGTTAGTGCGAACTTTAAAATTGGTTATTTTGAAACAAAGTGGCTAACAAGCTTTTCAGAACCAACTGAAAAAGACATTTATCTTTTCTACCGATCGAAACATCAAAGAAAACGAGTCAAATATTACAATTACAATCTTACAATTAATCATAGCATCCAAACATCAGGTATGCAGCAGTGGAAGTAATTCCTGAAAACGATGTGACGGTGTTTCATCGACTGTTTCGAATGTTACCCACCACAAGAAAAGAATTATTACAAACTGGAGAATGGATTTTCATGGTAAAAGTAAAGAATCAATGCACTTTTAACAAAGGTGGTTTACCTAATTGGACAACCAAATTCTGTTTTGTAATGTAAGTATGTGGATGGCATCCTCTTGTCTAAAAGTTAGAAGATATGAATGGAGAAGGGTTAAAAGGAACCTTTTGCTTGTCTGAATTAAAATGAGTACCCATGAAAGAAGTCGACGTGCACAATATCGTAAATATTCTCGAAGAACACGTAAAGTTGACAGATATCAACTTGAGGAAATGAAAGTGCACTGGAACAGATGTCAAACTAGATTTTATTCTTGGATTGCTACTTGATAAGTCAAGTCATTCATATGCCCTTAAGCATAGCAGCTTCCCCTAAAGATCCTCTCCTCAAGAACTACAAAAGCAACCTTTGTGTATGCAGTGTGGAAACCGTGTTCCTATAAATCTAATTTTGCTTTCTGCTAAATCTGTATGGTGTGTTATATGTCATCGGAGAAGAAATTGCAAACCTCAGTTTAAAACAAGTAAACAATAATTTGTTGACAATTTTACGCAGTAGATGCATTGGTCATCCTCTTCCCAGTACTTCCTTGAAATTAATAGGACAGTACAGTAACATCAACAGTAGCTTTGCTGTGAATACCAGCCACCACTACAACTCTTCAAATAGCAACAGCTGCAACACTCTTTTGGAACATTTTGTATCCCTCTCTTTTTACCGTGAATGTCGCCTCGGAAGTCTAGAACCATCGAACAATGAATACCCAATTTATTTAACGTTATATTGTGACGGTTCTAGTGATGTGTATTCCAACAGTTCTTTGTTAGTCAAATTATCTCGGTCTATTCAATTGAATCAAGAAGTTCATTGGGATGTAGCTTTGATAAACATCCTGCATTCTCCTCAAGCCATCAGTATCAATGAGGGTCAAAGAGCTTTCATCGTGGATATCCTGAGCAAACGAGTTCAAGAACAGGTGAACACAAATTATTCATTCTGTTACAAAACCAAAACAAACGTTACCAACTAATCCCCGATTTATCACCGATAATAAGATAATTCCTGTATGACACGGATAGCAGCAGAGGCAGCAACATCAACCAACAATAATAGCCAAAAGGAAAATAAACGGAATGCAGAATGGACACCGATGACTTCTCGTTCTCCTATAGAAAGATAATCCCTGTGATGTGGTGACGCCAATGGTGAGATGTGGTCGTCCTGCTATATGTTAAAATCCAGGACCACTCACCAAACAAACAAGCCACTTTTTCAGGGCAACCCCGATCTCTAGAAAAGAGAGATGCAAGTTATTTGCCAATTTGTTGTTTTATGTTTGCATGTGTTCTGTATGCACATGAGAAGAAATAAAACGTTCCTTATAAAAACCGTATCAAGGAGGTACAGTGGCCACTAATTGCAGTGGCAGCAAAAGCAAAGGACAATCTGAGGACCATATAGATCCTTAGAAAAGACAAATACTAACCATTTGCCACATATTTGCATATGTATGTGGTTGTGTATGGTTTGCGCATGTCAACGTTAATAACTTAAGACTTTTACACATCTGAGATTTTATGTTCCAGGGTATAAGTTGGTCTATAAACGGGTCCTACCCTTGTGCGTGTTTGCATGTGTTGTATGTTTGTATTAAAGTGCATTTCTATTGTAACCTTCTTTTACATTCTACCAACTTCTTGTCTGATTGTATGTAGTCTAATGTGTGCAATACATTCCTACCCTTTTCAATAGATCGTAGTGGTACAACCTGGATTTTAATAAAAAGTGTCCGCTAGATAGTATATGTGGTGTCTTGGATTGTGATTATAAAATGTGCACGGAAGAGCATATGTGTCTTTCTTTATTGCAATCAAAAAATGTTAACATTATCATTCCTGTTTATCCTCCCCCCCCCCCAAAAAAAAAAAGAAAAAAAAAAAATTTGTCCCCAGAATACCTTCAACGTGTTAATTATACAGGCTAATGTTAATTCCCGTATGTCCTCATAGAGGCCCATACAGTTGCTTATAGATGACCGTTAGATTTCTGCCCTTAAAAATGAGTTTTAAAAGAGTTATCATTATGTTATACTTGACTAAAACACAAATCAAAGTTTTGAAATTGCAGAATATTAAGCACAACAGTGATTATTCGTTTTCAATTTCATATTATAATCTGGACAGAAAAGTATTCTAAACAATTCTAATTTAGTCAATATTTCTTTTTCAAAAGACAGAACCCATTTGTTTCAAAACTTATATAACTTTGAACATAACATTTTGTATTTCCCGGACAGTATGAAAGAAGAGGTTTTCCTTTTGGCTATATTATCGTCATCCATAATTTCGAAAATCTTATTAGTTTGAACTTTTACTAATTTGATATTCTACTATATATTTAATACTGCTTGCTAGATTATCAAAGTGAGTGAGCAAAATAAACAAAAAAGATCATCAACATTATAATCTTGTCTTGCAATGTTTCGTTTGTTCCATGTCCAGATAGTCACGGACAGATTCGTTGAATTTTCCTAACTAAATTAATTGTGATTCCAAGGCTATAAACACGATTTAGCTACTATTAATTTCCACACTAAAGTCCGATGATCAGTTAGAGTCAGGTGAATGAAAATGAGAATGTTGTTCCTACAAGCAAACATTTCATATAAGGATGTCGTAAATGTTTCTAAAACATTAATAGTATCCCCTCCAAAATGGTGAAATAGGAATATCTTTGAATTCAAAATATGCAGATAAGCAGCCTTTTTTCAACACAGTTTGTCCAGTGACACTACTCCTCATCGTTTTTATACATGTATGTCCTGCCTGCCCATTCTGTTAATTCACATCTAAGGCATTGATCAAAATTTGGAAAGGATTGTGCATACCTTTACCCCATCCCTCAATCAAAAACCCTGGTATGTAGTATCTATGTCAAATGGTGTAAAAGCATGACATCATTCACACATACGAGCATAACTGGACTGGCAGGGTAGAATAATCCCAAACTTTGTGCTTCCACAATAATAAACTTAGCTTATGCAGAACCGACTTTATGTGTAAACGATGTAACATATCTGGAAAGCATTAATACTCACAGACTGAGGTGGGATTGTAAAGAAAACCCTTGTAGAGGTGAGAAGCATGATCTCGCGGGACACATGCTGGCCATTCACATAAGGAATCCTGCAAATAAATGGGATATAATGATGTTCTATGAACTAATATTCGTTTATATGCAGCGGGTATGTAAATTGGATTTAATTACACGTAAAGGCATATTAACAAAGTACAAACGGTAGAGGAATGTTAATAAAGTGGCTCATCCTGAACAAACCAGAGCAGCAGACATGTGATAGTCAGAACAAGATTCAAACCTTAAAACTCACTGACATGAGTCGGCCACGCTTAGGCGCTGTGGCGAAGAACTGTATTGAATGTATTTTACAGTGTCAGTGGATATAGCACGTTTTCATCGGATCAGTCAATATCGCTTGATAAAATTAACCATGATCTGTCTGAGAACCCATTACTAATTTGATATAGCAAGTAGGATTATTAAGACAAATAATTAGGTTGGCAAATACCAAATCCCATCAATATCTTTTTAGGCGGAGGGTGGCGGTGGCCATTCAACTGGTGCATGGAAAATTATGCCTATTAACCATTTGTAACATTCTGGTTTTTGTGCGTTCCATTCCAATTAAATTTGTTTTTGTTTCACAGCATAGTCACCAAGCCACAACCATCCGCACACTACAACGATGACATCAAATCTGGGAAGAGCACACTAAAAAAGAAGAGTATTGTATTCCTTCGTTACATTAGGTACCACCTACATGACAGCAACACTTGTAATAATATACATAACTATGGTTTCACAGGGCAAACATTTAACTGAATTCCTTAAAAATGCAATCGAGAATAATAAACTTACACCTAACCAATATACTACCATTGGCTTCCTGCGAACACTAAGTTCAACATATACAGTACTATAGTAACGATATATGCCTGAAAGAGAGAGATGCATACATGAGCATAATTTTACATAAAGAACTAACTGCCATCGTTTACATATCCTCCTTAATTTTGAAAGGCCTCGTTCTATCGTCAATTCTATACGCTTTTCCATTTCTAAGTGTAGTTGCCATTCAACCTGGAATAGAGTGAAACATCATTAATTGTTCAGATAACTTGATAGTGTATTAGTATAAAGTTCGCCACTTTCAATTGAAAATAAAAATATTAACAAAACAATACATGCAATCTCGACAAATTTGATTAAGTTTATTATTCAAATCAATTTTTTTCTTCATAGATATGACATAAATAATTACAGTAAGAGGAGAAAACATAATTTGCGAAGAATAAATTATATCTTATATATGCCGCACAAAATAATCCTGTTATGATGGAGTCACATTATAACATTGTTGTGGTAAATGGTTCTCATTTCAGAAAGATAGTTTATATCTTTCATATCAGCCTACTGTATCTGAATATAATTAATGTTGATTACAATTTGTTTTATCAATGCTGATTGCAAATCGGTAGAATGTAAGACGCATTCAAAAAAATCAAGGGGCGGGGCAACATACATTTAATTTTTTGTCATTATTATTGAATTCTTTCGCAAAAGAGGCAATAATGGCAAGTCGGGTATTTTATTTCTGCTCAATGTTTGAATTATGCCCCTTTTGAAAAATCTTTATAATCTATATAATGGATAATATCTTCTGAACTTAGACATAAACTAATTGGCATGAATGATAATGATGGAAAGATAAGAAGACCTACATAGATACAGCCAGAAAATGTATTGACAATTAAAATTGTTCGAGTGAATAACGAATCTATTTTAGCGAACGTTTGAAAATACTATAGATTATTCACCCAAAAGACTAAATATGTGTCGCTCACTCAGAACAAGCATCTTTCTTTTCAATTCCATGCTCAAACATATTTGCTACCAATATTTGTAACATATTACAGTAACAAGTTTATTTCCAAATTCGTCCCAAATAGACCTATAAAAATAAAACTGAAGAAGAATGTAAGCATATTGCTGGATTAGAACCTGGTATTTTAGCGTGATCTATTAAGCGAAGTAGACAAAGTATTTTTTACATTTCGCCAGTGAATTATCAAAAGTATTTCTCTTTGAAAGTAAACTGATTCATGGTTAGAATAAAATAGAGGATATTTGCTTGCAACGAGTGGGTAAAAAATAGCCATTAGTCACATCGAACAAACTAAATGTCATTTTAGTTTATGCTACAATGCAAGCAATATGTACGACGGATGAAAGTGGCAGAATTCGTACAATATCCCGCGCAATAATATCAGATGTTTATCAGTTATGTTCTGCTGTGTTTTCTTGTGTGTGCAAACTATCAGCAGCACTATAATTGTCTAATTCAAAGCAAACAAAAAACATATAAACATACAAACTAAAGAGAACAAATATATTACGTGAGATCGGAAACTGCGGAGAGATTGCTATACTTACCGACTGACTAAAATGTAAACAAATGGCTGTTCATAATTTTGGGATCATAATGTTATCGATGTTTTTTTTTTGAGGACAGTGAAAAAATACTTTTCATATTTGACTCTGGTGAATTATCAACTCTTACATGCAAACACATAAGTTTATATTTCTGCTCGAATCGAAACTTAAAATTTCAGTAGTAATAGTTATGAAAACATTTGTCATTTCAACCTAGGTATAGGTTAAAAAAATAGTCAGACATGCAAAGCATTACATAAATTAAGTTACATTCATGAAGCATATGATGTCCCATGAGAATCTTGTGATAATAGTAAGCCATTAGTATAAATGTGTTAAGGGGAAATTGAATAACAGTTTAAAAAATGTTGCTTGTCTGGGAATTTGCCCTGGCACTGGCTGTGAATTTCTAAACAAAATTGAAACTAAAATATTGATTGAAAGCCAATTGAGTCAAATAGATAAACACAGTTGTACATGTATACAGTCAACTAATGTTTTAACCTGAGTTCAGGAAATGGAACAGTTTGACAAGAAATTATTCTAAGTACTACTATCACACATAACATAAACTTTCTGTATTAATTATATTAAATTCTGATATTTATATATCAATTTACAACAAAACCTTTGTTGACATGTGTTCCATAGGTATTGGGAAACAGAGATTGACTGCGGGTTTAATAGGTAAGAGTGCACTGCTGCCACACAAGTAATATTATCATTTGCAAGTACACAAGATAGTTCGCATTAACATATGATCTGTATCCTCCTACCCAACATCCTCCATATTATCATGCAGTGGGTTTACTTGATCAATGAGTTCACACACTCCCAAATGTCAGAACAACCACGTATGAAACAGATGAAACCTGATTTCTGACAGGTTACCACGCTGTTTGGCATTTCGTCTTGGTGTAGCCACACTTGATCTACTATAAACTAGACTTTGGTGCAGGAATTGTATTATCATGACTGAAACCAAAATAATTTTCTTGCGGTGATAGGATCTCGTGGTTTGATGTGGTGTCGTTGTTCCAAATAATAATAATAATAATAATAATAATAATAACAATAATAATAATAATAATAATAATAATAATATCGAGGACTTTGTATAGCGCCTAATCTTTAGAAGCTCTAAGCGCTTTGCAACATTAGACAACACCTATAAGATAAAAAAACATATAATGATATGATTACAAAAACAAACACCATGAAAATAGAAAACATTAAAAAAAAAACATGCTGAGAATATTTAAGGTAGGAAACATTATTAGGTCTTTAAGCTTGTTATTGCAGTCGAAATAAATGAGTTGTGAGAGCACTCTTGAATGGGATCACTGTGTCTTTGTGTCTAAGTTCAGTGGGAAATTCATTCCACGTTGCTGGGCCCTGGTATGCAAACGAACGCTGTCCATGTGACTTTGCTTTCATAGTGGGAATAGTGAGTATACGATTGTCAGAAGAGGAGCGTAAGTATCTTGATGGTGTGTACACATGGGTGAGGTCGGATAGGTATGTTGGACTAGAGTCTGACAGTGAAACGTAGCACAGAGAACAAATTTTGTGTTTGATTCTGGATCGAATGGATAGCCAGTGTAAGGTACAGAGCAGCGGGAAGGTGAGCTCTGATCGTGGTCCGAGCAGCTGTGTTTTGAACTTGCTGAAGTTTCTGGAGCAGATATTGAGATGAACCAGACAGAATTGAGTTACAATAGTCCAGTCTTGAAAGTACTAATGAACACACAAGTGTTTTAGTGGCGTCAACCGAAAGATATTTGCGAATTGAGCTGATGCGTCTCAGCTCAAGATATGCAGCCTTGCATATGTTTCATGATATGTTGGTGCAATGTGAGAGTACTGTCCAGAGTAACACCTAGGTTTCGTACTGATTGTGTGAATTTAATGTTGGTGATGTAAAGGATGTGAATGAGGAAGTCTTTGTGTTGTGATCAGAATGGCCTCAGTTTTATCATCATTCATCTGCAGCTTGTTACATGTCATCCACGATTTCACATCAGAAATGCACCTCTCTACACCTTGGATGGTAGCATCAACTTCAGTTGGGTGGCTAGATTTGTATATTTGGGTGTCATCAGCGTACAACTGGTGAGACACTGGATGATGATTTATGACATTTGTGAGCGACTGAGTGTACAGAATTAAGAGAACAGGTCCAAGAACAGACCCCTGTGGAACACCACAACATAGATCAACTGGGCTGGAATGTATTCCATTTGCAGATACAATCTGTGTCCTGTTGACCAAGTAGGACTTGAACCACAGTAAGGCTGTATCATGAATGCCAAATACATGCTGGAGACGGTGAAATAATATATCATGGTCTATTGTGTCAAATGCTGCAGACAAATCAAGGAGGGTGAGGACTGTAATCTTTCCGCTATCCATGGCAGAGAGAATGTCATTAACTACTTTTAGAAGAGTAGTTTCAGTACTGTGGCAAGGGCGATATGCAGATAGTACATTGCTAGGAAGACTGTTTGAATTTAGATGAGATACAAGCTGAGATAGAACAACCTTTTCTAAGATTTTTTTATATGAATGGGAGATTAGAACCTGGGCGGTAGTTCTTTAAATCGTTATGGCCTAAAAGTGAGTCTGAAAAATTCCTTGATTTAGTGAAACTTCTCTAGGTGATAGCTTTAACGACTGTGTGTGCTTATTTGTAAACAGTCAAAACCTATCTTTATCATCGTATGAGATCCAATTTTGAGGTAGGTGATAGCAGTAAACTAGTCACCAGTAGACACTGGGGTCTTAGATATTTTGTCATTACTGGCATCCTGGAAACTTTTACAGAAAGCTACGTATTTGGTCGACACCACTGATGGCATTGAATCCTGGTAAGGTGGCAGGATTCCTAGGTCCAAGTCTTCATAAATTGGTCTCAGCACCTGTACCCAGTTCTGACTATAACTTTGGCGTCCCTGTATAACTATGGATACCGTCGGCTAGACAGCACAGACCTCGGTATCTTAGAGAATGTTGATGCTGACAACCGCACAGCCTATTGCAATAGCGGCATGCAGAAGCAGTTTTATATTCGTTTCCTGTTGATCATGTTGAAAAGGGCTTATATCTCTGTGAGTTGATCTGCACCATGCCACTACCATGTGGTTCCCATTAACTGTTGCCTTCTCCTCTTCTCAGCCAGGTAGAGAGCGGGTTTACTCTTATCTTCACATCTGACAGACGTCGTGGCATGGCTACCTTTGCAATCCTTGTTGCATGTATTATGTCACAAGATAATACTGGCTGGCTTCCTAGCCTCTGCCACAGGTGGCTAAGACAGGAATAAGTGGTTTGGCTGATGGCCTGGGAAGCTCGAGAGAGTGGCAACTATGCTCACCAATTCTTTCATTAAGAGCTTCAGAGCTTTGCTAGGTCATATATATATATATATATATATATATATATATATATATATATATATATATATATATATATATATATATATATATATATGTGTGTGTGTGTGTGTGTGTGTGTGTGTCTGTGTATGTGTGTGTGTGCCATTTACACGATGATCTTTACGTAATGGTTTATCCTTTCAAAGTATGCCTGTAAATAACAATCTGACGTCATTATTATGTTCATTACATCATAATGTATAGGGCAATATATAAACAGAACGATGAAATTATGAAACACCCCCACAGTCCTAGGATAAGTAAGAGTGTTCAATAACCCTGTGAAGGGAGTTGGATGATTTAGTCATTATTAAAAATATGTTTGGAGTATTGTTGTTGTGTAGAGATGTAAAGATATTTGTCTATCTCCCGCCTTAAAAGCAATGACGCATTTGACATAAAAGTGACATCAGATGATTTATTTACAAACATACTTTGAACGTATAGTGTATCTATTGAATATCATCCATGATGATGATGTGAAAGCACTTGAAGGACGAAAGGATGAACATATTACTGATATCCTGTTGTACTTAGAAAGAATCTGTATATGAACCTACACATGGACATACTCAGACAGACAGATGTACAGACTTGCGCATTGGAGGATACCTCTTTTAATTTGAGTCGTAGGTAATATTCCCTATCAAGGCGACGCCAATAAAGTATCTTTGTCTTTCTGTAGACTTCAAGACTCTTTCTAAGATTCCTGGCACATCTCTTGGAAAGGGCGTGTTCTGTAACGAGCGGCTGTTCTTTAATTTGTCTGATATTTCCTTCATAGATGGCTTCCAAGGACTCGATCATTTTGCCTCTTGCTCGTCGGCACATCTATGTCAAAGTGATTAGATACAGAATTAAAAGTCACAAGCTTAAAATCATATGTGTACTTTTATAAGTCATGATAACGAAACAACAATAAAATTACTAAGGGTATAAGACATGGAAGATGAAATTAGTAGTAAAGAATCTGACGTTTCTGACTTACATGGTATCCATTTAAATTTTATTTCAAGATTTATTTGACATTACTATACTTCCTAAAAATTTGAAGTCTAAGAATACAGGGGTGAAGTCATCTGAAATTTAAAATTGTTGCATTAAATAAAAGAAATTTATAGTGAAAATATTGTTTAATTTATTTGTAATGAAATTAAGACTTAACTAACGACAAAGCGAATTCGTTAGCTGCCATAGTCTAGTGCTGGCAGAATAAACAAACATTTTAACCATTGATCTATGACCTCCTTGAAATTCATCTGTTCAGTCCCTTTTCATACTGTGGCATAGTTCCTGTTCCTATTTTTCAGCATAAAATTGGTCACTATGTTGAGACAATGCAATGCGTATTTTAGAAATAACTAATTTTATCATAAGGGTTGTGGAGTGTGGCTGGGTTAATATGTGACTTTGCTACTAATGAATGCTATGTGGGGAAAACATGAAAAGCATTCAAATGGACTGTTTTGATGCTTGCAATTTAAATGTTTCAACAATACAAACAAAATTAAATTATATAATAATAATTCCTGTGTGGTCATTATGCACAGATTTATATAGTATCTACAGATATTATGTATTTCTGAGAAGATGAAGCTGTTCGCATTTGCAAAATGCACAATGTAGAGTTATTGTTGTTGTAGGGTTTAACTCCATTTTGCAGCACAAGATAGGCTATACATGGCGGCTAGTATAGTTAGTGGAGGAAGAACCCGGGAAAATCCCGGAAAGAGCAACCGACCCACGAGAAGCTACTGGCAAGCTGTCTCACATACCCACATTGGCCTAACCCGAGACTCAAACCCACACAATGGAGGAAATGTTGGCATAACTCTATGATACCTTCATGTACATTGGCTGAAATGTCTTTGGATATTGTAATTTTCCACCCATGTGAATGTAAACTCAGCCTGAGTTCGTCTAAAGTACACTATCATTAGCAGTTATTCAAATAAGGAAAACAAATTAGGCTAGACTAGACAATAACAGCTGTTTCAGAATCTCCTGGAGTATGGAAATTCGATAGGTGGCAACCTGATTATTCTTGGAGATTTCAGCTTTCACTTTGACTGTCCTGGAAATTCAAACAAATCAAAACTCATAGATTCCATTCATGTTTTCAAACTCAAACAGTCAGTTAACCAACCCACCCATAAACATGGTCACATTGTAGACTGGATTCTTCATAGACCTGATGATAACATTCTACGGTCCTCCCTGGTATCCCATGACCTTGCATCAGATCACCTCTGATTATATGCCATCTTGACGTATCAGTCCCTAACCCTCCACCTTTATCTGCTACTAAGATAAACGTCCGTATGATAAATAGAACCAAACTAATGCACGACATCCAAGAAAACCTAACAAATTGCTTACAACCTACAGCAGAACAACTCAATAACTGCCTGCGTTCATTGCTCGACAAACATGCCTCAGCTACCAAGTGCATTTGTGATGTGAAATCATGGATGACATGTAACAAGCTGCAGATGAATGATGATAAAACTGGGGCCATTCTGATCACAACACAAAGACTTTTTCATTCACATCCTTTAGGTGGCGCTCTACAGTTTCGTATTTTGCATAGGGTTAGAATTTTAAGGAAAAAGAATTTCCCATGATTTCTTCACTGGTTATACTAG